>JASPKZ010010287.1:1962500-2547500 GCA_030220185.1 Diploptera punctata | reverse complement strand
ATATCGTGCCGAGTCATCATTCTGGGATATTTATTTTGTACTTACATGTTAAGGAATTCCTTATTTAACATCTTCTTTATTTCACTGCCGAAGTAGTTTTGAGTTATCAGTATTTTTGTTTATTTTTTACTTATTCGCTTTCTTCTGTATGATCTTATATGGTTACTTTACTTTCTATTTTATTTGCATAGTTTTATTTTGGAATTCATCCCCAATACAGTGTTTTTCCGTCACCCTCAAGTAACTGATCTTCTCCAGTTGTAGCGGTCCTGAACATCCTCAACTGTAAGCCCCAGTTCACTCATACTTCTTCTCACACCGTCCATCCAACCTTCTTTTCCTATATATTTTCCACTCCAAGATATTCTTAGGTATTCTATCAGATTGTCTCCCTTCAATTGTCTGTAATACATTTCTTTCAACTTTCATAATTTTCCTAATTTCAAAGTTTCTATTTTTTGTTTTCCTAATCAGGACTTCAGCGATGAGCTTCGCCAGTGAAGGTGAAAGTTTCTTACATCTCTTTCATTTTGGGGGACTATATATATATGAATCAGGGGGCACGCCGTAGCGTAGTGGTTAAGGCACTGAGCTACAAGCCGGAGGGTCGAGGGTTCAAGTCCCGTTGGGGTCAGGATTTTTAAACTGACCCAAACCCTCTGGCGGCACTATGGCCCTGGGGTCGACTCAGCCTCTAACGAAAATGAGTACCAGACGCTTGTTCTGGGGGTAAAGACGGCCGTCACGCAGGGCTGACAACCCGGCTGACAACCCGGCTGACATAAAGTGCCGATTGTCTAGAAAAAAAGTGGGAGCCTTAACCTCCCACTGCCCCAAGGGCCTCCGGGCCTGTTGTGGGATCACTTTATTATTATATACATGAATCAAATTCAACTTTTAAAAATCTGAATATTCATAACTTCAATATAATAGGCCTAATTCATGATATAATTTCGTTAATACGATAAAATTGAATACTTCGAAAGTTGGCAGTTTATGATTAAAAAGATTAATATCTTTACAATATAAATGTAATGTTTTATATAAACTACATAAACAGTAAGAAATATAAAATCCATCTCTGTTGCTAATAATATGTTAGCTTGGCACCTTTTAATTGTCACGTTTATACCTAAATAAAATATTCAGGGAGTAATTTGATGCATAAGAAATTTATCTGATTATAGAAGGGTTGCAAGGAATAATAATAAAAATAATAATAATAACTAACTCACTGGCACTATCGAACCCGTAGGTTCATGGTCGCGCGGATATAAGCTCTCCATATATCCCTATCCTGAGCCAATGTTTTCCAATCATCCCCCGTATAATCTACTTCCCTCAAATCATAGTTAATGTTATTCTCCCACCTCATTCTTGGTCTACCAACTGGATGTTTTCCCTCTGGCTTTCCTACAAGAAGCTTCCATGCACGTCTTTCATTTCCCATTCGTGCCACATGTCCTGCCCATCGCAGTCTACGAGACTTAACTGTTCTCATTATATCTGCTTTCCTATAAAGACCATGTAGTTCACTGTTATATAGTTTTCTCCATTCACCTGTCCGTTCATCTCTCTTTGGTCCAAAAATTGTCCTAAGAACTTTATTCTCAAATACTCGTAATCTCCTTTCCTCCCTTAAAGTAAGAGTCCATGTAATAATAATAATAATAATAATAATAATAATAATAATAATAATAATAATAATAATAATAATAATATACTAACTCACTGGCACTCTCGAACCTGACGATTCATGGCTGCACGGATATAAGCTGTCCATATACCTGTATCCTGAGCTAATATTTTTCAATCATCCCCTGTATAATGTACTTCTCTCAAATCATAGATAATATGATTCTCTCACCTCATTCTTGGTCTGCTTACTGTTCGCTTTCCCTCTTGTTTTGCTACAATGACCTTCTATGTCCCTTGTTTGATTCCCGTTCGAGCCACATGACCTGCCGATCGCAGTTTACGAGATTTATTTGGTTCATATTTTATTTGGTTTCATATAAAGATCATGTAGCTCACTTTTATGTAGTCTTCTCCATTCGCCTGTCTGTTCATCTCAGTTTAGTCCAAAAATTGTTCTAAGATCTTTAATCTCAAATACTCGTAATCCTTTCTCCTCCTTTCAAGTTAGAGTCAAAGTATCGTATTATTATTGTCATTATTATTATTATTATTATTATCATTATTATTATTATTATTATTATTATTATTATTATCATCATCATCATCATCCCTCTCCCGACAGGGCGTGCCACTGTAAGGCCCGGGTGACGTGTGGTATGTAAAAATGACTGTAGGGTGAGAGGTTAAACTGAGTTAGAATTATCATCATCATCATCATCATCATCATCATCATCATTATTATTATTATTATTATTATTATTATTATTATTATTATTGTTGTTGTTGTTGTTGTAGGGCGGATTCCTATCTTTTTAAAACCTTTATTTTCAATTTCGAGTAAGTAAATAACATTTATATAGATCAGGCTCAATTGTGGAAATGCGTGCTATTATGCATTACAGGGACTCTTGTCGTACCAACTCCTTTCAAAAAACGTTAAACTGAAAATTTATAAAAATGTTATTCTACCAGTTATATTATATGGATGCGAAACATGGACTCTTACTTTAAGGAAAGAAAGGAGATTAATAATAAAGTTATTGGGTAAATGTTAGGGCCAAAAAAAAAAACAGACAGGTGATGGAGAAAATTACATAATATTGAGCTATATTATATGTATAGGAAGCCAGATATAGAAAGAACAGTTAAGTCTCGTAGACTTAAGGCAGGTCATGTGGCACATATAGCGGATGAAAGAGGTGCATAGAAGCTTCTTGTAGGAAAACCAGAGGGAAATCGCCTAGTTGGTAGACCAAGAATGAGGTGGGAGAATAACATTATCCATGATTTGAGGGAAGTAGATTATACAGTGGATTGGAAAATATTAGCTCAGGAGAGCTTATGTCCGCACGGCCATGAACCTACGACTTCGATAGTGCCAATAAGTTAGTTAGTTATAGATCTCCTGATGAAAATTTAGTGATTTTTGTAATGTCTTAAAAGTCATATTTCTATCTCTTTTTTTCTTTGTCATATGTATTCTAAATTCTGGAATAAACTCATATTTTAGCCATATTTCGGACATGTTTTATAAGCCATCGCAGGTTTAGATACAACATAATGTTTGTAAGCCGCAAAGTTGTAAGGTCACTTGTTCGATGGTCGTTTTTTAATCTTGCAAATTCAACTAATGAAAATGGAATTATACGACTGCTTTGTTTACATTACATACTTTCCGTACATTCCAAGCTTCACTTCCACACACAACCACGCATCTCACCAAGGTTTCATAAGCCCTCACTTTTCAATGTGCAGATATTCATAGTTCCAAGTGAAACAAATCAGATGTTTTTGTAACAAAGTTGGTAGGAATGAGAAAACATTAGTCACCGTAGCAAGTAACAAGTGACATTAACTTGAATGGTTGTTGCAGTTGGATGAGATGAGGTTCTAATTGCGGTCAGGTTAGAAACAAACAAGCCGACATGGTTGGGGCCTGTAATTGAGATTGGCCGGCGCCTAGACACGTTTTCTTCCAACTACCTGCCGCCAGGGGTGCACTACCATGTATTCCATTTCAATTCAATTATCTTTACGAAAAAAAAAACACTCATTCATAAATTAGCCGCCGCGATTAAAGCTACCAAGGCGATATGTGTAATTAATTTCTTAGCGAGAAGAAAATTCAATCACAAATAAAGTATTCGGCCGCACAATTTCATGATTATATCAATTCTGAGCTAAGTTCCAGTTGAGGTCACTGTGTTAAAGTTTTAAGAAATGTATAACAGCACCTGATATCTCAGTCGTCCTCAATAATCAGCAGTGTTGTTTTGTAGGAAAATATTTAAGATGTATGAGAAACAAAACAAATTTGAATGAACTAACTATAAATAGTGACTGTATTGATCAAATTAACTCCTTTAAGTACCTAGGTACAATACTAAACGATAATAATACTGTTGAAGAAGAAATCAAAACAAGAATATCACAAGGGAATAAAGCATATTTTGCTAATTTCGATATATTCAAAAGCAAATTAATATCAAAAAATGTTAAATTCAAATTATATACAGCAATAATAAGACCAATCATATGTTATGGAGCTGAAACCTGGGTACTAAAAGAAGCAGATACATTAAGATTATTAACGTTAGAGAGGAACATATTTAGAAGAGTGTTAGGTCCAGTAAAGGAAAATGGAACTTGGAGGTTAAGAAGGAATAAAGAATTATACCTCAAGAATAATAAAGAAAATATAGTTAGTTTCATCAAATCCAAAAGATTACAATGGTTTGGACATGCACTAAGATTGCCGAATGATATTTTGAATTGGAAGCCACAGGGAACAAGACCAAGAGGAAGACCCAAAGATCGATGGGAAGATGACGTTATTGAAGATTTAAAGGAGATGGGGATTTTTTTATATGAAATCTACTGCACAAGATAGGAAGAAATGGCGTAAACTAGTTGAGAAGGCCAAGACATTCCACTGGAAGTAGTAGAGCCTGACGAAGAAGAAAGAGGTTTACAGGTGAGGAAAAACCCCGATAAAAACCTCACCCAGAAAAACTGCCTCGTCCGGGGATCGAACCCGGGCCCGCTGCGTGACAAGGCAGCACGCTACCTCGAGACCACAGCGGTGGACTCATTGATTATAATACTCCTAAATATTGATACCTATACTGCTATTTTTATACAGGTTTCAGCAGTCTAAATTATTAATCTAGACAGCCCCTTGTATACTTTACGATTACGTAAACAATTCGCTATGCCACTGCAATGGAATGTGTATATAACATTATAGGTTTATTATGGATGTGGGATTTACACTAAATAGGCCCTATGAGAAGCTATAAACTCTTCTGATCATGTGTAATACTCCTTGAATATAGTTTCACTGACTATTTAACTCATGCCCCAAATGGCACGTTTCAATGATTTTTTAAATACAACCAATCACAGTCGTGTTTCACCTCGAATTTATCAACTGAAATTCATCATATTAAAGAAAGCTCCTCCTTTTTTAACAATCTGAATAGGTCATAGAATTATTTTGCAGTGACTGACCCTCTAAGAAATACGGCTACCAGATTGTAGGCTATATATAGTGCGTGAATCTCAGCAGATAGCGCATGCGGGAGATATATAAAAACATTTGTAGCAATTGATTATACCACAAAAAAATAAACCCTTGTTAGCACTTTTTTTAACGAATCATTTTCCAGGAAATGACGTTACAGAAAAGTATAATTGACATATTTACATCATAGGACACCAGAAATTAATTAATACCTATAATGTTGGTTATAAACTTCTCCACTAGAGTGTATTCTTACAACATTGCGATCCTTTGGCAATAAATAATATGATCTGGCTGCAGTGATGAACAAAAAAAGAAAATGAAACGTACTAATCGTTTCTCATTTGTTTTCAAACATCGCTGTTTACATTAAATATATAAGGTCGGTTTCACCAACAGAGGTTACTGTATTATGCCAGTTTTCCCCGTGTATAATGCATAGCTTAAACTGTATTACGCCAGTTTTCCCCATGTATAATGCGTAGCTTAAACTGGCGTAATACCGTTACCTCTCTTGGTGAAACTGGCCCTAAATATTTTAAAATAACTATAGGCCTATTTAAATAATTTATGCGTTAAATAGTCCTAACAAATGCCACTCTTGATTTCCAAATTCTCTAGATAAATTCACTCCTCACTTCGTGAGTCGTGAATTTATCGATAATTTGGGAATTACTCGTGGCATTACTTATGAAAATTCTTCAGTTACAGCGGGTCTACTCTACACTTATGTTTCCATCTCTTTATCTTCCAAGCTGACTTCCAGTTGTAATGTAAACAAACCAGATGTATGACTGCATTTTATTGGTCGAATAATTATTTTACCTTTAAACGTGTAAGAAAATATAGTTTGCTCTCTAACACATACTCGGAATAAAGGAAAATATGTACATTATCTAACGCATGTCTATATAAGTAACATGGAAGAATCTTAAAATATAGGTATAATTGCAGTTTTAATATATTAAATAAGTATTGTGATATTCATACGCATGAGCAATGCAGAATACATTGGAATTTCAGTTGACTTAAAATGGCCGCTTCTGTATAATTTCTTAAAACACTGAAAATAAAACCATTTGAAAAGCGGAGAGAAACCAAATTATTTTGAATATTTTCAAATAGTTTTGTGAAAAATTTCCTAAATTAGCTATTGAGAATGTGGTGAAAATAACAGCAGAATTACAGGTGAGTCAGCCTGGTACATATATTCTGCTCGTGCTGAAATTGTAAATAAAGTATATCTATTGACATCATGGAAAATGCGTAAACGTCTGATTAGAATAGAATAGAATAGAATAGATTGATTTAGCCTGGTGGAGTTAAGACCATGTGGCCTTCCCTTCCACTCGCCAGGACAAACATATGTTACATATAAATACAAAAAATTACAATAAGGTCATACTAAAAATTAATTATCTGTCAAATTGAATAATAATGAAAATAATGTACAATAAAATCAAATACAATTAAAATTAAATTAATGATAGAATGAATACAGAAAGGAATAACAGCTCGAATCTACTATACATAAAAAGAAAAGAAATAAAAAATACAAAGAAAGTAATAAACTATGATGAATTAATCTATCGCTTTTTATAGAAGGCATTAGGTAAATATATTGTATTGTATTGTAAGCCTATGTTTTCCCTTTACAGAGATTTAGGCGCTCTCCCCTACAGGGAAGAATCTGAACCATACTAATTTAGTTACACTTGTTTTCTTATAGATGTCATTTTGAGTGGTCCGTGGTCAGCGTTCCGCCTCATACTGACATCTAGGAAACCAAGATAGTACTAGGACGGGAAAATTCGGTCAATTTTGCTTATAGGCCTTTTCATTCACGCTTAAGGATCTTTTACAAGCCTGAAAATCTTCAGACTCGGGACCCACAGCTTAAAGTCCTCCCGGAGGACTTGCTCCTTGGATTTTTCCATCCTAAAAAATCCATCGACCCCGGCCGGGTTTGAATCCGCGACCCTCGGGACCAGAGGCAAGGAGCATAACCACTAGTCCACCGCGACCGATATTGACAAATCTTAAAACTATTTTTATTAAATAATGAAAAAACAAATTATTAGGTAGGCCCATAAATAATTTTTGTCACAAATAAATAAGAAATGGAGTAAGTTCCTAACTGTTGGTAATATCTTACCTTGTATTCAGTCTTATTTCCCTTAAAATACGATGTTGCTTAAGAAGAATGTTTCTATCGATGACAGTTCCGTACACAATTCAGTCATATGGCGGGTAAAAAGTAGCACCACGGTCCCCCAATAGACAGAGTTGACGGAGTAAGACCTTAATGTAAGTTTGTTTACAATACAACTGGAATTTAGCTCGGAGTTAGTATAAGTACACACATTCTCATCTCAGATCGCGCCCTTAGAGTTTTGTGGCTAAGTGTTATGTTACACCCCTGGCCCAGTACAGGTGACCGCGCGGCTCCATTCATCCTTCGCCTTTTCCTGCCGTTGCCTCGGGGTAAAAGTTGCCAGCCACGATTTCCGCAGGAAGTGATTACAATTAGAAGGAACAAAATTTCCCTTCCTTAAATATCTTAAAAATTTTAAAATATCCCAACTTATTTTACTAAATACAACTTACATGTTTACCCATAGCCCCCGGAGATGTAGGCTAACTGCAAGGAAACCTACCTCAAATATTTTACTGGTTAGGGAATATATATTTATTTTGTTAATTAAATCGTATATGTCCAGTTTCGTTGTAAGAAAACAAACATGGAAGCCGATATAGTAGCAGTAGTAGTAATCCTGGTCACACCACTGGGAAGCATAGGGCCTAGATGAAAGCTCGCCAATGGCTTAAATTCATTCCAACTCATTCCTGCCTGTTCAGCTTAATTCCTGATAGGTCTATTACTCCATGTTGCCCTAGGTCTTCATCTTCGCCTTCTCAATCCTTCGTGGTTTCAATCAAATACCATTTTTGTGATGTTATCATTCTCTCTCATTAACACATGACCAACCGATTTTTATTTTCTGAATTTAATTTCTTTACAGATTTCATTTTCATTCGTTCTTCTCCAAAATGGGAGCCAATATAGTGATTTTTAAATTTCGAATTTCAGGTAAAACCACATTCCCAATAGCCGCATTTCGGTGATTTTTTTTTTGGAGTGCAGCTTTTTCGTTTTATTTCAATGTCATACACACAGTTTCGCTGAGGAAAAAACTAAAATTGTGGCAGCTAGATATATATATATTAATTTTAGTCCCATGTAAACTCCCACACCTAATTGTCTAACTTTCCTGGTTAACAAATTCGACCTTGTTTTTTTTATAGCTATAGGTATGCCGAGTTCCATTCCAAAGAAATAAAAATTGTGGCCTCTAGAGCGATAACTAACTAAATAAACTAACTCACTGGCACTATCGAATCCGTAGGTTCATGGCCGCGCGGACATAAGCTCTCCATACAACCCTATCTTGAGTCAATATTTTCCAATCATCCCCTGTATAATCTGCTTCCCTCAAATCGTAGTTAATGTTATTCTCCCACCTCATTCTTGGTCTACCAACTGGGCGTTTTCCCTCTGCTTTTCCTACAAGAAGCTTCCAAGCACGTCTTTCATTCCCCATTCATGCCACAGTCTACGAGACTTAACTGTTCGCATTATATCTGGCTTCCTATAAAGACCATGTAATTCACTGTTATGCAGTCTTCTCCATTTACCTGTATGTTCATCTCTCTTTGGTCCAAAAATTTTCCTAAGAACTTTATTCTCAAAAACTCGTAATCTTCTTTCCTTCCTTAAAGTAAGAGTTCATGTTTCGCATCCATATAATATAACTGGTAGAATAATAGTTTTATATATTTTCAGTTTAACGTTTTTTGAAAGGAGTTGGGAAGTGAAAAGGAGCGATAACAGTATTCATAAAATAAATAGCGTTAATATAGAAATAGGCATAGACAGACTACGTATATTTAACAGTATGAATTTATAATGCGCATAGAAAGCAATTTACTTTAGCATGGATATATGAATGAGTATTTGAAAATATAAGTTGATTGGAAATGATACAATGTGCACATAGCACATGCCATTCTAGGAACCGCTCGGAGGTCTTCCTGAAATTCTTTGCACAAAAAAATTACTAAGAAAAATAATTCGGTTTCTTTTTTCCTCATAGCTTGTTCTAACGCCCACATCCCAAATTCTTTATATAAGATTCCGCTTCCTCCACGTCTTTTGTTTTGTTGCAGTAAGCTGCTGACAGCTGACAACTGCAAGTGACACAAAAACAACGTTGTCCAACGTAAACTTACAGGGATCGAATGTCATAATGAAGATAGCGCTAGTGTTTCTCAAACTGTGGTTGGCAGCGAACAAAATCCAGTGCTAATACATTCATAGCTTGATTATACATTCTTACTACCCAGACAGCTGTTCTCATCTGCCCCTCTTTTTAACAAATCTGCGTATCGCTTGAACTGGAGCTGGAATCGCCATTAAAATTATGCTAACAAAACCGTCAGCCATTGCTTGCCGAAAGCTACCTTAAAATCTCTCCCAGAGAAGCGTTGTGATGTACCAACACAGCGTGGAAAAAATATATTCCGCTTTTAACTGCAAGGCACAGAAATCGAAGCCAGAATTCAGCAATTGCAACCCATTGTGCTTAGCAAACGGAACCCACAATCATTAAAACAAATTGAATAGTTGCCCCGAAAACAAATCTATCATACGTCATAAACTGCTACCCATGACTTGTACCTAACTTTTCCGTCATTTTATTACATACAGATCACTCACTATTCCTTTATAGGAAGCCAGATATAATACGAACAGTTAAGTCTCGTAGACTGCGATGGGCAGGACATGTTACGCGTATGGGGAATGAAAGACGTGCATGGAAGCTTCTTGTAGGAAAGCCAGAGGGAAAACGCCCAGTTGGTAGACCAAGAATGAGGTGAGAGAACAACATTAACTATGATTTGAGGGAAGTAGATTATACAGGGAATGATTGGAAAGCATTAGTTCAGAATAGGGATGTATGGAGAGCGTATGTCCGCGCGGCCATGAACCTACGGTTCGATAGTGCCAGTGAGTAAGTAAGTAAGTAAGTATTCGCTTGAATACCAACTTTTAAAAATAAATAAAACATGTCTGGAAGGGGGTATGGATAGTTTTACTTGCACCATGCTGTTATATTCTCCGGATAGATCACTAATCCACTGAAAACTCAACTTTACAATGTTTGTGGTTTAAACCTCTTTTAGGGCAACTATTCAATTCATAAGTTTAAAAAAAATAATCCAAAATAAATTCAATTGCGTCCAAAGATATAGCCCGATCTTCCCCAACAATAATAATAAGGATATAATTTCAAATACCATCATAGAAAAGAAAAGATTGCAGTGGTATGTTCATGTCAAACGAATGCCAGAGCAAAGATTGCCTAAAATTGTTATGGAATGAATCCCAATGGAAAGGAGGAAGAGAGGAAGACCGAAGAAAACTTGGATAGAAGGGATACAAGCAGCTATGAATATCAGAGGAATGGAGGAAGATCAATGGATGGATAGAGAGGAATGGCGTTTGGTTTCCGGAAGATGGCGGCAGCTGCCATGATACCGGATGATGATGATGATAATTCAAATAAATAGGCCTATCCATCCATAGTAATTCTGCCTGAGGGCAGGTCTTTCACTTCAATCATAACATTTTCATGCTATACTTTACAGCTTTACTAGGGAATTATAGGTGTGGTAGCTTCCCGTTGCTTTCCACACAGGTGAAGGATGATGATATTCTTGTATCTTGTAAGCCCATGTTTCCCTTAACGGAGATTTAGGCGCTCTCCCCCTACAGGAAAGAATTTGAACCATACTAATTTAGTTACACTTGTTTTCTTATAGATGTCACTTGAATGGTCCGTGGTCAGCGTTCCGCCTCATACTGACATCTAGGAAACCAAGGTAGTAGTAGGACGGGAAAATTCGGTAAATTTGTCTTAGAAGCCTCTTTATTCAAACTTAAGGATCTTTTACTGAGCCTGGAAAATCTTCAGACTCGCGGCCCACGGCTTAAAGTCCGTCCCGGAGGACTTACTCCTTGGAATTTTCCATCCTAAAAATCCATCGACCCCGGCCGGGTTTGAACCCGCGACCCTCGGGACCAGAGGCAAGGAGCATAACCACTAGTCCACCGCGGCCGTTGATAATAATGATAAGGATGATGATGATGGCCGGATGATTTTCGGGGACCGTTGGGCCCTAAGATTCCTGACATTTCTCTTACAGGTGAACAAAAACCCCGAAAGAAACCTCACCCAGGAGCCTGTCCCGACCGGGAATCGAACTCGGGCCCGCTGCGTGACAAGGCAGCACGCTACCTCGAGACCACAGCACTGGACAATAGGCCTATGTAATAAAGAAATCTTAGTTTCAAAATTTGAAAAAAATAAAATTACATCACATCCAAGGAAAATAGTCCCTCTTTGAATAGAGCGGGGCGCGGCGTGGATGGCAGATTGGGATGATTATCCAATCTAAGTCAGGAATTGAATTACAAACTTGTAGATTTGGCGCTGGATTTCTGTGCCTTGCAGTTAAAAGCTGCATATTTTTTTTACACACACCCTTAGTACATCACAACGTTTGTCTGGGAGAAATTTCAAGGTAGTTTTCGGCATGTAATGGGAAAATTCCTGGGACCTGATCTGAAATCGAACCCGGGATCTCATAGACTAAGCCTATATTCAGAAGTTCTAAACACATGATTATTAATGCTCCAGTTCCCATACTGACAAATGTATATATATATCCATCCATTGTAATTCTGCCCGAAGGTAGGTCCTTCATTGCAATCATAGCATTTTCATGCTATGCTTGCAGCTTTACTAGGGAATTGTAAGTATGGTAGCTTCCCGTTGCTTTCCACACCGGTGAAGGATGATGATGATGATGATGATGATGGCCATATGATTTCAGGGAGGCAGTTGGGCCTTTTCTTTTAAGTTTTCCTGACATTTGTCTTACAGATGAGGAAAAACCCCGATAAAAACCTCACCCAGAAAAACTGCCCCGACCGGGGATCGAACCCGGGCCCGCTGCGTGACAAGGCAGCACGCTACCTCAAGACCACAGCTGTGGACTATATATATATTCATTTTGTTGATTGATCTTGCTTGTTTACTAGCTAATTTTGCCTACCAATTACTAAATTTATGCTTTATTTTTTTAAATAAAACGGGTGTCTATAGTTGATGCCGGGAATTGGAGGGTTAAGGTATTCAAAAAAGTACAGAAGGGGATAATTCATACAGGGGATATGACACTTAGGGGAAAAACATTGGTTTAGTGTTACCCTATAGGCCTACTCCCTGGAAATAATAAAAATATTAACTCTCAGATAGAATGCATGTAGTTTATACAATTTATATTTAACTGCTGTTTAAAATGCAGTTGGTGAAAGCTAAACTCATGGAGAGGGTTTTACCCACACCAATTATATATGACTGTAGGCTATTGTCTGTTTTATTTTAGCTTAGTGCAATGTTGCGAAATTAGTGCGTGGATAAATGCGAGGAGTTTCGTGGAAAGAGGCTGGGCCTGATTCATCACAACGGCACCGGTACTAACACGACATCTTGCGTCCAGTGCCACACTTCAAATACAATGTGTGACTAAATTAAAAAAAAAACTGAAAAGATAAAGAACTTTTGAAGAAGTCGCTCAATTCAAATAGGCCCTACCTACCAACAATAAGCATAATTACAAATAGGAATGAGATGTACAAACAAATAAAACATTGGTTCAATTCTGGAAATGCGTGCTATTATGCACTACATACTATTATGTCGTCCCAACTTCTCTCAAAAAACGTTAAACTGAAAATATATAAAACTATTATTCTCCTAGTTATATTATATCCTCTACTATTTAATTTTGTACTAGAGCATGCCATTAAATCTTTAGAGAATGAGGAAGGCTTACAACTGAATGGTATTAATAAGCTGTTAGTTTATGCTGATGATGTAGTATTATTGGCCGATAGCGAGGAGATACTAAAGAACAACACTCACACACTATTCAGTAACACTAAGAAATTAGGACTGGAAGTAAATATCAATAAAACTAAATATATGGTCACACGTAGAAATACATTATATTATGGAAATGGACAGCTAATGACAAATGAGGGAAATTTTGAGGAAGTGGCTGAATTCAAATACCTAACAACAATAATCACAAACAGGAATGAGATGCACAAAGAAATTAAACATAGGCTCAATTCTGGAAATGCGTGCTATTATGCATTGCAGAAACTCTTGATGTCCCAACTCCTTTCAAAAAACGTTAAACTGAAAATATATAAAACTATTATTCTACCAGTTATATTATATGGGTGCGAAACATGGACTCTTACTTTAAGGGAGGAAAGGAGATTACAAGTATTTGAGAATAAAGTACTTAGGAAAATTTTTGGAGCAAAGAGAGATGAACAGACAGGTGAATGGAAAAGATTACATAACAATGAGCTGCATGGTCTTTATAGGAAGCCAGATATAATAAGAACAGTTAAGTCTCGTAGACTGCGATGGGCAGGACATGTTGCACGTATGGGAAATGAAAGACTTGCATGGAAGCTTCTTGTAGGAAAGCCAGAAGAAAAACGCCCAGTTGGTAGACCAAGAATGAGGTGGGAGAATAACATTAACTATGATTTGAGGGAAGTAGATTATACAGGGAATGATTGGAAAGCATTAGCTCAGGATAGGGATGTATGGAGAGCTTATGTCCGCGCGGCTATGAACCTACGGGTTCGATAGTGCCAGTGAGTAAGTAAGTAAGTTATATTATATGGATTCTTACATTAAGGGAGGAGAATAAAGTTCTTATGAAAATGTTTTAACCAAATAGAGGTGAATAGGCGGAGAATGCAGAAGACTACATAATAGTGAGTTACATGATATTTATAAGAAACAAGATACAATAAGAGCAGTTAAGCTTCGTGGACTGCAATGGGCAGGACATGTGGTACGGATGGAGAATTAACGAGGGGCATGGTAGCTTCTTGTAAGAAAACCAGCTGGTAAACCAAGAATGAGGTGGGAGAATAACATTAACCACAATTTGAGGGAAGTGGATAATACAGGGGATGATTGAAAAACATTACCTCAGAATGGGATATATAGAGAAATTATGTCCACGCGGCCATGATCTTATGGGTTCCATAGTAACAGTAAGTTAGTTAAATAAAATAGATAGCAACCGAGATGAATTTTTAAGAGGAGTAAAAGAGTTTACTAGAATGGACCAGATAAGAAATGATTATATTCGTCAAGAACTGCAGATCTACTCCATAAAAGAAAATAGCCCTACATCTAGAGTGGAAAGAACATGTAGAAAGAATGGAAGAAAGTAGATTACCAAAGAAAATCTTCCATTATTTTCCAAGAGGAAGAAGAGATGTCGGACGTCCTCGGGAGAGATGGTCTTAGATCTATTAGTGAAGGCGGAACAGGCAATCAATGCCTAAACCAGGAAGTGGAGAAAAAGAATCTTCTTAATCTAATCTTACCTGCCTAACGCATGCATTATTTACATCAATCTCCGTGTGCAAGATGTCTTTCTTTACATTTGTTTAATCTCTATAACTCTGGTTACTTTTACATGCGCCACGCTACCCGGACCTTACATGGGCAAGACCTGTCGAGAGAGGGTTTTAAAGTATCTGGCACATACACGTAGCCTATATTATTAAATGGGAATGGTTCGTTAATAAAAAAAATCATAGGCATTTTCAAAAGTGGGTTATTTCAAATACTATAAATTATTCTAATTTATTTAACAATTTTAATAAAAAGTAGAAAAATAAATGAGTAGAAATTTGTGTCGAATTATACAATAATAATGGGCAGGACATGTTGCGCGTATGGGGAATGAAAGACGTGCATGGAAACTTCTTGTAGGAAAGCCAGAAGGAAAACGCCCAGTTCGTAGACCAAGAATGAGGTGGGAGAACAACATTAAGTATGATTTGAGGGAAGTAGAATATACAGGGAATGATTGGAAAACATTAGCTCAGGATAGGAATGTATGGAGAGCTTATCCGCACGGCCATGAACCTACGGGTTCGATAGTGCCAGTGAGTAAGTAAGTTATACAATAATAAATAATCACTTACCGTTACACATAATTTTATTTTCACTGCGGTCGGACGCATTTAATAAATGGCATGGGAAGTTAGTGTTTTTCCAAATTAAGGATTAAGGAAGGTTATGTTATAATTACCGTTGGTTCTATAAACGTTCCAACGGATTAACTTATAAATTCTGGTAGCGTAGTTGGGAATATGTAAGAAATAAGTGAATTTCCAGTTGTGACATGTCAGTGAGTCACTCCTCATGCACTGGTAACAAAATGAGGCAAAGAAAGGTAGGCATAGTCCATGTAATGCAGAACATGATTCATCATCTCATTTCAGATTACCTCAATTATTTCAGTAATTAAAAAGTAATTTGACATTTAGAGTAGATTATCATCATCGTATTTGTATTGTATTGTATTGCAAGCCTATGTTTTCCCTTTACAGAGATTTAGGCGCTCTCCCCCTACAGGGAAGAATTTGAACCATACTAATTTAGTTACACTTGTTTTCGTATAGATGTCTTTTGAGTGGTCCGTGGTCAGCGTTCCGCCTCATACTGGCATCTAGGAAACCAAGGTAGTACTAGGACGGGAAAATTCGGTAAATTTTGCTTAGAGGCCTTTTCATTCAGGCTTAAGGATTTTTTACGAGCCTGAAAATCTTCAGACTCGGGACCCACGGCTTAAAGTCCCTCCCGGAGGACTTGCTCCTTGGATTTTTCCGTCCTAAAAAAATCCATCGACCCCGGCCGGGTTTGAACCCACGACCCTCGGGACCAGAGGCAAGGAGCATAACCACTAGTTCATCGCGACCGACTATCATCATCGTACATTCACGAATTTAGGCAATTTGTTGACCTGTTTCGGCCTCAAGAGAAACACCATCCAGAAGTATTTTGAGTGGACGTCCTGGTCTTCTTCTTCCTGCAGGTTAGAGTAGATTAAGGGGAAATTATGTAATTCTGCCTTCCAGGCGTCCCAACTTGTGGATTACAACTCCACCATGTCAGGAGAGAATACCACAAATGTCATAAAGACAATCTAGTGGCACAAAAAATTGTAAATCTGTTAAGAATAAATTATTTAAAGTCCTCTGCATATTCTGGTTATGTACGAGGGTGAATCAAATATAAATCGGAATTATTGTTAATAATTTTATTGAATTAACAAGAAAATACGTCCCGCGCCGTAGCCGAGCGGTTAAGGTAGGAAGCCTTGGCGCAGAGCTACGGGACTTGCGCTGGTTCGAGTCTCCATGGGGGAAGAAATTTTCTCTTTCGGCCAGTATGGGACCGGTGCCCACCCAGCATCGTGAGGCAATTGGGTAGCTACAATAAGTAGCGGCTCCAGGTTGAGGAACCAGCTATAACGGCTGGGGGACTCGACATGCTAATCACATGTCACCCCTACACTGGCTGTTGATCATCTACCTCTGTGATTGACACATGTGGATGTGAAGGGCCAGCAGCCGGCTGGTAAAAGGGCAACCGCTGAAAAGTGGAAAGACCCTCAATCGAATCGGAACAAGAAAATACAAAACCATCTCCTCATTTTTCTACATAGTCTCCTGCATTTCCAACACACTTTTGCCATCGAGTTGGCAACTTTTTGATGCCGTCCTTGAAGAATGAGGGATGACGTGTAGTTAGCCAGTTGCGCACGAACTCCTCTACCGCTGCATTGTCACCAAACCGCCTTCCTCCCAGGTCTTCTTTCAGTGGCCCAAACAAATGGTAGTAACAGGGTGACAAATCTGGACTGTAAGGAGGATGTTCCAGAGGTGTCCAATGCGTTTTCGTCAGTGTTTTGTCTTTTTTTCTGGCTGAGGAGCCGAGGAACTCACCTTGCAGACAATTTTCGGAATTTGAGTTCATCACTGATGATGGCTTGAACACTTCCGAAGCTTATTCCAACGTGTGAAGCAATTTCAGAAATTGTTACGCGCCGATCCTCCTAAATAAGGTCCCGTATAGCACGAATGTTGTCTGCAGTGATGCTTGTTCGTTGCCGTCTTTGGTGGGGCTCATTTTCCACTGAATCCCGGCCCGCTAACATTTTTTTGCGCCAATCATACACCTGCGCCTTCGAAAGGGTTGCTTCCCCGAACTGCGCACGGAGCCTTCTCAAAATTTCAGAAGGTTTAGTGCTTTCTTTCGCCAAAAACGTAATAATAATGCGTTGCGAAACAGACGTGTGTACTTCTTGCTCGCTCATGGCGTACTGAAGTAAGCGGCCGCTCTTCGGAGTGCGACACATCAAGATCCCTACTCCAGACATCCCCATCAACTTCCTCTCCAAACCGCAACCTTTGCAGTTCGCTACCTGATCCTCCAGATACAAATTCCGGTTTATATTTGATCCACCCTCGTATGTTAGAATTATTTCTGTGCCATGGAAATGTACCCTCCAAAACACATAATGTGATAGCTACAATTGGTAGCTTGATGTCAACGGGTGTAATATTGGTCTTATACTACAAAACTTCGCTAATTTCGCAAAGTGTCAAGTAACAAATATAACTTTTATGAAAAAAAAAGTATTTTAAATGTTGAAATTAAGAAGAAATACAAAATTCTGACAAAATATCATCATCAGCTGCATCGACGATTTTACAATCTCATGTTAGAATTGGTCTGTCCATCTTTTACTGGGTCTTCCTACATTTCTTCGTCCTAGTGATCTGCAGTGAAGAATCTGTTTCGGGATTCTGTTCTTATCAATTCTATTGATGTGGTCCATCCATTCGTCTCTATATTGTGCAATCGTATCTAATAACTTGAATATATTTTGTTCTGTTCGTATATTTTCACTACGTTTCCGAACTGCTAACCTGCAATACGGCAGTAACGTCTCCACTGAGCATCATTATGTACTTTCATGGTAGGAAATACCGGGAGACTCATTCGTGGACAAAGTATAAAATATCAAATTTATTTTTAATCTCGTTCGATTCTAACTATTATATAAAATGTAAAAATTATTTTTGCGCGATAGTGCGTTTTGTCGTATAGCAATGGCGACCATGATTGGACGTTCAACTTCCTACATTTCGGGGTTGCCAACATAAATAACTATACTGTAATATTACATATTACAAATCACGTGTGGGAAGTAAAATCATTGCCCTCTATGTATGCCTATATACTACGTACGATGTATATACAAAAATATATCCAAAATGTAGTTTTAATATACATTATACGAAACAAATCACTGCATTTTAAATGAATTGAACTTTGTTTGAAACAATATAAAACAATAAATACGTTCTTGCCGTTATTTTATCACTGATTTGTGTAACGGCCTGCTGTAGTTTCAACTACAGCACACTGTTAACGTTAGTCAGTTGTTTATAATGAACGCAAATGTTTCCAACAAAAATGTTATTATTTTACTATTATTTATTATTTTGAAAACACCATCGCGCAAAAAATAATATACAACGCACGTTTGTGAAGTGTTTTACAGAATCTCGGAAATAAAAAACTTCGCTATCGTTCGGTTTTTAAACATTTTCTTAGCTTATGTAAAAACCACTTCCCAACCTCGCATCGTAATATACTGTTGTTTTACTGCTCTTCTAACAATCTAAAAAATATGAACTTTCACAAATTTTCAAGCTCTAACTATCCCAAGATTTATTTGATAAACAACTATAGCTAGACCAGTTATAAAAACTTAAAAGGTGTAACGCTGTACTTACTATGTTCTCGCCCACCGCCACCAGCCGCATGCCAAGGACACGTCAATGTCACTATCCACTCCCTTTACATTACGTCACACACTCACTCCCTCTTCAGATTCGCTGTCTTCACTCACAATCCAGGGAATGCAAACAGTGGGAACCGAAGACTAACACAACGATTGGTTAGTCATAATGACGGCGGGGGAATTATTATTGCCAAAGACTCCGAGCATGCGCAGACCGAGGTTTATTTGTTTTTTGTATCCCTGTAACACAACAATACAACACAACAATACAACACAACAATACAACACAACAATACAATGCAAAACTAAATAACTGAAATGTACTTTAAAATTTTAACAAAATACAGGGTGCAGCATAAGTCAGTTAACCAAAAATTCAAATATATTATTTTCTGTAGCTTACAACATCTATACAAATAACAACTACCAAAATAGTTCCCTAGTTAGCAAATTATCTCAAGCAGTAGTGATTGAGATTATATTCTGAAGGTCCCGTATTCAAACCCCAGTTTCAACCAATCTGACTTTTTTCCCCCTTGCAACCATGTGCAGTGGTTAACTGGTTTATTTCCCATGCCAAGAGGATGGAAATATTAAGTTATATATGAAACTGTCTCAAGAAACTGGTCTGAATCCGCAACCTTAAGATCTCATCGCAACACCGTGATGCTGATCTTTAAATTTAGAATAAATTAACACATATTTTATATCTAAAAGCGAATATCCGGCATGCGCTGCTACGCCTATATGAATTTATTTTATTTTATTTGTTTAAGTTAAAAGAAAATTACGGGTTAATTAAATTCTATGGTATATATTGCGACGAACCAAACATGGCACTGGAGATTGCTCGAGTCAATTTTTAATTTCGGATATCAGGTAAACCTGCACTTATAATAGTCGGATTTCGCTAACTTTTGGACAATAACTACCTCGTTTTATTTCAATAGAATATACTGAGTTTCGTTGTGAAATATCCAAAATTGCGAACGCTAGAACGATTTTTAAATTTTCGTTCCTGGTGAACTCCTACACCTAACGATCTTACAGAATAAATGATAGTGATTAAAAATCCTACCTGAAAACCTGAATATACAAATTTTCATAAAGATCTGTTGCATGGTTTAGCAATCTATAAATCACAAATAGGACGCAAATAATACACTCTTCACCATTGTGATCTATTGGTAATGTTATTTCCTCAGACGCCAGAGAGCCCAAGTTCGATCACCGGTCCGTACAAGTTTCTTGAGTGAGGTTTTTTTCGGGGTGTTTCCTCAGCTGGAAGACAAATATCAGGAAACTTTAAAGCCTAAAATATTTCCCGAACACCATCTGACCATTGCAATTAACCATATCGCTAATTTGCTGCAATGACGTCATAACTCAAAAATTTTCGATTTTGAGTTATTAGATTAGATTAGATTAGATTTATTTAGCCTGGTGGAGTTAAGGCCATGTGGCCTTCTCTTCCACTCACCAGGACAAACATATATTACATCAGAATATAACAATCTCAATTAACTCTAATATTAAATACTAAAAAAAAAGTTGATCAAAAAGATAATATCTATTATATTACGATCTATAATGCAACCAGTTAATGTTAGTTAAAATTAAGACTAAAACTAATAATAAAATGTATACAAGCAAGACATATTAAATTGTCCCTGTCTAATGTATATAAAAAACAAAGAAAAGTGATGAGATATAGAAAACTAATTTTTACGATTATACAATATTTAAAACAAAGCAAAGAAAATATTTGTTAATCTTAATATTATTTTCATAAATAATTAAATTTGTTAATGGTTAAAAGAATACTATCAGTGAGGTGGATAAGTTACTTTGTTATTAAATAATTCTTTAATTTGTTTTTGAAGGATGTTATAGTTTGACAGTCTCTGACATAGGGCGGAAGGGAATTCCATGTTTTGGCAAGTGAGACCGTAAAAGATAATGAATAATATACAGTGTGATGAGGAGGGATATAAAAGACAATGTGCTGATGGGATGGAGTGTCAAGATTATGTGTGTCGGATAGTCTGATGAAGCGGCGTGATAAATAATTAGGCGATGATGTGTGAAGTATTTTATAGAGAAGGGATAGGGAATGGTCAGTTCTACGATCTCTTAGACGAAGCTACGATAATTGTTCCAGGGACGGTGTAACATGGTCAAATTTGCGAATACCACAAATAAAACGTGCGCAAGAATTATGAACATGTTGAAGTCTTTGAGTGAAATAATATATAATAACAATAATCAAAATGGGGCATTATTGGTACTACATGAAAGACAAAACTCATTTCTATATTCAGGAAGAACGACATAAGCTATTGTATACAATGAGATGGTATAGTAATTTGATATTTATACAAATACAGGCAAAGGTATATGGATTTCAAAACCTTCAAATGCTTCTCCTGAAAAAACTATGTTTTCTGAGTTATGACGTTGTTGCAGCAAATGAGCGATATCATACGAATGTATGGATGAATGTCTAAATGTCTTGGGGTCAAGGTTTTTAGACTGGTCCAAACCTTCTGGTGCCACAATGGCCCTGGAGTTGACTCAGCCTCTAACGGAAATGAGTACCAGACGCTTGTTTTGGGGGTAAAGGCGGCCGTCATACAGGGCTGACAACCTGGCTGATAGCAAGTTAAATATTTCTAGAAAAATTGGGAGGCTTAAGCTCCTACTACTCCTAGGTTCTTCTAAGGCCTATAGTGGGGATCTTACTTACTTACTTACTCACTGGCACTATCGAACCCGTAGGTTCATGGCCGCGCGGACATAAGCTCTCCATACATCCCTATCCTGAGCTAATGCTTTCCAATCATTCCCTGTATAATCTACTTCCCTCAAATCATAGTTAATGTTGTTCTCCCACCTCATTCTTGGTCTACCACCTGGGCGTTTTCCTTCTGGCTTTCCTACAAGAAGTTTCCATGCACGTCTTTCATTCCCCATACGCGCAACATGTCCTGCCCATCGCAGTCTACGGGACTTAACTGTTCTTATTATATCTGGCTTCCTGTAAAGACCATGTAGTTCACTGTTATGTTGTCTTCTCCATTCACCTGTCTGTTCATCTCTCTTTGGTCCAAAAATTTTCCTAAGAACTTTATTCTCAAATACTCGTAATCTCCTTTCCTCCCTTAAAGTAAGAGTCCATGTTTCGCACCCATATAATATAACTGGTAGAATAATAGTTTTATATATTTTCAGCTTAACGTTTTTTGAAAGGAGTTGGGACATCAAAAGTCTCTGCAATGCATAATAGCACGCATTTCCAGAATTGAGCCTATGTTTAATTTCTTTGTGCATCTCATTCCTATTTGTGATTATTGTTCCTAGGTATTTGAATTCAGCCAATTCCTCAAAATTTCCCTCATTTGTCATTAGCTGTCCATTTCCATTATATAATGTATTTTTACGTGTGACCATATATTTAGTTTTACTGATATTTACTTCCAGTCCTAATTTCTTAGTGTTACTCAATAGTGTGTGCGTGTTGGCCTTTAGTATCTCCTCGCTATCGGCCAGTAGTACTACATCATCAGCATATAGTGGGGATCACACACACAAATCATGGTTAATATTAATATCCCGCCTCGTTCATGGTCTATCTATTGGGCGCTTTCCCGCTGGTTTTCCTACAAGGATCTTCCATGAGATGATACGTGGATAAATATTGGTTTGTGATGCTTGTATGCCCTTGAATAAATGTTCAATGTGTAGTTGAAACATTTGTAAACAAATAACCCGAGACTCAATTGTGAACAAAGCCCTAGTTTGAAACTCATTTCCGACAAAAATTTTGTTGTGATTTACTGAATTGCTCCGGGGCACTGCAGCGCCTCGCACGGCCGAGCACACAAATAACACTCAGCTTCCTTACACCACTCAACAGTCACGGACCATACATAACACCATTTACATTTCTGTACCTCACGTGCAACAGCGATCCAAGGCACTATATCACACAAACTTGTCTTAAAAAGACAACTTAACAAAAAAAATCGAAAAAACTACTAATTCTAAAGCATTTTTTACTTAATAATCCAGACCTCGGGGATTCTATGCTACCCTACCAGTTGCATACCTTACTGCCTTAACTCCATCAGGTGAAATAAACTTATTATTATTAGTCATCATAATCATCATCATCACTCCAGGGATTAGGCAATTGCCCGTTCCGACTTCATAATGCATCAGCCCAACGTCTTCTAGGTCTTCCAACATCACGTCTTCCTCTCGCTTGATAATTTCTTGCTAACAAAGGAGAGATATCCATTGTTAGCAAGAAATTATCAAGCAAGAGGAAGTATTATTAGTATTAGTATTATTATTATTATTATTATTATTATTATTATTATTATTATTATTATCAATTGGTGAACCAGAACAAAATTTAATTTTGGAGTCTAGAGAAACAATAAAATCTTGTAGTGAGATCACATATTTAGGAATTAAAATAAATAAAAATGGAAGTTATGAAGAGGAAATAAGAAATAGAAATAATAAAGGAAAATTTGCAATTGCTTGCCTCAATGGAATATTTTGGGATAAAAATATAAGTAATACAAATAATATATATATATCATACAATTGTTAAAAGCATCATTACTTATGGAGCAGAACTTTGGCCATTAACAACAAAAACAAATAAGTATCTTTTGGCAACGGAAATGGATTTTATACGAAGGGCAGCAAGAATTTCAAGAAGAGAAAAAATTAGAACTCCGTTATAAGGGAGAAAATGAAGGTTGAAGGCACTATTTTAGATTATATTAAAACTCAGCAATTAAGATGGTACGGACATGTCCAGCGAATGGAAGAGGATCGGCTACCAAAATTTGTTTTGAAATGGAAACCTGAGGGAAGACGAGGCACAGGAAGACCTAAAACCTCCTGGAGTCAGGGAATATCTTTATACATGAAGGAGAAACATCTACAACCAGGAGATTGGATGGACCGACAAAATTGGCTATTAGGAATCGGACGATGTCAAAGACATTAATCAACCGATGATCTATCTATTATTATTATTATTATTATTATTATTATTATTATTATTATTATTATTATTATTATTATTATTATTATTATTATTATTATTATTATTATTATTAATGGAATTTCTCCGCTTTATAACTGGAAATATATTACACTGAGCAACAATTTTTTTTTGTCTCAGAAAGAAAATTATGTGATTCTGATAGTATTTTTTCTCCTAAATTCAAATATGATATCGGTTTTTCTCCATCACGCAAGGTTTCCGAGAGACAGGCATTTATAATATCAAACGCTTTAATATTTTCTACATTCGTAACTACGTAATATTCGAACATTCGGACTCACCTAGAAAGTAAGAAATGACGATTTTCTGCTATATTTCGCCTATGGAGCATCCCTCTTGATGGTCCAACAATAAATCACTGAGCAACAAAAAAAAAGAAACTTTTTTTGTCTCAGAAAGAAAAATATGTGATTCTGATAGTATTTTTCTCTTGAATTCAAATATGACATCGGTTTTTCTCCATCACGCAAGGTTACCGAGAGAGGCATTTATAATTTCAAACTCTTTAATATTTTCTACATTCGTACTACACAATATTCGAACATTCGGACTCACCTAGAAAGTAAGAAATTGCGATTTTCTGCTATATTTCGCCTGTGGAGCATCCCTCTTGATGGTCCAACAATAAATCACTGAGCTACAAAAATAAACTCAGAAAGAAAAATATGTGATTCTGATAGTATTTTTTCTCCTGAATTCAAATATGACATCGGTTTTTCTCAATCACGCAAGGTTTCCGAGAGAGGCATTTATAATTTCAAACACTTTAATATTTTCTACATTCGTAACTACACAATATTCGAAAATTCGGACTCACCTAGAAAGTAAGAAATTATGATTTTCTGCTATATTTCGCCTGTGGAGCATCCCTCTTGGTGCTCCAACAATAAATCACTGAATACAAAAAAAACTTTTTTTTTTTGTCTTAGAAAGAAAAATATGTGATTCTGATAGTACTTTTTCTCCTGAATTCAAATATGATATCGGTTTTTCTCCATCACGCAAGGTGTCCGAGAGATATTATTTAAATCAATTAATTGAAATTGAAAAAAAAACTGTGGGTGATGGAGAAATTCCGAATACATATTTGAAAACACGATAAGGAATTGCATTAAATACAACTATTGGTATTCATGAGACAAAAATCATGTTGACCAGATCTTGTTATTAGATCACAAAATAAGTACTGACATCAGAAAGTAACTAAACTCAGTATATGATAATAACATAAATCGAGAGAGACATTTTCCGAAAATCAGTGAAATCCGAAGTTAGAAGTGGAGGTTTACTTGAAATCTGAAATTATAAATTGACTCCAGCAAGCACCATGTTTGGTTCGTCAGAATGTATACCATATTTAATACACAATTGATCTTCTTGGTGATACAATATTAAAATATATATACAGTCAATATGCCCATTTCACCAATAAATGTTTAAAATGGTCAACAAGTTTCTACAGCCAAGCTGTCATTCTCAAGACCAGATATCTGGTCTTGAGAATGACAGCTTGGCTGTAGAAACTTGTTGACCATTTTAAACATTTATTGGTGAAATGGGCATATTGACTGTATATATATTTTAGTATACCATATTATTTAATTAACCCGTAATTTTCTTTTATCTTTTTCGACTAAAAGTAATAACACACATTTCATGTATTTAGACGTAGCATTTCTTAATAAAATCCAATTACAAGGGATAAGACTACTTTCTATTCTTGCAGAATCACATAAGACCTTCGTACATTAGAGTGTGTTTCTAATAACAGTATCGTTATCCCCATATTACTACTGTAGCTGAATGAACCTTGAAAATATCGAGAGCTAAGACAGAGAAATAAAAAAAAAATACCGCTAAATAACTCGATGCGAAAAAGTGGCAAAAAACTATTTAGAAGATTGAAATTCAATCTCGATAAAATTAGAATACTCCAAGCAAATTAAATTAAAAAAGGGGTACATGATAGACAAAAGGACTGTTTTCACACGACTAGTCAGTAGACAAAAAATTAAGAATTTACCAATTCGTATTGGCAATTTCCACTTATCTCCCTTTTCATAAAAAAAATGACAAAAATATCAAAGTTACAGAGCACGAAGGAAAAGGTTGTGGATATTATGGGACAGTTTTGGGCTCCCTTTAACAAAGTTGACTACTTCAAGTATCGTATATTTAGGCCTACACAGAATTCGTCAAACTATTTCAACACAATATTTACTATCAGTTTTTCAATTCCTTCTGGATTTCTTTCTAAAGGCCAAAACGTACACACTACTGAGTAACACTAAGAAATTGGGACTGGAAGTAAATATCAATAAAACTAAATATAGCCTACGGCCACACATAGAAATACGTTATATAATGGAAATGGACAGCTAATGACAAATGAGGGAAATTTTGAGGAAGTGGCTGAATTCAAATATCTAGGAGCAATAATCACAAACAGGAATGAGACGCACAAGGAAATTAAACATAGACTCAATTCTGGAAATG
Organism: Diploptera punctata; assembly: GCA_030220185.1. NCBI lineage: Eukaryota > Metazoa > Arthropoda > Insecta > Blattodea > Blaberidae > Diploptera > Diploptera punctata. Next base: position 2,520,927 of record JASPKZ010010287.1, on the reverse strand, counting down.
CATGTTATTATGATTTACACAAACTCTTGACGTCCCATCTCCTTTCAAAAAACGTTAAACTGAAAATATATGAAACTATTATTCTACCAGTTACATTATATGGATGCGAAACATGGACTCTTACTTTAAGGGAGGAAAGGAGATTACGAGTATTTGAGAATAAAGTTCTTAGGAAAATGTTTGGACCAAAGAGAGATGAAGAGACAGGTGAATGGAGAAGACTGAATAACAGTGAATTTCATGGTCTTTATAGGAAGCCAAATATAATGAGAACAGTTAAGTCTCGTAGACTGCGATGGACAGGACATGTGGCATGAATGGGGAATGAAGGACGTGCATGGAAGCTTCTTGTAGGAAAACCAGAGGGAAAACGCCCAGTTGGTATACCAAGAATGAGGTGGGAGAATAACATTAACTATGATTTGAGGGAAGTAGATTATACATGGAATCATTGGAAAACATTGGCTCGGGATAGGGATATATGGAGAGCTTATATCCGCGCGGCCATGAACCTACGATAGTGCCAGTGAGTTAGTTAGTTAGTTCTGGATTTCTTCATCTTGAGCCTTGCAAATAGTATTGAAGTTCCTTAGGACGGGTTACTGGCCCGACGCTAAGTAGTCCAGTGGTAGGGCTGCTACCTTTTAGTCTCTGGACAGACATTAGGATACCGCATTTACTCAGTACCCGATGGAACGGTTATACCGCCGTGACTCGGTCCTCAGAGCCTCGTTTATGAAAACGGGTTGTACCACGTACAGATGAGGATGAGAATTGGATAGGAGAGGTTATATACACGTCAGTACCCAACTCTTTTGTATGGTAGCGAAGTATGGACGTTGAAACAGAAGGATATACAGAGACTTAGATCTGCTGAAATGAGATACCTTCTGAGGACTGTAGGATACACACAAAAAAAAATGAAGACATCTTAGAAGAATTACACATGGAATCTTTAGAAAACAAAATTTCTGATTATAAGTCAAGATGGATGCAACATGTTCATCGAATGGAAGATCACAGGATACCCAAACAAATGTTAAGATATCAACCTGCAGGAAGAAGAAGACCAAGACTTTCACTCAAAAGACTTCTGGATGGTGTTTCTCTTGTGGCCGAAACAGGTCAAGAAATGGCCTAAATTCGTGAATGTACTATGATGATAATGATTTACTACCAGTTGAAAAAGTGCATAGTAACAAGTCAATGGATCCCATCAGCACATTGTCCTTTATATCCCGCCTCATCACACTGTATATTATTCATTATCTTTTACGGTGTCACTTACCAAAACATGGGAATTCCCTTCCACCCTATGTCAGAGACTGTCAAACTATAACATCCTTCAAAAACAAACTAAAGAATTATTTAATAACAAACTGACTTATACACCTCACTGATAGTATTCTTTTAGCAATATTAATATATTTAATTATTTATGTAAATAATATTAAGAATAACAAATATTTTTATTTGTTTTGTTTTAAATATTGTATAATCGTAAAATTAGTTTTCTATATCTCATTATTTTCCTGTTTTTTATATACACTAGACAGGGACAATTTAATATGTCTTGCTTGTATACATTTTTATTATTAGTTTTAGTCTTAATTTTAACTAATATTAACTGGTTGTATTATAGATCGTAATATGTATATTAGATATTATCTTTTGATCAAATTTTTACTTAGTGTTTAATATTAGAGTTAATTAACATTGTTATATTCTTATGTAATATATGTTTGTCCTGGTGAGTGGAAGAGAAGGCCACATGGCCTTAACTCCACCAGGCTAAATAAATCTTAAATCTTAAATCTTAAAATCTTAATTCCTAGCATAGGAATTCTTAGCATATTTTCTGCATGCATATTGACAATGGATCACCTGTATGTATTTTTTTTTTTAATTTCAAAGATATTTTGTTCTACCTTAATGTTTCGTTGATAACAAAAAAGTTTCATTAATAACGTATTGTTTATGAAACAAGTATAATTCTAAAGTAAAATTGATAGGCTATACTTTAGGGTAAAAACACACACACACACTATTGAGTAACACTAATAAATTGGGACTGGAAGTAAACATTAATAAAACTGAATAGTAATTAATTAAATAAAAATAAAACGTAGTTTTATTTGATTTTCATATTTATTATATAATTCAGTGACAGCTGTTTCGGTACACTGTACCTTCTTCAGATATGTTAACAAATTATGAATATATATAATCACACATACAAATACATTATGTAATGGAAACGGACAGTTAATGACAATAGAGGGCAAATTTGAAGAAATGGCTGATGACAAATACCTAGGAACAACAATTAATGAGGTGCAGAAAGAAATTAAACATAGGCTCAATTCTACAATTCTGGAAATGCATGCTATTATTCATTCTAGGAACTCTTTTCGTCCCAACTTCTCTCAATAGTCATCAAATTGAAATATAGGCCTATAAAACTGTTATTCTCCCAGTTATATTACATGGATGCGAAATATGGAATCTTCCTTTAAGAAAGGATAAAAGATTACGAGTATTTGAGAATAAAGTTCTTACGAAAATTTTTGGACCAAAGAGAGATGGACATATAGGCGAATGCAGAAGACTAGCTAATAATAAATTATGTGATATTTATAGGAAACCAGATACAATAAGAACAATTAAGTATTGTAGAATACTATGGACAGGACATGTGGCACGAGTGAGGGAATGGAAGAGGGGCATTAAAATCCTTGGAGGAAAACCGGAGGGAAAGTGCCTAGTAGGTAAACCAAGAATGAGTTGGGAGAATAACATTAACATTATTTGAGGAAAGTATATTATATATGGGATTGAGAAACATTAGTTCAGGATACGGATGTAGGGAGAGCTTATGTGCGCGCGGCCATGTATCCCACTACAGGCCTCGGGAGGCCCTTGGGGTAGTAGGAGGTTAGGGCTCCCACTTTTCTGGACGATCGGCACTTGATGTCAGCCGGGTTGTCAGCCTTCGTAACGGTCGTCTTTACCCCCAGAACAAGCGTCTGATACTCATTTCCGTTAGAGGCTGAGTCAACCCCAGGATCATAGTGCCGCCAGAATGTTATATATATATATATATATATATATAGAGAGAGAGAGAGAGAGAGAGAGAGAGGAGAGAGAGAGAGAGAGATATAGCTTTTTTTTTATCATTTAAGATCTCTCTGAGCTTCTTGGTTATTAATGTAAAAAAGACTTTCGTATTTTCCAAGAAATTAAAAGAGTGCTAATGCGACTCTAAAGAGGCATATCATATTATATTACGAGAATACTTAAGAATACTCTTAAATTTTGTTACTAAGAACGAGTTGAGAACATTAAATGCAATAGAATAATAGCGCTATCTTAATGGTTCTCGACGTTTGTTACGAACTGTATGCAAGATGTTAATTATGTTAATTTAAACTAATTTCGAAGCATCAGATGTTTACTTCAAACATCAATTTACTTATTACGTAAGATAGTAAAGAAATACAATATAAAAATATATATAGGCCTATATCAATAAAACTAAATATATGGTCACACGTAGAAATACATTATATAATGGAAATGGACAGCTAATGACAAATGAGGGAAATTTTGAGGAAGTGGTTGAATTCAAATACCTAGGAACAATAATCACAAATAGGAAAGAGATTCACAAAGAAATTAAACATAGGCTCAATTCTGGAAATACGCGCTATTATGCATTGCAGAGACTCTTGACTTCCCAACTCCTTTCAAAAAACGTTGAACTGAAAATATATAAAACTATTATTCTACCAGTTATATTATATGGGTGCGAAACATGGACTCTTACTTTAAGGGAGGAAAGGAGATTACAAGTATTTGAGAATAAAGTACTTAGGAAAATGTTTGGACCAAAGAGAGATGAACAGACAGATGAATGGAGAAGACTACTTAACAATGAAACTACATGGTCTTTATAGGAAGCCAGATATAATAAGAACAGTTAAGTCTCGTAGACTGCGATGGTCAGGACATGTTGCACGTATGGGAAATGAAAGACTTGCATGGAAGCTTCTTGTAGGAAAGCCAGAGGGAAAACGCCCAGTTGGTAGACCAAGAATGAGGTGGGAGAATAACATTAACTATGATTTGAGGGATGTAGATTATACAGGGAATGATTGGAAAACATTAGCTCAGGATAGAGATGTATGGAGAGCATATGTCCGCGCGGCCATGAACCTACGGGTTCGATAGTGCCAGTGAGAAAGAGTAAGTAAGTAAGTAATATAGGCCTATATATATATTTATTTAATAGGTCTACAGTTCATGAGGTCTTGGGTCAGATTATAGGAATTTTTCCTGTGGTTGCACATGGTCTGGAATTTAGGTTAAGTTTAGGTTAAGGGCTCTCCTGGTGCTTCTTAATCATTCATCATATGATCGGGGTAACGTAACTCCGCCTTCCAGGTGCCCCAACATATGAAATGTATTACAATTCCACCAATGCCAGGGAAGAAAGAGAAATGTCATAAAAAACAACCTGGTGACATTGTACAAAAAAATATTTTTAATTCATTGAGTTGTATGATAGGCATATATATAGACAGAACATTGGTTGTTTAATGTGTTTGACATCGTCCGATTCCTAATAGCCAATTTTGTCTGTCGATCCAATCTCCTGGTTGTAGATGTTTCTCCTTCATGTATAAATATATTCCCTGACTCCTGGAGGTTTTAGGTCTTCCTCTGCCTCGTCTTCCCTCAGGATTGCATTCTAAAACACATTTTGGTAGCCGATCCTCTTCAATTCGCTGGACATGTCTGTACCATCTTCATTGCTGATTTTTAAAATAATCTAAAATAGTGTCTTTAATCTTCATTTTCTCCCTTATAACCGAGTTTCTAATTTTTACTCTTCTTGAAATTCTTGCTGCCCTTCGCATAAGACCCATTTCCGTTGTCAAAAGATACTTATTTGTTTATGTTGTTAATGGCCAAAGTTCTGCTCCATAAGTAATGATGCTTTTAACAATTGTATGATATATATTTATTTGATTTGTATTACTTATATTTTTATCCCATAATATTCCATTGAGGCAAGCAATTGTAAATTTTCCTTTATTATTTATATTTTTTATTTCCACTTCATAACTTCAATTTTTATTTATTTGAATTCCTAAATATCTGATCTCACTACAAGATTTTATTGTTTCTCCAGTCTCCAATTTTTTTTTTCTGGTTCACCAATTAATACATATTTTGTTTTCTTCATGTTCAAAATTAATCCTCTTTTATCACATAGAATTATATATATATATATATATATATATATATATATATATATAGCCTATATGCTAAATGGGGATTAATTTTGAACACATATATATTTAATTATTTGAATTGTATCACATACGTACATTTTTTACCACGATTTTCGATGTCCAGTAGGCATGATCATTCAAGATTTGTAGAAAAAAAACATATTTTCATTAGAACAACCTCAATTGGTACACTCCTAAATTTGCTAAATATGGAGAAATGTCGTGATATATTTTTAGAAACCGAAGTTATGCGATTGTTTTATCATATTATTTTCAGTTGATTTTTGTTGTAGCTTGAAGCGACATGTCATTGCATGTAATTTAGTTTATGAACATCAAAGAGTTGTATGTTTAGATGGACACTTGAGCCGGAGAGTAAAGCGATACGGAAAAGTGAACCCCTACAATCTCATAAGGTGTCATGTGAACTCATGAGCAGGGTGCGAACCCGGCAGGGTGGTCCTCCTCGTCAATATCACCTTACACCTATCTTTTTTATTTCCTGCCCAGATTTTACTCTCCAATATTTCCAATAATGCCACTTGAGCCTTCAATAAATATGTCATTAACTCACTGGCACTATCGAACGAATAGGTTCATGGTCGCGCGTACATAAGCTCTCCAATCATCTCTATCCTGAGTTAATGTTTTTCAAACATCGCTTGCATAATCTTATTTTCACAAATCATTGCCAATAGCATTCTCCCACTTCATTCTTGGTTTGCCTCCTGGGAGCCTTCCTTCTGGTTTTTCTACAAGGAGCTTCCATTACCCCTCTCTCGTTTCCATTCGTGCCACATGTCCTGCTATATATGAGACTTAACTGTTCTTATTATATCTGGTTTTTCATCATCATCATCAACAACAAGGATTAAGCCCAATGGCCTGTTCCGATCTCATTATAGGTCAAATTTGTCCTTCCATCTCTTCAATGGTCTTCCCAACATTCTTCTACCTTTTTGGTTTATAATTAGGGCCTATACGTTCTTCTTGGTATGCGCTCTTCATTCATTCGTAATATGTGCTGAAGATAGACATGTTGATAATATTTTAATATATCTAGTCTCTCATAAAGATAATTTATTTAATACACAAGTGATCTTCGTGGTGATAAAATATTAAAATATATATGCAGTCAATATGCCCATTTCACCAATTAATGTTTTAAAATGGTCAACAAGTTTCTACAGCCAAGCTGTCAATATCTGGTCTTGAGAATGACAGCTTGGCTGTAGAAACTTGTTGACCATTTTAAAACATTAATTGGTGAAATGGGCATATTGACTGCATATATATTTTAAAGATAATTTAGTTCACTGTTATGAAACTCCTTCATTAGCTTGTCTGTTCATGTCTATTATTATTATTATTATTATTATTATTATTATTATTATTATTATTATTATTATTATTAATTATCATTATCATTATCATTATCATTGCCATTGTCATTGACATTGTCATTATCATTATTATTATTATTATTATTATTATTAATTATCATTATCATTATCATTGTCATTGACATTGTCATTATCATTATCATTATCATTATCATTGTCATTGACATTATCATTAACATTATCATTATTATTATTAATTATCATTATCATTATCATTGTCATTATCATTATCATTATTATTATTATTATTATTATTATTATTATTATTATTATTATTATTAGTCCACCGCTGTGGTCTCGAGGTAGCTTGCTGCCTTGTCACGCAGCGGGCCCGGGTTCGATCCCCGGTCGGGGCAGTTTTTCTGGGTGAGGTTTTTATCGGGGTTTTTCCTCACCTGTAAGACAAATGTCAGAAAAACTTTAAGGCCCAAACGGTCCCCGAAATCATATGGCCATCATCCTTACCATTATCATTATCATCATCATCCTTCACCGGTGTGGAAAGCAACGGGGAAGGCTAACCACACACAATTCCCTAGTAAAGCTGCAAGCATAGCATGAAAATGCTATGATTGCAGTGAAGGACCTGCCTTCGGGCAGAATTACTATGGATGGATTATTATTATTTATTATCATTATCATTATCATTATCATTGTCATTGACATTGTCATTATCATTATCATTATCATTATTATTATTATTATTATTATTAATTATCATTATCATTGTCATTGACATTGTCATTATCATTATTATTATTATTAATTATCATTATCATTATCAATATTATTATTATTATTATTATTATTATGATTATTTTATTATTATTTATTATTATTATTATTATTATTATTATTATTATTATTATTATTATTATTATTATTATTATTATTATTATTATTATTATTATTATTATTATTATTATTATACCCATCAATAGGAACCTCAAACTCGATGCTATTCTTTTTGCAGACGATTTAGCGCTTCTGGCACTTTCTGAAAATGATTTGCAACGATCAATTTATAATTTACAAAAAATAGGTGCCAAATTTAATATGGAAATATCAATTAACAAAACTAAAATTATGGCATTTCATGGGAAGAACCCCATACAAAGTAAAATCTGTCTCCAGAATAAAATTTTAGAGAGATCTAATCAATTTAAATACCTTGGATATTATCTCTCTATCTGGGATGAAAAGGATATCCCTGAAAAAATTACTAGTTATAATAAAAGTTTAGGAATTATTAATCAAGTTATGAAACCATCCCTTGTACAAAAAAACACCAGATTACGTTTTATATAACACTTTGGCTAGACCAGTGTTGACCTATGGTAGTGAAGCATGGACACTAAAAAGACAACATGAAAGCAGAATAACGGCTTGTGAAATGAGATTCATGCGCAGAACAGCGGGTTACACCAGATGGGATCGGAAAAGGAACACCGATATCTTAAAAGAATTGAAGACTACGCCAATTTGGAATATATTAAACAGTACCAACTAAATTGGAAACACAATCTTGAAAGAATGAGTTCAAATCGGATCCCCGAAGTTGTTTATAATTATATACCAAGAGGACGAAGATCACTGGGCCGTCCTATGAAACGCTGGAGGGAAAATTTTCTATAGGATCGTAACAGGCCTTGGCCTAATACTTGGAAGGAAGAAGAAGAAGATTAGAATTATTATTATTATTATTATTATTATTATTATTATTATTATATTTTATTATTATATTATTATTATTATTATTATTATTATTATTATTATTATTATTAATCGGCCGCGATGGACTAGTGATTATGCTCCTTGCCTCTGGTCTCGTGGGTCGCGGGTTCAAACCCGGCCGGGCTCGATGGATTTTTTTAGGACGGAAAAATCCAAGGAGCAAGTCATTCGGGAGGGACTTCAAGCCGTGGGTCCCGAAACTGAAGATTTTCAGGCTCGTAAAAGATCCTTAAGCCTGAATAAAAAGGCCTCTAAGCAAAATTTACCGAATTTTCCCGTCCTAGTACTACCTTGGTTTCCTAGATGTCAGTATGAGGCGGAACGCTGACCACGGACCACTCAAATGACTCTATACGAAAACTAGTGTAACTAAATTAGTATGGTTCAAATTCTTCCCTGTAGGGGGAAAGCGCCTAAATCTCTGTTAAGGGAAACATGGCTTACAAGATAAGAAGAGATTATTATTATTATTATTATTATTATTATTATTATTATTATTTCATTATTTTATTATTATTATTATTATTATTTCATTATTTTATTATCTTATTTTATTATTATTATTTCATTATTTTATTATCTTATTTTATTATTATTATTATTATTATTATTATTTCATTATTTTATTATCTTATTTTATTATTATTATTATTATTATTATTATTATTATTATTATTATTATTATTATTATTATTATTATTATTATTATTGTCGATGGAAATGGATTTTATAAGGTGAGCAACAAGATGTTCAAAATTAGAAGAAATAAGAAATCCGCCATAGAGAAAACATGAATATTAAATATTCAACAGTAGATTATATAAGATATAAGCAATTGAATTGGTGTGCAAGAAGAAAGGTTAGCCAGAAAATCATTGGAACGGTGTCCACCTGGAAGAAGAAGGAAAGGAAGACCTCGAAACTCGTCGATGCAAGAAATAAGAAATGGAATGAGAACAAGAGGGCTGGAAGGCATGGAGCGGATGGATAGGGACGACTGGAAAAGGAAAATAAAACCTAAAGGACAAAAAGATGTGTAAACATTGAAAATCTGTATATCCATCCATCCATAGTAATTCTAATTCTGCCCGAGGACAGGTCTTTCACTGCAATCATAGCATTTTCATGCTATGCTTGCAGCTTTACTAGGGAATTATAAGTGTTGTAGCTTACCGTTGCTTTCCACACAGGTGAAGGATGATGATGATGATAATGGTGACGATGGCCATATGATTTGGGGGACCGTTTGGACCTTAAATGTTTCCTGACATTTGTCTTACAGGTGAGGAAAAACCCCGATAAAAACCTCACCCAGAAAAACTTCCCCGACGGGGATCGAACCCGGGCCCGCTGCGTGACAAGGCAGCACGCTACCTCGAGACCACAGTGATGGAATATATATATATATATATATATATATATATATATATATATATATATATAAAATTAAAATTATTATTATTATTATTACTATTACTTTAATTGCGAATGAGCCCATGTAGGGCTACGCAAACTACTTAAGAGGTGTTTCCTTTTACTCCATATTTCCTTCTTTTTTTTCTATGGGCTTTCTTTCTCTCTTCTATCAATATTGTTCCAGTTTTTTTTCTTGGTTTGTCCTCTTTGTCAACCTGTCACTTGTGCCCCTTACTGTTTATAGATATATCTTGTTTTTGTTATCTTCTTGAGTAATTCAAATTTTAAGTGTTTTTATTATTATTATTATTATTATTATTATTATTATTATTATTATTATTATTACAATGCACAAATGAAAAAAATTACTCGCCACTGAAATGGACTACTGGAGACGTGCTGCAAGAATATCCAGGAAGGAATAAAATCAGAAATTCATATATAAAAAGAAAAAATGCAGGTACAATATTCAATAATAGATTTTATAAAGAAGAAACAATTAAATTGGTACGGACACATTAGAAGAATGGAAGAAGGAAGACTACCTAAGATAATCATGGATTGGGAACCATAGGGAAGGAAAAAGAAGGTAGGTAGACCAAATATTACGCGGGAATCAATGAAACTAAGAGGGAATGGGAAATAGAAGAAGATATATGGATGAACAGACAAGAATGGAAAAATGTGTTGAAACAAATGTGTAGTTAACTGTGAACGTGAGTACCGGGAAAATGTATTCATTGTAAAAGCCGGAAAAATGATAAAAAGTATTATTGTTATTATTATTATTATTATTATTATTATTATTGTTATTATTATTATATGTCCACCGCTGTGGTCTCGAGGTAGCGTGCTGCCGTCACGCAGCGGGCCCGGGTTCGATCTCCGGTCGGGGCATTTTTCTGGGTGAGGTTTTTCTCGGGGTTTTTCCTCGCCTGTAAGACAAATGTCAGGAAAACTTTAAGGTCCAAACGGTCCCCGAAATCATAAGGCCATCATCATCATCCTTACCATTATCACCATCATCCTGCTTCATCATCCTGCTTCACCGGTGTGGAAAGCAACGGGAAGCTACCACACCTACAATTCCCTAGTAAAGCTGCAAGCATAGCATGAAAGTGCTATGATTGCAGTGAAGGACCTGCCTGCGGGCAGAAATTACTATGGATGGATTATTATTATTATTATTATTATTATTATTATTATTATTATTATTATTATTATTATTAAATCATAATAGCAAATAGCATCATGACGTTCTTCTTAATAAATAATAATAATAATATAAATTTTATGAATAAATAAAATAAAATTGATAAGTGTTATACGATTTTCATATTTATTTTAATACAAATTCCTTACAGCTGTTTCAGTACGTTGTACCTTCTTCAGACAAATACAGTATTCATCTGAAAAGAAGGCACAAAGTACTGAAACAGCTGTAAGGAATTTGTATTAAAATAAATATGAAAATCTTATAAAACTTGCCATTTTATTTTATTTCATCGCTAATCATAATGGACTTTGATCAAGTAAACACCAAATCAATTGATTAATATAAATTTAAATTTTCATAAAATACGGAAATTTTAAAATTGAGAATAATGCTCTGTAATGATGATTATGCATCAATAGAGAGGTGAATAATTGCAATTACTGAAATCCCCCCCCCCCCGGTGCTCGCAAGGTTTCATAAGAATGGGATGTAGAGATTGTATCACGACTGCCTCCCACGTGAGTATCGCAGTTCAAATGAGGCAAAGAATGGGTGATCCTTACATAGATTTACAAGTCGGGGAATTCAGCTGTTATAAAGATACAGAGAAGATAACGGGTTCTCTAATTACTATGCTGCTGCAGAAGATCGATGCTTGGAATTTCCCGACAAGTCTCCATTCATTACTCACGCACTCCATCGTTCATTCATATATTCCCACAACTACACTATGCACACTTCTTCTTTTTTTTTTTGGAATCTCTACTTATAATGTTAGAATACTAAAAGTAAAGTAAAGTGATCCCACAACAGACCCGGAGGCCCTTGGGGTAGTAGGAGGTTAGGGCTCCCACTTTTTCTAGACAATCGGCACTTTATGTCAGCCCTGCGTGACGGCCGCCTTTACCCCCAGAACAAGCGTCTGGTACTCATTTCCGTTAGAAGCTGAGTCGACCCCAGGGCCATAGTGCCGCCAGAGGGTTTGGGTCAGTTTAAAAATCCTGACCCCCAACGGGACTTGAACCCTCGACCCTCCGGCTTGTAGCTCAGTGCCTTAACCACTACGCTACGGCGTGCCCCCAATGTTAGAGTACTACACTATACAAACTCACTCATTGGCACTATCGAACCCGTAGGTTCATAGCCGCATGGGCACGACCCCTCTGTACACCCCTATGATGAGCTAATGTTTTCCAATCATCTCGTAAGTAATGCCACGAGTGATTTCCAAATTATCGATAAATTCACGACTCACGAAGTGAGGAATGAATTTATCTAGAGAATTTGGAAATCAAGAGTGGCACTTGTTAGGACTATTTAACGAATAAAATTAAGCTGTTTACTCACAAATCATTGTTTAACTATACTTATTTAAATAATATTTATATATTTAATGTAAACGGCGATGTTTTGAAAACAAATCAGAAATGTGAGGTTATGTTCATTCACTGCTGCTTGATCATATTATTTATTGCCAAATAAGATCGCAATATTGTAAGAGTGCACCCAAGTGGAGAAATAATTAAACACATCAAACTATATATCATAATCAACATTACGGGTTATTCATGTATTTATTTATTTAGTAAACAACTCAGTAAAATCAGGGAATATTTTCATTATTTGCTATATTCAATGTATTTGTTGGAGAAAAATAATGCTTTGACATGTTCAGAACATTAAAAAAGGAGCAGCTTTCTTTATCACAAAAGCAGGAGCTGATAAAGAGAAATCGATAACGAGCGAGGTGAAACACGACTGTCATTGGTTGTAAAGCAACATTCATTGAAACGTGATTGGTCATTGACTAGCATTTGTGGCATGAGTTAAATAGTCTGCATAAGCTACTTCCCTCAAATCATGGTTGATGTTATTCTCCCTCCTCATTCTTCGTCTACAAACTGCGCGTTTTACCTCTGGTTTTCCTATAAAAGTTTCCATCTTCCTCTTTCATTCGCCATTCATGCTACATTTCCTCCCGATCGCATTCTACGAGAATTAACTGTTCTTATTATATATGCTTTCGTATAAAGATCCTGTTACTCCGTGTTTCCATGCCTCTTTTTCATTCATCATTTGTGTCTCTCTTTCATTCATCATTCGTCCCACATGTCTTCTCCATCACAATTCTACGAGAGTTAATTGGACGTCGTTATGCAACAGCCTTCTATGCGCCATTATGTAATATTCGACAAAAATGTGAAAGAAGTTATAAGTCAATCTTGACTTTTTATTGTAGCGCCAAACTAACAATACTGGATATTGCAAGTTATTTTCCTTGTTTGACAGTTTGCATCGACAGCCTAAGAGCGCGAACATTTGGCGCTTAGCTGCATGATGCAAAATTTAGATTAGCATTTATGAAGATCTGGTTTCATACCCGTTTGTTGCAAACTATAGAATCTCTGAGAGGCCGGTGGCGTTTACATTATTCTTTAATAATAAAGTTATAGGCCTATTTAAAGATTTGGCGCTAAAATATCAATTTTTTAAAAAAATTACGCTTAGCCGATTGATGTATAACATCGTCCAATAATTATTATATGTTTCCCATAGAGTACATGCAGCCACTGTTATGTAATCTCCTCCATTCACCTGTCTGTGTCATCTCTCTTTGGTCCAAATATTTTCCTAAGAACTTTATTCTCAACGTTTATCATCCATATAATATAACTGGTAGAATAATAGTTTTATATATTTTTGATGTTGGCTACAATGTGGAAAGAGATATTGACTCCAAAATAAATAAATTTCAGACGGTGTGTGGAACAATACAGAGAACATTCAAAAATAAAATTAGAAAAGAAACCAAGATAAAAATGTATAATGTTATGGCGGTTCCCACAGTATTGTATGGATGTGAAACTTGGGCTCCAGTGAAAAGACAGAAGGATAGAATACAGACGGCAGAGATGCGGTTCCTAAGACAAGTTAAAGGGTGTACAAGACTTGATAGAATAAGAAATGAGGATATAAGAGAAGAATTGAGAAAGTACAGTCTTTATTGGATAAAGTCACGAATTACAGACAGAAATGGATTGATCACATGGATGGAATGAGTAAGGAGAGATATCCATTGTTAGCAAGAAATCATCAAGCAAGAGGAAGGCGTGATGTTGGAAGACCTAGAAGACGTTGGGCTGATGCATTATGAAGTCGGAACGGGCAATTGCCTAATCCCTGGAGTGATGATGACGATGATGATGATATTTTTCAGTTTAATGTATTTTTGAGAGAAGCTGGGGACGACAAGAGTCCCTGTAATGTACAATAGCACACATTTCCAGAATTGAGCCTTTGTTTAATTTCATTCCTGTTTGTAATTATTGTTTCCAGATACTTGAATTCAGCCACTGCTTGAGAATTTCCCTCATTTGCAATTAACTGTTGATTTCCATTATATGATGTATTTCTACGTATGAACATATATTTAGTTTTATTGATGTTTACTGCACTTCCAGTCCCAAATTCCTAGTGTTACTCAACAGAGTGTGCGTGTTCACCCTTAGTATTCTTTTCTGATCATTTCCTATTTTTTAATAATTTCGTGACCATGTCTTCTTGATCCTTTGACAAATTCTGAGGATCTATGCTGTATTTTATCTGTACAATTTACTTGCTACTTCCTATGGAGATACTAACAAGTGGATTCTTAACTTTCAAGTGCTACGCAACAATTACACAATGCTAGTTGTATTTCATTTTGGATAGGTATGAATGGACCGCAATTCGGACCCGGAAGGACCTGTGGGATTGATTGGAGGTCTGACAATGTACCGCAAGATCTAACAGCCTGGAGATACTGTAATTACATAGGATGGATCCCCTGCCGGGTATCGATCACACGTTTCCCGGACAGTCAGACAGCTATTTTATATTGAGTATCAAGTCTGAAGCGGAATTGTCATTCACATCTTCAAGAAATACAAATAATCAATCAAAACTCAGAGGAAAAGTAAAATCCTCTCAACGAATTGAGGTTGTTTTCAAATCGGGAAATACATAAGTCATTCATATCTAAAAAGTAATATATTTTCATCACTACTAACCAAATTAATTAAAATAAACTTGATATAGACTATGAAGACTAGGTCTTCGTAATCCCTGCCACTAAGAATAATAAACCTAAAAATCATAAGATAAATAAATACCATATCGTAATTGAACAAAAAATTGTGATTATTGCTACTAATTTACATGTTTTTAGGTTGAAACTTATCGATTTAGGCACCTAACTAGGCTTTAAAAACTGTAAAATAATATATAAAATAGGCTATTACATTATATATATATATATATATATATATATATATATATATGGTATGATAAGAAAAATAAATGCCCGGAAGGGATTCGAACCCGGATCTCTGAGTCTGTACCTCAGCGTGATATCCATTACACTACCAGGCGAATCCAATTCAAACACTTTTTTCTTATATATGTATTATACTCTCCATATATTATGATATATATATATATATATATATACATAAGTTATATATATATATATGGTACGATAAGAAAAATAAATGCCTGGACAGGATTCAAACCCGGATATCTGAGTCTGTACCTCAGTGTGATATCCATTACACCGCTAGGCGAATCCAATTCAAACATTTATTTTTCTTATATATGTAATATATTCCCCAGTATTACTAGATGTGGCGAGAACTCGGTCTTCACTGCCATCTAGTAGCTGACTATAACAAGTAACCAAATTAAAGAGAACATTTTTACTTTATAGCAGTGACGCTTTATCGATGTTATAATTAAATATTTAACATTGAGCAATGCAAGCTTTATATATATATATATATATATATATATATATAATCACTTATCGATTATCACAGTAAGTAACAGGAACATGGACTATAGGATTTAATAAAAAACTAAGTTAATTAAATATAACTAAATTTAATTCACTGGCACTATCGAAACCACAGGTTCATGGCTACGCGGACATAAGCTTTCTGTATGTCCTTATCCTGAGCTAATGTTTTCCAATGATCTCCTGCGTAATCTACTTTCCTCAAACTTTCAAACAATGGTTAATGCTATTCTCCCATCGTGATGCAGGGTCTACCAACTGCGTTTTTTCCCTCTGGCTTTCCTCCAAGAGGTTTTAATATCCCTCTTTCATTCTCTATTCGTGCCACATGTCCTACCATCACAGTGTACGAGACTTAACCGTTCTTATTATATCTGGTTTCCTATTCAGATCATGTAGTTCACTGTTATGTAGTCTTCTCCATTCGCCTGTCTATTTATATGTCTCTTTGGTATAAAACATTTTCCTAAGAACTTTATTCTCAAATACTCATAATCTTTACTCCTCCCTTGAAGTAAGAGTCCATATTTCGCATCCATATAATATAACTGGGAGAATATCAGTTTTATATATTTTCAGTTTAACATTTTTTGAAAGGAGTTGGGACAACAAGAGTCGCTGTAATGCACAATAGCATACTTTTACAGAATTGACTTTGTTTAAATGTTTTGTGCATCTCATTCCTATTTGTAATTACTGTTCCTAGTTATTTGAATTCAACCACTTCTTCAAAATTTCCCTCATTTGTCATTAATTGCCCATTTGCATTATATAATGTATTTCTATGTGTGAACAAATATTTAGTTTTATTGATTTTTTTTTCAGTCTCAATTTATTATAATATTATAATGATATTGTGAAAAGAAAAACTAATGTGTGAACCAGGAATCGAACCGTGGACCTCTAGTTCCCCAGACTAGTGTGCAGCCCACTACACCATTCCACACCTGGCACAAACACTAACAATTCTTTCCACATATACAAATCTACAATTCTCGTTTCGTCCGCTGTCAGGTAGATGACACTGCCATCGCCAACGGCCGGCTTCGTTTAAAGTATCTACGAGTATATTTGAGTATTTTATACCATCACTTTTATAAGTAGTAAACGATGTTATTTAACATTTTCCAATACTGTTAATTTAACACAGTTCAATTTATTAATGTTACTCAATAGTGTGTGCGTGTTGGTCCTTAATATCTCCTCGCTGTACGCCCTATGGATAGGCCTACACATAAAATTAAAATAATCAATTGAGTTGGTGTTTACTTGATGAAAATCCATATTTATTAATTAAATAAAAATAAAACGTAGTTTTATTTGATTTTCATATTTATTATATAATTCAGTGACAGCTGTTTCGGTACACTGTACCTTCTTCAGACATGTTAACAAATTATGAATTGTGTTCCAACTGATCTAAGCAACAATACAACAATATTTATTTAAATTTTTTAATTTAACAAAGGGGATTCATTCAAATCAAGTTGAGAATTTAACAGTTTTTTACTACTTTTAAATTTATTAATTTCTACAGCCTCCAAAAGATCTAACTTCTTACCCTTATCACAAATATGTAAAATTTCAAAATTTGGATCGAAACAATGATTAAATTGGAATAGGTGGTTAGCATATTTTGAATTTTCTAAATTTCTGTTATATGCTCTCATGTGTTCCTTTATCCGAGAGATAAAAGGTCTACCAGTTTGTACTATATAGACATTGTCACATGTGCCACACTTCAATTTATATACACCTGATAATTTTTCTTTTTTTGTTTTGGTTTTATTGTTTTTTATTATATTTTGTAGAGTTTTATTAGTTTTAAATGCCACATTAATGTTCAACTTTTTAAAGTGTTTAGATATTTTATTTGAAAGTGGGCCTATGTATGGCATTAGGACATATTTCTTTATGTTTTCTTTGGGTAAAGGAAAAACTTTGTTAATTGCTTTTTTGTAATGAATCTTCTTAATTAAACATTCTATAATTTCTACGTTTTATTTTTATTTAATTAATAAAATAAAAATGTATAACACAGTGGTATCGTCTACAAAGATTCTACACTGATACAACCTTAGGTATTCAAACGTTTGCAAGTAAGAATAAGATAAAGAGTGATTTTATAAAAACTCTAAATGCTTCTGTATTTACCCTTCACTTTACTTTTGACACGGTTGAGTAGATATGTGGAATTTTACTATTCGCAAACATCAGCTACAATTATACTTAAGTTTAAATTGCGAATTCATTGTTTTATATCTACAATAATCATCAGCTACTGATGAAGAACAAGTTTTCACATTTCATTATTCTAGTTTTTATAACTTCTGACGTGACTCCAACTTACCACTGCACAAAAACACAAATACATAAGACTTAGCAAGAAAGTCATTTTTACAATTGAATTCCCCATGTTATATTTTAAAAAAAGCAATATTGTAATAAGTATATCAAGTTTGGTATTTCCTACTTTTTTCGTATTGTAGAAATGTAGCCGTCCCTCGTCATAGCCGAGTGGTTAAGGCTTACAGGCGCAGATCTTGCGTTAGTACGAACTCCATGGGGGAAGAAATTTTCTCATGGAATTTCGGCCAGTATGTACCGGTGCCCACCTAGCATCGTGAGGCATTTGGGTAGCTACAATAAGTAGTGGCTCCAGGTTGAGAAAACCAGCTACAACGGCTGGTGGACCCGACATGCTGATCACATGTCACCCCTACACTGGCTGGATGATCGTCTACCTTAACACATGTTGATGTGAGGCCAGCAACCGGCTGGTATGCGAAGGGCCTTTCAGGCCTGTCGCGCAATGGAGTTTAGAGCTAGAAATGTAACCTAATATTTGTCGGTTTCAATGGTTACGATTGTCGGTTCTGGTTGCGAGGTTCCCGAGTTCAAACCCGGCGTATAAAAGTTCTGAATATACTTTCCTTCGAAAGTGAAGTAAACTCGTGGATTCTACGTCGTAGAATTAAGGCAAGTAAAATAACCTCAAACAAATGAGGGAAATTTTGAAGAAGTGACTGAATTCAAATGCATAATTTTATCTTGTAACAACCTGTGCTGTATTTATAACACTGGCCAACATGATTTTTGTCTCATGAGTACCAATAGTTGTACTTAATGCAGTTATTTATCGTGTTTTCAAATATGTATTCGGAATTTCTCCATCACCCACAGTTTTTTATTTCAATTTCAATTTAAGGATTTAAATAATTATTTTTTAATAAACTTTTTTTTCGTCCATTTCTCCATTGTAAAAGAAAACCAAATGAGCTAACTCAGGAGATCTCAGCTATGGAAAAGAGATATCAAGGCAAATGGAATCCTAATATGCTGGCCGATTATTGTTGGACCATCAAGTGGGATGCTCCACAGACGAAATAGCCTATAGCAGAAAATCGTCATTTCTTACTTTCTAGGTGAATCCGAATGTTCGAATATTGTGTAGTTACGAATGTAGAAAATATTAAAGTGTTTGAAATTATAATAATGCCTGTCTCTCGGAAACGTTGCATGATGGAGAAAACCCGATATCATATTTGAATTCAGGAGAAAAAATACTATCAGAATCACATATTTTTCTTTCTGAGACAAAAAAAGTTTATTTTTTGTTGCTCAGTGTTATTGAATCAAAGCTATTTTTAAACGGTATGTATTAGAAATGTAATATATATATATATATATATATATATATATATATATATATATATATATTGAAAAGATATTAGGCCTACTAAAACAGAAACAGGATTACTGTAATTCCATTTTGTAGTAAAAAAATGGGAAATACTTTACAACATATGATGCGAAAAATGTTTCTAAGTTCCAATCATACACCAAGCGCATGCGCTAACAAACGCGAAGTGGTTTATACTATGAATTATGGGATGCAGTCAACATATGCACGATATTTAACGAACCTAAAAGCTAACCTAACGCAATTTAAGTACTCTAACCTATGGAACAATGCAATGCCCAAAAACAAATAGTAAGTTCTGAAATTCTGAAGTATATATACGTAGAGTTAATTAGTATGTACTCTATGTTGGTTCTTTTAGAACACGTATTATTTGTTGCATAGAATATTCGTTAAAATCAATATGGCTGCCATGTCTTCATGTTACGTATATAGTTAAATATCATAGAAAAAATATTGAAATAATCCTTAAAAAAATATTAAATAATTGTAAATGATGGGAAATAATTTGAAAAATGACACCCTAAGAATTAAATTTGACAGGGTTTTATGTATTTTTGTATTGTAAGCCTATGTTTTCCCTTTACAGAGATTTAGGCGCTCTACCCCTACAGGGAAGAATTTGAACCATACTAATTTAGTTACACTTGTTTTCGTATAGATGCCATTTTGAGTGGTACGTGGTCAGCGTTAGAGGCCTTTTCATTCAGGCTTAAGGATTTTTTACGAGCCTGAAAATCTTCAGACTCGGGACCCATAGCTCAAAGTCCCTCCCGCAGGAGGATTTTGGATTTTTCCGTCCTAAAAAAAATCCATCGACCCCGGCCGGGTTTGAACCCGCGACCCTCGGGACCAGAGTTAAGGAGCATAACCACTAGACCACCGCGGCCGACCAGGGGCTTATGTAGGAAATAAAAAAGTCGTGTCACAGGTTGTAAAGTTTAGTAAAAAAATGCTTGGGGTTTTTATCGAACTGAGAGATTTTATGACACACCGAACCCTTCTCTTCCCCATCACAGAATCCAACCAGCGGGTTGGGATCTATACGTTGAGAAACGACAAATAAATTTTATATACTCGTATGTGGGCATTATAACAGTTCATGGGGAAACACAGATGAATTATATTTTAAATAAAAATAACTAGCGAAGAACGAGTTTTATAGGGAAATCCGTAAAGTTGTAGCATTGCCTAACCTGTGTATGTCACTGATGCCCTCCAGCGTGGTTTCACTTTTACAAAGCGGAGCTAGAAATATCTTTGCAACAAGTCACTCCTTCTGTTTATAAAAATCTAACCAAGTAGTAACATTGAATGTCATCATCTGAAATGTAGAGAATAATATACTACAATTTAGGGATAGTAGTCAGCGTTTCTGAGGTCCCGGGTTCGATTCCCGATCAAACCATAGAAATTTTTCTTTGAATAGAATTATTCCTGTGGTTGCCCATGATTTGCAAAATTAGGTTAAGAACTCTCCTGGCGGTTCATTATCATTTATCACCCGTCACACTATGAGTATTTAAATCCTAATTAACTGATATCTTAAGTTCGACACAACAAAAACATTAACTGCATAACAACTATATAGAGCATCCCATTAAAAATCATCTAGGAAGCTACTTACTTTATTTTATATCATTTTAATTTTATTATATTCTATGTTTTTGTTAGTATTAGCTAGTATTAGATCACATCATCATTGTATTTTGTTTAGTCTGTATTTTAATAATATCTTAAAATTGTAATATGTATGTAATTTTTGTATAATTCTACTATTCGCTGGTTGAGTGGAAGAGAAGGCCTTATGGCCTTAACTCTGCCAGCTAAAATAAAGCATTATTATTATTATTATTATTATTATTATTATTATTATTATTATCATATCATTGGGTAACGTAACCCCGCCTTCTAGGCGCGCCAACTTCAGAAATGGGTTACAATTACGCCAATGCCAGGAGAGAACACCAGAAATGTCGAAATGACAACCTGGGGCATTGATTTAAAAAATTACTACAATCTATAAATCTGAGCTGTATCAGTTGTATAAGTCTCCTGATGTGGTTCATCAATTAAAGTTTGAATATTGCGATGGGCAGAGCACGTACAAATAATTACTGAATATGAGATACCCAAGAAAATCATCTTGATCCATGCAAGTATTAGGCCATGTGACCTGTTACGGTCTCAAAGAGGAATTTTCCATCCAGCGCTCTTTTAGATGTATCAGCGATCTCTTGCCTTGAGGAAAAATACTTACTTACTCACTGGCACTATCGAACCCGTAGGTTCATGGCCGCGCGGACATAAGCTCTCCATATAACCCTATCCTGAGCTAATGGTTTCCAATCATCCCCTGTATAATCTACTTCTCTCAAATCATAGTTAATGTTATTCTCCCACCTCATTCTTGGTCTACCAACTGGGCGTTATCTCTCTGTTTTTTCCTAGAAAAAACTACCATGCACGGCTTTCATTCCCCATTCTTGCCACATGTCCTGCCCATGGCAGTCTACGAGACTTAACTGTTTTTATTATATCTGGCTTCCTATAAAGATCATTAGTTCACTGTTATGTAGTATTCTCCATTCACCTGTCTCTTCATCTCTCTTTGGTCCAAAAATTTTCCTAGAACTTTATTATTATTATTATTATTATTATTATTATTATTATTATTATTATTATTATTATTATTATTATTATTATTATTATTATTATTATTATTATTATTATTATTTGGGAATAAAATAACGAAAGATGGAAAACAAGAAACAGAGATAAGAAACAGGATCAATATAGGAAAGTATGCTATATCTGCCCTAAACGGAATAGTATGGGACAAACATATCTTCAAAGAAACAAAAAAAAACTATTTTTAATACAATAATCAGAAGCATTATTTTACCTATGGAGCTGATGTGTGGGCTTTAAATGCACAAATGAAAAAAAATTACTCGCCACTGAAATGGAATACTGGAGACGTGCTGCAAGAATATCCAGGAAGGATAAAATCAGAAATTCATATATAAAAGAAAGAATGCAGGTAAATATTTAATATTAGATTTTATAAAGAAGAAACAATTAAATTGGTACGGACACATTAGAAGGATGGAAGAAGGAAGACGACCTAAGATAATCATGGATTGGGAACCACAGGGAAGGAAAAAGAAGGGTAGACCAAATATTACATGGATTCAGGGAATCAATGAAACTAAGAGGGAATGGGAAATAGAAGAAGATATATGGATGAACAGACAAGAATGGAAAAATGTGTTGAAACAAATGTGTAGTTAACTGTGAACATGGATACCGGAAAAATGTATATTCATTGTAAAAGCCGGAAAAATAAAAAAAAAATATATTATTATCATTATTATTATTATTATTATTATTATTATTATTATTAAAATATAAATTATTGGATTATGAAAAACTTAATTATATTCAATGAAATGAACATCCAAGAATGTATCGCTTATATCTATGAGTTGAACAGTCTAAAATAAGGTGTTCAAGAGTCTGTTGATCATTATAGTACATATTATTGACTGACCTTTATTTTTTTCTGGAATTGTAGGTGATAGCATAGTTTTCTTGGTAGTAGAAGAGGAACTTTCCATACAAATTATGGGGAATTCCCAGCAGTTAATTGTAAGTGTCGGAAGACAAGAGAATGAAAAAAATCAGTAAGCTAGTTGCGGAATAAAGTTTGTGTAACTATTAATATACACTACTGTCGACAAGTACTAGAACTGGGTTCCGAGTAACGCCAGTCGTGTGTAATTTTTCTCCCTTTTTATGAATTGGAGGGACAGGTGAAAAACCGCACTTCCTGTGAGGTAAAGTACAGTACCGTTCCTAACTCGTCATTCAATTCTAATTATCGATAATACCCCATTTCTTTAACTTTCTTTAATAACAAATAAGGAAAGTTTTATTGAAGTGGTTGAATTCAAATACCTAGAAACAATAATATCAAATAGGAATAAGATGCACAAGGAAATAAAATCTAGGCTCAATTCTGGAAATGTATGCTATTATCTATTACAGGAACTCTTGTCGTCCCAATATATATATATATATATATATATATATATATATATACATATTTTTTTACCCTTCTCTTTTTAAGAGAAGTTGGGACGACAAGAGTTCTTTTAAAAAAAAGAAGGGTAAAACAATATATATATATATATATATATATATATATATATATATATATATATATATATATAATGTTATAAGTAAATGTTTAACATTGAGCAATGCAAGCATAATATGGTATAAGAAAAATAAATGCCTGGACGGGATTCGAACCCGGAACTCTGAGTCTGTACCTCAGCGTGTTATCCATTATACCACCAGGCGAATCCAATTCAAACACTTATTTTTCTTATATATGTATTATATTCTCCATTAAAAAAGCGTCACTGCTATAAAGTAAAAATATTCTCATAATTTGCTTACTTGTTATAGTCAGCTACTAGATGGCAGTGAAGACCGAGTTCTCGCGACATCTAGTAATAATGGAGAGTATAATACACATATAAGAAAAATAAGTGTTTGAATTGGATTCGCCTGGTGGTGTAATGGATAACACGCTGAGGTACAGACTCGGAGTTTCGGGTTCGAATCCCGTCCAGGCATTTATTTTTCTTATCATACCATATATATATATATATATATATATATATATATATATATGTTTACACTTCTTTTAAATATATATATATATATATATATATATATATATATATTGGTTTACCCTTCTTTTTTTTAAGAGAAGTTGGGACGACAAGAGTTTCTGTAATAGCATGCATTTCCAGAATTGAGCCTAGATTTTATTTCCTTGTGCATATATATATATATATATATATATATATATATATATATATATATATATACATTCTCCCAGTTATATTATATGGATGCAAAATATGGACTCTCACTTTAGGGGAGGAGAAAAAAAATACGATTATATGAGAATAAAGTTCTTAGGAAAATTGTTGGTGCCAAAGAGAGATGAACAGACAGGTGAATGGAGAAGACTACATAATAGTGAACCACATGATATTTATAGGAAAACAGATATAGAAGAAGAGTTAAGTCTCGTAGTCTGCGATGGGTATGACATGTGGCACGAATGAGGAATTAACGAGGGGCATGGAAGCTTCTTGTAGGAAAACCAGAGGGAAAACGCTCAGTTGTAGACCAAGAATAACATTAACTTCGAATTGAAGGAAGTAGATTATACAGCGGATGATTGGAAAACATTAGCTCAGGATAGAAATGTGTGGAGAGCTTATGTCCGCGAGGCTATGAACCTACGGCTTCGATAGTATCAGTGAGTTAATTAGTTAGGGATTTAAATTCTGCCACTTTTTCAAAATTTTCCTCATTTGTTATTAATTCCCTTCCCATTATCAATGCATTTTAGCGTGTAGCCATAAGTTTTTTTTTTTTTGTTACACGCTTTATATTAGCTTGACATGTATCGATCTATGTAACGGAATCTTTGAACACGATTTTCACCAACTTAAAAACATTGGATCGATTCAAAGTCTGTATATTTGTAAAGGACCAATGGCAATACTATAATTTGATACATTTTTTCTAAGATCCTTGCCAGGATTATGAGGACATCAAAGAAATAAATACCGGTATAATAGGTCCCGGACGTATCGACTTTTTAGTCTACCGTTGTGGTAGCTCAGTCGGTAGAGTGGTGGACTGTAGTATATAATTTCAGTAATCCATAGGTCGCTGGTTCAAATCCGGCCCGGAGGATTTTTTTAGAAGAGTATTAGTTTTAGCTCATACTACAATAGTATCGAATTTAAAGATATTTATATTTTTAGAAAACCAAATTAAAAAATTAAAAATAAATAATAGTTTAAAAAAACTAAAACAGCACGCTTTATTAGAAAACCGAACTAAAAAACTGAAAAATAATTTTAATTTCCAACACGCTTGGGATAAAATTAAAGTGGTCAACAAAGAATAATCTGCAACACATCTAGAGTTATCTACAAAAAAATAATTTTACCATCAAAAGCGTGGGGTACTCTATATCAATTTATATATTTGATAATAAACAGATATTGGTAAACGTATTGGTAAGCACCCCACGCTTTTGATGATAACATTTTTTTTTCGTTGATAACTCTAGTTTTATTCTAGATGTGTTAGAGATGATTTCTTTGTTGACCACTTTAATTTTATCCCAAGCGTGTTCAAAATTAAAATTATTTTTCATTTTATAGTTCCGTTTTCTAATAAAGCGTGTTGTTTTAGTTTTTTTAAACTATTTTATTTTTATTTATACAGTTTTGATTTCCAGCCCCACTTTGTTCGTGTTGTTTACAGGAATACGCGTAATCTTAACCCAGAAACATAGTAGCGATATGGTCACTGTAGTTAAAACAACTCGCCTAAAAAAAACAGAATTCAGCCTTGCTTTTATTTAAAGACTGTGTTCAATTCCATCTGTTATATTTTAAAAAGCTTCAATTTTAAACTGTTTTGCGTACCAAGGTCTTGCATGTCCCAAAAGTCAGTTTTTTTCATCATTTCTTTTGTCCCTATTAATTTGTTTTGAATACATTTAGCCATTATGTTCTTTGAAGAAAATATCTACCAAAAAAATATACAGTATTGTTATGGATTTAAACAAAGAATAGTACAGGGTTGTCAAAACTATGTTTCACGAGCCGGATACGGCCCTCCATCACTTTCTATCCGACCCCTGTAGGCATGTAGCATTCTAATAGATTAAAATACGCTAAGGATAGCTCTATAATATATATATATATTTTTTTTCAAATGCCCCAAGTTTGTCTTTCGACATTCCTGGTTTCTCTCCTGGTATGGCGTACTTGTAACCCACTTCTGAGGTTGGGGCGCCTGGAAGGCGCGGTTACGTTGCCCCGATGATATGATGGGTGATGATGATGATAATGGTGCGCCAGGAGAGTCCCTAATCCTAAGCTTAACCTAAGATGAATATGAATGATGATGATTGCGATGGCCATATGATTTCGGAGACCGTTTGGGCCTTAAAGTTTTCCTGACATTTGTCTTACAGGTGAGGAAAAACCCCGATAAAAACCTCACCCAGAAAAACTGTCCCGACCGGGGATCGATACCGGGCCCGCTGCGTGACAAGGCAGCACACTACCCCGAGACCACAGCGGTGGATGCTCTATAATAGTAGTCTATCAGTAATGGAACAAGAACTTGTGAAATATGTTATAACGACATAACAAGAAAAGTAGCAAATCAACATAGGCTTATAATAATAATAATAATAATAATAATAATAATAACAATAATAATAATAATAATTAGATATTATGGCAGATGCCGCCGTCTTGCGGAAACCAAACGCCGTTCCTCTCTGTCCATCTATTGATCTTCCTCCAATCCTCTGATATGCATAGCCTCTTGTACCCCTTCTATCCAAGTTTTCTTCGGTCTTCCTCTCTTCCTCCTTTCTATTGGAATCCACTCCATAACAATTTTAGGCAATCTTTACTCTGGCATTCTTTTGGCATGGCCATACCACTTTAATCCTTTCTTTTCTATATCTATGATGTCCGGCTCCTCTTGTACACCCATAATTTTCCTTATTTCTTTACATCGTATTTTATTCATTCTAGATTTTCCAGCTGACCTTCTTGAAACATCCATTTCTGTACTTAAAATTCTTTTCATTTCCCTGGTAGGAATTTGCCAGACTTCAGCACCATATGTTAAAATGCTCTGAATTATTGTTTGATATATTTGTAATTTTCTATTTTTTGTAATATTTTTGCTCCACCAAAGAGTTTAAAGCATTTATTGCTTGTTTTGTTTGTGCGATTATATTTTTAATTTCCACTGTGTTATCGCCTGAATGGTCTAATTTTGTTCCTAAATAAGTGCATTCAATACTAGGTTTTAGTTCTTCTCCATTGTTGAAATTTATATTTTCATATAATTTCAATTTTTTTGTTTATTATGAAATTCGTTTTGTTTAATTACTCTGTGCCTCGATTTACTTCTCTTTAAATAATAATAATAATAATAATAATAATAATAATAATAATAATAATAATAATAATAATAATAATAATAATTAACATTTCTTCCACTTACTTGTGTTTTGCACTCTTTTAACTTTACTATCTAACCTCTCTTGGTTAACTCTTGTTTTTTTCGACTCCGACGCTATTAGGGCATCCGAGGGCTAGGGAGTCTTTCCTTTCTTCCATTTCTTCTTTCCTTTATTTTCTTTTCTTCTCCAAAAAAGCCTGACCAGAGGCTATAAGATGGCAGCCCCATCACTGGTCTTGCCTTCCTTTGGCCAGCAACCAATCGAAGGGACTATTATTATGCTTTCAAGTCTTATACGAGAATTTCCCGGAAGGATCAAAATGCTGGAGGGAAAATTTTCTATAGGATCGTAACAGGCCTTGGCCTAATACTTGGAAGGAAGAAGAATAATACTATTTTTTATTTATAATCAGGTTTACAATGTAATAAAATATCTTCCTGTGTCCAAAGCGTTTTAAATTTCTCCATTATTCTTTATCTTTCCATTACATTTCTTCCAGATCTAGTTCCCTCATACCTGTTCTTACATCATCCATCCATTTAAATCTAGGTCGACCTCTCTTTCCTTTCCCTGGTGGAATCCATTCCAAAGCTTGTCTGGGTAATTTTGTCTCTGTCAATCTACGTATATGACCATACCATTCTAGCTGTCTGTTTCTCACAAAATTTAATATTGAATTTTGGACTTTCAATTGTTGTCTGATGACTGTATTTCTGATTTTTTTTTCAATTTAGAGTGTCTAGTTGAGCGTCTAAAACAATCCATTTCAGTAGAATAAATTTTAAACTCAAATTTTTATTCAACAAATAAATTTCTGCACCATATGTTAGCGTGCTTCTAATTACTGATTTATAAAATTGTAATTTTGTATCAATTCTTATGGTTTTATAATAATAATAATAAATAATAATAATAATAATAATAATAATAATAATAATAATAATAATAATAATAATAATAATAATAATAATAATAATAATAATAAAATTTTGGAGCAGGTGAATAATTTTACGTATCTAGGATGCAATATCTCATATGAAGAAGAAAAGGATGTAAATGCAAAAATATCTAAATTTTTAAGAATTTTAGGGTTAATAAATTCTATCTTCAAGCCACAGTTAGTCCAAAAGCATTCAAGACTGAAAGTGTATAAAACACTGGCTCTTCCAACTCTTTTGTATGGTAGCGAAGTATGGACGTTGAAACAGAAGAATATACAGACACTTAGATCTGCTGAAATGAGATACCTGAGGACTGCAGGATATAGGCCTACACTACTAGATCAGAAAAAAATGAAGACATCTTAGAAGAATTACATATGGAAACTTTAGAAAACAAAATTTCTGATTATAAGTCAAGATGGATGGAACATGTTCATCGAATGGAAGATTACAGGATACACAAACAAATGTTAAGATATCAACCTGCAGGAAGAAGACCAGGACGTCCACTCAAAAGACTACTGGATGGTGTTTCTCTTGAGGCCGAAACAGGTCAACAAATGGCCTAAATTCGTGAATGTACTATGATGATGATGATGATGATGATAATAATAATAATAATAATAAACAGCTATGATAGGGCATATGGCCCTAGCCACTCTAAATGTATTTTTCCATTTGGCCCGCGATACAAATACGTTTGGGCGGCTCTGGAATAGCGGAAAGAGCAGCAGGTACAATTTTTTTAAATTCTTATCTTAACAAACAAGATTTTTGTCTTTAGAGGAGTCTGGATAAATGCAATTAATAGAACTTTAACTTGACTTAACAATTGATTATTACATAATGGACCATGACGGAACTACTAAAAACTGGAGACGACGACAACTGAAGCATGCAGTGGTCACCACAACATGTGAGACATTCAGTCTAACGCTTGCCTGCAACAATGTATTTAAGCCATCAATTTACTACTGTACCATTAGGATATTTCTCAACTTCTGGGTCGCGATTCGGTGTCGGCTCACGAGAATTTCTCATGGAATAGTTGTTTTAATGTTAATTAAAACATTTTTCATTAATGAATACACGAATATTACTGGATAAATCAACAATTTCAAACAATTCGTGGTAGTCTACAATATGTCTAATTTTAAAACAAAGAAAAGAAGCTCCATTAAGTTTTTAGTTTAGTAGCTCTACTGCTTTTACCAATCAATATATGTGAAAATGAGGCAAAGACTATTACAAAATTAATTCCTCAGAAGTTTGAATTAAAAATGTATTCTTCTTCGTTACGGTTTAGGCTTATTTACTAGCCTGTTCCGGCTCCAAAATGTTGCTGTTTCCATTTTTTCTTTGGTCTTCCCAAGCTTCTTCTTCCTCGTGGTAAATAGTTGTATGCTGCTTTGGGTATTCTATAGTCATCCTTGCTAAGCGTTCTTTCCAGTTTGTTCTGTATTTCACCATTATTGTTGTTAAAAAATGTAATGTACGTCATCTGTCTATGATGGCATAGCTCTCCTTTGTTAGAATTTACTAGTGCAAGTTAATTTAGTTACGGCTTATTTGCCCATATATGTCATGAATGGTATGCAGTTAACATACCAACCCAATGAGACATCTGGCAGGAAACTAAGGCATTACTAGGATGATGAGGTCCGTAAATTTTGCTCAGAGACCTTTTTATGCAGGCTTAAGGATCTTTAAAATTAAGTAAAATTCAGGCAGCATAAATGAGATTCCTCCATTCTGTCAAGAGTTACACAAGTTAGGATAACAAAATGGGCAAGTTAGTACACCAGATTAACTTAGCTTTTTTCTTAGCGTTTTGTGATATGTTGGCTACACTGACTGAGCAATTACTAATACACATTTTACATTGAAAATATGGTGATTTGAGCTCGGATTCTCACTTAATTTTAAGGCATTTCTCACTCTCTCTCTCTCCCTCTTCTTTTTTTGAAAAAATCAACATATATATTTCTCTCAGGTAACACTGAGCAACTACAAAGAACCTTTTTTTTTTGTGACAGAAAGAAAAATATGTGATTCTGATAGTATTTTTCTCCTGAATTCAAATTTGATATCGGTTTTTCTCAATCAAGCAAGGTTTCCGAGAGACAGGAATTTATAATTTCAAACAACATTTTAATATTTTCTACATTCGTAACTACACAATATTCGAACATTCGGACTCACCTAGAAAGTAATAAATGACGATTTTCTGCTATATTTCGCCTGTGGACCATCCCTCTTGATGGTCCAACAATAATCGGCCAGCATAGGATTCCATTTGCCTTGATATATCTTTTCCATATCTGAAATCTCCTGAGTTAGCTCATTTGGTTTTATTTTACAATGGACGAAAAAAGGTTATTAAAAGAATACGTAAGTATTTAAATCCATTAATTGAAATTGAAATAAAAGACAGTGGGCGATGGAGAAATTCCGAATACATATTTTGAAAACACGATAAAAAAAACTGCATTAAGTACAACTATTGGTACTCGTTAGACAAAAATCATGAAAAATCATGCTGACCAGTGTAATTGTTCACATATAGTACTGCAACAGTAAATTGTGTTGTTTTCTTATTATTTCTTTATTATTTTTTTTAATCATGTAGGTGGGATGTTATTTTCCCAGTTCTACTAGGAGAAAAGGTTAAGAGTATTTTAGAATACAGTTCTTAGCAAAATTCTTGGACCAAAGAGAGATGAAAAGGCAGGCTAATGGAAAAGACTACATAACAGTGAGCTAGATGACCTTTGTGGGAAACCAAATATAATAAGAACAGTTAAGTCTAATAAACTGCGATAGGCAGGACATGTGGCACGAATGGGGGAATGAAAGAGAAGCATGGAAGCTACCTGTAGGAAAACAAGAAGGAAAACGCTCAGTTGATAGACCAAAAATGAGGTGGGAGAATAATATTAACCATGATTTGAGGGAAGTAGATTATACAGGAGATGATTGGAAAACATTAGCTCGGGACAGGGATATGTGGAGAGCTTATGTTCGCGCGGCCATGAATCTACAAATTCGATAGTGTCAGTGAGTTAGTTAGTTAAAGAGTTTTATTTCCAATAGCTACACCCACTCCTCTGCATTTTTTCTTCCACGATACAGCTTTTGTTAGTTTTATGTCATGAAATGTGCTTATTGTAATAATAGACGAAAGTATTGCAAGGGTCATATAGAAAGAATGGAAGAAAACCGACTTGCAAAAAGAGCTAAAGAAGGTACACCAATGGACGGGAGAAGAACAAGAGGAAGACCTGCCAAAAGATGGACAGACAGTGAATGCACATCCAATACGTCTTCCTCCGAGGAGTGATTTTGGAAATAAACAGGATGACTATTTAACTCATGCCCCAAATGGGACTCAATGGCCAATCACGTTTCAACGATTTCTGTTTTACAACCAATTAGAGTCGTGTTTCACGAAATATTTATCAGTGTTATAATTACCATATTAAAGAAAGCTCCTCCTTTTTAATATTTTGAACAGGTCTGACCATTACTTTGCAGTGACTGAGCCCGCGAGAAATACGGCTACGAGATTGTATATATAGTGCATTGAATGTCAACACATGCCGCA
The DNA here is from genome assembly GCA_030220185.1 of Diploptera punctata. NCBI lineage: Eukaryota > Metazoa > Arthropoda > Insecta > Blattodea > Blaberidae > Diploptera > Diploptera punctata. Next base: position 2,488,687 of record JASPKZ010010287.1, on the reverse strand, counting down.
TGCGGGAATTAATATAAAAACATTTGTAGCAATTGATTATACCACAAAAAAAAAAAAAGAAACCACTGTTTGCACTTTCTTAAATGTATTTTTTCCCAGGTAACAATCCAGAAAAATATAATTATCATATTACATCAAACGACATCAGAAATGAATTAATATACAGTTTGATGTATTTCATTTTTTCTCCACTAGAGAGCATTCTTACAATATTGCGTTCCTTTGGCAATAAATAGTATGATCTGGTTGCAGTGATAAACAAAAGAAGCACATGAAGCGTACCTATCGCTTCTCATTTGTTTTCAAACATCGCCGTTTACATTAAATATATAAATATTTTAAAATAACTATAGTTAAATAATGATTTGTGAGTAAACAGCTTAATTTTATTCGTTAAATAGTCCTAACAAATGCCACTCTTGATTTCCAAATTCTCTAGATAATTTCACTCCTCACTTCGTGAGTCATGAATTTATCGATAATTTGGAAATCACTCGTGGCATTACTTATGAAAATCCTACAAATTATGTTTAAGAGGAGAAGATGTCATAAAATCCTATCCATATTCGTTGCTTTACGGTAATCAAGATCACTAAGGGAAGCTAAGTGTATTTCGCTAGATCCTAGTAAATGCTGTATTTGTTTAGAAGTTTTCTTGTCAGTATCGCTCGTGACCTTGTGAAAAGGTTGACCCACATCTCTACGTCATCAGGTTGACTCAGTGGACCAGTGAGCGTTTCAGTGAATGAAGCGCTTCTCAGTAAAACGTACACATCATCGTGCTCTTGCAAGAATATCTACTAGGAACGCGCGTTCCCAATAATGTTTTAACCAAAGACATTTATTCTCAGATACCCGTAATATTTTCTCCTCTCTTAAAGTAAACAGACCACATTTTCCATCCTTGTAACTGAAATAATAACCGTTTTATGTGTGTTTTAGTGTAACAATTTGTTTAGAGAAATTGGAATGACAACAGTCTCGTAATTGTCAATTCCATAGCACGTCTAGAATGGAATCTGACTCATCAAGGATACTTCAATCATTGCATGCCGAAATCTACATTTAATTTTCTACCAGTAATTGTTGTTATGTACGAAGGGCGTATAAAAAACTGCTGTTTTAATTTCATCATCATCATCATCATCATCATAGTACATTCACGAATTTAGGCCATTTGTTGACCTGTTTCGGCCTCAAGAGAAACACCATCCAGAAGTCTTTTGACAGGACGTCCTGGTCTTCTTCTTCCTGCAGGTTCATAGCATAACATTTGTTTGTGTATCCTGTAATCTTCCATTCGATGAACATGTTCCATCCATCTTGACTTATAATCAGAAATTTTGTTTTCTAAAGGTTCCATATGTAATTCTTCTAAGATGTCTTCATTTTTTTTTGTGATCTAGTAGTGTGTATCCTGCAGTCCTCCGAAGATATCTCATTTCAGCAGATCTAAGTCTCTTTATATTCTTCTGTTGCAACGTCCATACTTCGCTACCATACAAAAGAGTTGGAAGAGCCAGTGTTTTATACACTTTTAGTCTTGAATGTTTTTGGACTAACTGTGGCTTGAAGATAGCATTTATTAACCCAAAAATTCTTAAAAATTTAGATATTTTTGCATTTACATCCTTTTCTTTTTCATATGAGATACTGCATCCTAGATATGTAAAATTTTTCACCTGCTCCAAAATTTTATTGTCAAGTACAATTTTACTTCTGACACGATCTATGCCTGTTTTAATTTAGGTCACTAAAATCCAGCGTTAAATGGCTCATTTAAACTATAGGGAAGTAATAAAACTCCTTTATTGGTACATTGGATAACCCTCACTACCTGCAATCCACGCCACATGCCGCCTCACTCCATTCCGCTCTTACTCAATCAGGAAGTCCATCTGCTCTGTAAAATTGAATGTCATTGCTGGATTATGGTTTCGATTTCTGTACCTTGCAGTTAAAAACGGCAGATTTTTTTTTGGGCACGGCGTTTTTATATCACAACGCTTCTCTGAGAGAAATTTCAAGGTAGGTTTGAGCAATGCAATGGTTGACAGTTCATTTGTAAGATGCTCGTAATATTTCCTCGTATCTTAAAGTAAACAAACGAAGTTTTGCATCCATATAACTGAAAGAATAACCGTTTTATATGTTTTGGTCTAACTTTTTTTAACCTTCCGTCGGGCGCATTTGATCTGAGAGCCATAGGTTGCTAATTTTGTCCTATTCCACTGTCATCAGACGGCGTTGACGACTGGGCACCCGAGTAGCTGTTTCTTTTCCGATTGAGGGTCTTTCCACTTTTCAGCGGTTGCCCTTTTACCAGCCGGCTGCTGGCCCTTCACATCCACATGTGTCAATCACAGAGGTAGATGATCAACAGCCAGTGTAGGGGTGACATGTGGCTAGCATGTCGAGTCCCCCAGCCGTTATAGCTGGTTGCTCAACCTGGAGCCGCTACTTATTGTAACTACCCAATTGCCTCATGATGCTAGGTGGGCACCGGTCCTATACTGGCCGAAATACCATGAGAAAATTTCTTCCCCCATGGAGACTCGAACCAGCGCAAGTCCCGTAGCTCTGCGCCAAGGCTTCCTACCTTAACCGCTCGGCTACGGCGCGGGACTAGCTGTTTCTTTTACCTGCTGTAAACAACCGCCCCACTCAGTTTGCGATCGACCGTTACCACGGCGGGTTGTAAATGTTTTATTGAGAGAAACTCATTGCGCCCGAACTCGTTACATTATTCAAGATGTGTATTTTGAAAATATTTGCAAAAAGAAAATTATTTGTTTAACTTATTTAGACTAAATAATGTTATATTCTTGACTATTTAACTCATGCCACAAATGCTAGTCAATGACCAATCACGTTTCAATGAATGTTGTTTTACAACCAATGACAGTCGTGTTTCACCTCGCTCTTTATCGATTTCTCTTTATCAGCTCCTGCTTTTGTGATAAAAAAGCTCCTCCATTTTAATGTTCTGAACAGGTCAAAGCATTATTTTTCTCCAACAAATACATCGAATATAGCAAATAATGAAAAGATTCCTTGATTTTACTGAGTTTACTAAAAAAATAAATGAATAACCCGTAATGTTGATTATGATATATAGTTTGATGTGTTTCATTATTTCTCCACTTGGATGCACTCTTACAATATTGCGATCTTATTTGGCAATAAATAAGGTGAAGTGAATGAACATAACCTCACATTTCTGATTTGTTTTCAAACATCGCCGTTTACATTAAATATATAAATATTTTAAAATAACTATAGTTAAACAATGATTTGTGAGTAAACAGCTTAATTTTATTCGTTAAATAGTCCTAACAAATGCCACTCTTGATTTCCAAATTCTCTAGATAAATTCACTCCTCACTTCGTAAGTCGTGAATTTATCGATAATTTGGAAATCACTCGTGGCATTACTTATGAATAATTTTGCTAAAAACATAGGCTAAATGTTGATAATGTGAACTATTTTCTAGAAAATTTGAACTAAACCTAACTTGTTTTTACTTTTATATCTTGTTTGAAGGCTTGTCACAAATTTGTTTAATCAATATCATGTCCAATAAAAAATTTTTCTAGCAGCAAATTTTGAATATTTTATCCTTTGGACATCCCTAACAACAACATTTCTTCGACTTGCTGTTGTTCAGATTGGCAAACAGTTCGTTAAATGCATTTTTTAAGCCTGTGCTGATCAGGCACATTGCACCTAAACTCGAAGGTCGGAATATTGCGCCCAACGGAAGGTTAAAGAAATTAGGATGACAAGAGTCTCTCGCAGTTGTCAATTCCATAGCACAATATGGAATCGAACCTGAATCGTCTAGGATGATACTAACAAGGGAACTGTCAAGAATTGCATGTCGAAACCTAGCTTGAAATTTCTTACAGATAAGCGTTCTGATGTATCAAAGCCATATTTAAAAAATAATATGCTGTTTTAACTGCAGTGCACAGAAATCGAAGCCAGAATAGAGCAATGGCAACCCACGGTGAAAAGCTGGTAGACGTCCCTGCTTGAGCATAAGGGAGTGGAGTGTGACGAGAAGCGGCGCGGTAGCAGGTTGTCAGGGTTATCCAATTCACCATGTCAGGAGTTGTATTACTTCCCTGTAGTTTAAATGAGAGGTTTGGGTCTGAATTGTAATTCCTTACAGTTAAAAGAGGCAGAATTTTTTATGTGGCTTGGTACATTACAACGCTTCTCTGGGAGAGATTTCAAGGTAGGTTTGGGCATGTAATGGTTGACTGTTCCCTTGTCAGACACGATCATAACACCACAGAACGGTAATAAAATATTGCAGTAACCTTAATTAGTTGTCAATACAAATAAAATTCATATCAAATTCCGTTGAGATGAATAGTCATAAGACAAATATTAAAATCTACCTGTTGGCAGGTGTCGTCATCCTCAACAGTGTTAAAATATTGCATTTAAAATTTTATCTGGAGGCCTTTCGAAAGTTAACTTCCATCAGCAGCAGGAAGAAGTTGTTGTTTACGACGTTGTAGACTTGAAGAGTCATTAGAAAGCTACTAACGACACTTCAAATCTACAACGTTGTAAATAACAAATAGTAGCAGACATCAGCCTACTGTTGAAGGAACTTAACTTCAGAAAGGCCTCTAGATAAAATTTTAAATGCAATATTTTAACAAGTCGAGAAATGCTGATGATAGAAGTTAACTTCCGAAAGGCCTCCAGATAACATTTTAAATACAAGAATTTAACAAGTCCAGAAACGCTGATGATGAAAGTTAACTTCCGAAAGGCCTCAAATAACATTTTAAATACAATATTTTGACAAATCGATAAATTCTGGTGATGGAAGTTAACTTCCGGAAGGCCTCCAGATAACATTTAAAATACAATATTTTAACAAGTCTAGAAATGCTGATGATGGAAGTTAACTTCCGAAAGGCCTCCGAATAGCATTTAAAATACAATATTTTAACAAGTCGAGAAATGTTGATGATGGAAGTTAACTATCGAAAGGCCTCCGAATAACATTTAAAATACAATATTTTAACAAGTCGAGAAATGCTGCTGATGAAAGTTAACTTCCGAAAGGCCACCAAATAACATTTTAAATAAATAATTTAACAAGTCGAGAAATGCTGATGATGGAAATTAACTTCCGAAAGGCCTCCAAATAGCATTTTAGATACAATAATTTAATAAGCCGAGAAATTCTGATGATGGAAGTTAACTTCCGAAAGGCCTCAAGATAAAATTTTAAATACAATAATTTAATAAGCCGAGAAATGCTGATGATGGAAGTTAACTTCCGAAAGGCCTCAGATAACATTTTAAATACTATATTTTAACACGCCTACCAACAGGTATATATTTTAATTGTTATATTATTAATTAGGTGTATTTATGTTAATTATCTACTCCCTCAGGGGTCCTCATCTAGGGGATATGTGGATGGCGACCACAAGGTGCCCAAGCTGAGCAAAACATTTCTTCCACTTACTTGTGTTTTGCACTCTTTTAACTTTACTATCTAACCTCTCTTGGTTAACTCTTGTTTTTTTCGACTCCGATGCTATTAGGGCATCCGAGGGCTAGGAAGTCTTTCCTTTCTTCCATTTCTTCTTTCCTTTATTTTCTTTTCTTCTCCAGAAAAGCCTGACCAGAGGCTATAAGATGGCAGCCCCATCACTGGTCTTGCCTTCCTTTGGCCAGCAACCAATCGAAGGGAGAATCATTATGCTTTTAAGTTTTATACGAGAATTTCCCGGAAGGATCAAAACGCTGGAGGGAAAATTTTTCTATAGGATCGTAACAGGCCTTGGCCTAATACTTGGAAGGAAGAAGAAGAAGATATTCAATCTACAGACAAAAAGAAAGTAATTAATAATTTGTTAGAGTTCGGATCATTATTTTTTTCTAAAAGTTAAAACAATTTTACATATTTTAAAACATTTGCACGTAATCAAAGTCCAGGTGCAGGATATGAGTTACACCATGTTGTAATGACAATGCAATGACCTGTGTATGATTAAAAAATGTCATTCTATTTTTAATTGGTATTATTTGTTACAGATACGAGCGGCACCGGCAGTCTGGGGGCGGGATGTTCAGACCCTCCTTGGGGAGGTTACTCATCAGCAGGACCCTCGCCCTACTCGTCATACTCACCCCTACAACCGCCATCATTCTCGTATCCTTGTAGCACGGAACTGGGTGTCCCGGGATCGACGCTGGACCCCACTTCAATGGGACATCTGCCTACTGGTGAGCGAATCTCCCCTTCAAGCACGTATAGCTATTAGCGGCATGCTACACAAACAACATGGGGGATGTTTTCCAACCCTTCAGTCCACTAGCAAAAAATTTGGAATGTAACAGACGAATTCAGGTTTTCCAGTGCAAAGAGTGGTAATTTCTCTACAGAAACGGTCAAAATACAAAATTGCGTAACTTTAGTATTACTATATTATAATGATATTGTGAAAATAAAAATTAATGTCTGACCACGAATCGAACCGTAAACCTCTCCTTCTCCTTCTCTGGTGTAGTAGCTTCCCGTTGCTTTCCACACCGGTGAAGGATGATGGTGTGATGATGATAATGATAAGGATGATGATGATGGCCATATGATTTCGGGGACCGTTTGGGCTTTAAAGTTTTCCTGACATTTGTCTTACAGGTGAGGAAAAACCCGATAAAAACCTCACCCAGAAAAACTGTCCCGACCGGGGATCGAACCCGGGCCCGCTGCGTGACAAGGCAGCACGCTACCCCGATACCACAGCGGTACAAATATTTGTTTGTTTGTTTGTTTGTTCGTACTTTATGCACGGCCATACTGTTGTCCGATTGTGATTGGGCTTTTTGCAAAATGTACAGAATATTCCCGGGATGAACATAGGCTATAAGAGAGTTTTGATACTCAACTCCTACACCCTTAAAAATCTCCCTTTGTAGCGGAAAACGTGAAAAAAGTAGCTCTTTGGACGCTTAAATGGCTTACGCTGCCTAAACAATAACAAATACACAAAATTAATGTACACAGAATTGAATATCTCAAAAAGCTCCACAAAATAGTCCGCAACAGCATATGTTTATCTCTTACAGATAACTCACAATAACCATTTATGTCTTTCATTGATGCCAAGAAGATCGAGACAAGTACGTAGATTCCTGTGCAAGCGTAGCAGCACGTGGAGGGTATTCTTTTATGGATAGCTCACAATAACGAATTTTGTCTTTTAGCTCATTTATGCCAAGAAGATCGAGATGATAAGTAGATTCCCGGGCAACACCGGATAATCAACACGGGGAATCATAAAATAATTACGATATACATTTATAATTATTTTTCATTTTACTTATTCAACTAATCATAAGAAGTACATTAATTTTTGTCTTTCAGCTCATTTATGCCAAGAAGACTGGGATGAGTATATTCCCGGACAACGCCGGGTAAACAGCACGGGGCATCTAAAAATAATTACGATATAAATTTTTCATTTTACCTACTTTAACTAAACATAAAACACATTGATTTTCGTATTTCATCTCATTTATGTCAAGAAAATCGGGATAAGTAGATTCCCGGGCAACGCCGGGTAATCAGCACGGGGTATCTAAAACTATAAATTTATAATTATTTTTCCTGTTAGTATTTAACTAAACATAAACACATTAATTTTCATTTATTCAGGCGTAGTAGGGAATAAAAATAACTCGATGGAACCAACGTGTATCTTGCATGACATCGGACAAAATTGTACGCGCATGAAGAGACAGTCTACGCGCAGATGGGAACAGATCGCCTGGAAGACCCAAAAGAAAATAGGGGACTCCTAATTTCTCGAAGGAACAGGCTGTGGGCCTGCTATAACGAGAAGAAGAGCACAATAAATTAGACATAGCCCACATGAATAGAGTACACGAGCCGCCACTGGGTGAATAGTTCTTTACAAAACTGTGTAAACCACAATCACCACGGCCGCTATTACACACTGTGAAAAGCAAAATAATTATAAATCGATCAGTAGAGTTCACCAGGGCGCGTTATTAAAACTAGCAGATGAATATGTGATGCACAGCATTGAATATTCAAAAACAAGCTACCACATCTCATCAGGACACAGAATGTAATCGCACAAAATGTACACCTACAACATGAACACATTTTTAACGTTTTACTATTTATTTTACTCGTTCCAAATTCGAACTCCATAAAATTAATAACTAATGTCCCAACTCCTTTCAAAAAACGTTAAGCTGAAAATATATAAAACTATTATTCTACCAGTTATATTATATGGATGCGAAACATGGACTCTTATTTTAAAGGAGGAAAGGAGTTTACAAGTATTTGAGAATAAAGTTCTTAGGAAAATTTTTGGACCAAAAAGAGATGAACAGGTGAATGGAGAAGACTTCATAACAATGAACTACATGGTCTTTATAGGAAGCCAGATATAATAATAACAGTTAAGTCTCGTAGACTGCGATGGTCAGGACATGTTGCACGTATAGGGAATGAAAAACTTGCATGGAAGCTTCTTGTAGGAAAGCCAGAGGGATGGCGCCCAGTTGGTAAACTAAGAATGAGGTGGGAGAATAACATTAACTATGATTTGAGGGAAGTAGATTATACAGGGAATGATTGGAAAGCATTAGCTCAGGATAGGGATGTATGGAGAGCTTATGTCCGCGCGGCCATGAACCTATGGGTTCGATAGTGCCAGTGAGTAAGTAAGTAAGTATAACATTAATAACACAGATGAAAACGCACATCCCGGTAAATACAGCCAACAAATTAAAATATATTTATATTTAAGAAATTGGGGTGGAAGTAAATATGAGTAAAACTAAATATATGTTCATACATAGAAGAAGGAGAGAGGAAGACCTCGAAACTCGTGGATGCAGGAAATAAGAACTGGAATGAGAGCAAGAGGACTGGAGGATATGGTTTGGATGGAGAGAGACGAGAAGAGAAGAAAAATAAAACTTTAGGCACAGAAAGATGTGTAAACATTAAAATTCTCTATATAAAAAAAATATATATTATATGATGGTAATAGACAGTTAATGAAAAATTAAGGAAATTTTGAAAAAGTGGCTGAATTTAAATACCTAGTAACAATAATCACAAATAGGAATGAGATGTACAAAGAAATTAAACATAGGTTCAATTCTGGAAATTGTATGTATTATGCATTGCAGGGACTCATGACGTCCCAACTTCTCTCAAAATCAAACTGAAAATATATAAAATTATTAGCCTTGCAGTTATGTTATATGGATGCGAAACATGGACTCTTACTTAAGAGAAGGGAAAATATTACGAGTATTTGACTATAAAGTTCTTAGGGAAATGTTTGGAACAAAGAGAGATTAACAGGCAGGAAAATGGTGAAGATTTCATAACAGTGTATAGGAGACCAGATATAATAAGAACTGTTAAATCTCGTAGACTGCGATAGATAGATCATGTGGAACGAATGGGGAATGAAAGAGGGGCACGGAAACATTGTAATAAACAGGAGGGAAAGCAATACTTGTGGAAGAATATGTTTAACCACGGTAACGGTATGAGTAGAGTCTGGATTTTTATTAACTGAAAGGTAAGATTGCAACATAGTATAACGAGAAGTTAGACTTCTGACTATATTTAATTTTGGTTCCACACACAAACAGTTAAATACTCTAATGAGAAGTTAGACTTATGACTATATTTTGTTTTGGTTTCACACACAAACATGTTGAATTGTATAATGAGAAGTTAGACTTGTGACTATCTTTTGTTTTGGTTTCACACACAAACAGTTGAATAGTATAATGAGAAGTTAGACTTATGACTATCTTTTGTTTTGGTTTCACACACAAACAGTTGAATAGTATAATGAGAAGTTATTTTGTTTTGGTTTCACACACAAACAGTTGAATAGTATAATGAGAAGTTAGACTTATGACTATCTTTTGTTTTGGTTCCACACACTAACAGTTGAATAGTATAATGAGAAGTAAGACTCCTGACTGCCTTTTATCTTGGTTTCACACACAAACATCGAATAGTATATACTACGTGTATTGCAATCTTATATTTTCATCATCATCATCTTCATGGTAGGCCGTCGGCCTGTTCAACTCTCAGATTTCATCTTCCCATCGTCTTCTAGGACGTCCCACATCTCTATAGCCTTGAGGTTGGTACAACAGTGCTTGCTTTGTTAGCCTAGAAGAGTCCATTCTTAAAATATGTTCATGTTTTTTTTTTGTTTATAGCGTAGTATTTTTTCATTTAGATTAAAAATGTTGAGTTCTTGCCTAATTGTTTCACTGGGAATGTGGTCTCTTTGAGTATATCCTGCAACGTATCTGCGGAAACCTCATCTCTGATGTTTCTAGTAATCTTCTGTCTCATCTATTCATGGCCCAATTCTGTGATCCATAAGTCACAATGGGAACTGCCATTAGCCTATAAAACTTTAGCATTGTTTCTTTTGTTGGTAATGTTATTTTAATAGTCCCACACATACTTTAAAATTTATATTTTTTATGTATATCATTTTCCCAATTGTAAGATATGTGACAATCTTATTTTTATTACATAAGAATTCGGCCTGTTATGAGGGAATTGATTCATGCGGATCTCTACAGAGTGCAGATAAACAAATGCAACAATTATTTACTAACTTTTATCAATATAGAACAAGTCAAATCAAACTTGTAGTTAGTTAGAGTTGCATTTGTTTGTCTCCACTCTACAGACATCCTGATATTTCTAAAGTTCTAATTTTGAGTATTCCGGTTGTAATGAAAATAAATGTATATACATTTTAGAAAGTTGAATATAGTCTAATAAACATGTTTTTTCACAGTATTATCGGACCATACGGGAGGCGGCGGAGGCGGCAGTGATTACGGTGCTATATTCTCAACACCGCCACCACCTCACAAAGTGTCACCGCCCGGACCTGGAGAGCTGGACAGCATGTCGTGTAGCAGTAGTAGTTTACTGGGTGTCAGTGGCAGTAGTCACAGATATCCAGCGGGACCTGAACCTACCAACACTGCAACCTCCGTCTATCCTACCACGCCTAGTAAGTACCACCATCGTCATCACTTCGACTCAAAAAACAGTTCAAAACAAAACTCATTTATTATTTCCTTAGACAATATAATATATAACCGTGTTCCATGTATTCTTTTGTTATTCCTTTATATTTTAAACTTTTCTTACCAAGTCAATTACTTACAATAATTCTATTCTATTTTTTATTCAATGCCCCAGGTTGTCATTTCGACATTTGTGGTGTTCTCTCCTGGCACTGGCTTAATTGTAACCCACTTCTGAAGTTGGGGCGAATGGAAGGCGGAGTTACGTTAGCCCGATGATATAATGGATGATAATGAAATTGAAGCGCCAGGAGAGTTCTTAACCTAAACTTTACCTAAATTCCAGACCATGGGCAACCACAGGAATGATTCCCTTTAAGGATATTCCTATAGTTTGACCGGGAATCGAACCCGGTACCTCATGAACAGTAGTCAGAAACGCTGACCACTAGCTCATCAGGCTGGTCTTATAATCTATTAGTATTGTTGTTATTATTATTATTATTATTATTATTATTATTATTATTATATTATTATCATTATTACTATTTTTCTTTCTTTCCCTTGTCAACTTTTTATTGTGTAGCCTATATCTATTATCGGTATGGCCGCGCATAAAGTACAAACAAACATTAATTTTTATATATTAGATTATTCTACCAATTATATTATATGTATGCGAAACATGGACTCTTACTTTAAGGGAGGAAAGGAGATTACGAGTATTCGAGAATAAAGTTCTTTAGGATTTTTTTGGACCAAAGGGAGAAGACTGTTTAACAGTAAACATGGTCTTTATAGGAAGCCAGATATAATAAGAACAGTTAAGTCTCGTTGATTGCGATGGGCAGGACATGTGGCACGGATGGGGAATGAAATACATGCATTGAAGTTTCTTGTAGGAAAACCAGAGGGAAAAACGCCCAGTTGGTTGACCAAGAATGAGATGGGAGAATAACATTAACTATGATTTGAGGGAAGTATATTATACAGGGAATGATTGGAAAGCATTAGCTCTGGATAGGGACGTATGGAGAACTTATGTCTGCGCGGTCATGAACATATAGGTTCGACAGTGCCAGTGAGTTAGTTAGTTAGTAAGTAATCTTCTTCTTCTTCTTCCGAATGCAGTATTGGGTGATGATGCCCGTTCTGCGACTACAAAAACTGATCTTTCCATCGGTTGAAGCGTCTTCCGATGTCTCTTTTGCCTTTAGGCAGTAAGTAATCATCTTCATAAAAAAAATCAATCCACTGAACTTTCATGAAAATGAACATGGGATCTTAGGATGGTGTACGGTAAAATAACATTGAATGGTTGATTCCTCCCCCCCTCCCATTTACGAGCTACCACTCCTCTCGTATTTTCTTTGCAGTGGATGTTTTCATTGCACACAATCTCAATTAAACTGTCTCATTCTCTCTCTTTCCATCTTCCTTTCACATCCCCTCACTTTCCACATGCAGATTCCAATTGTATATGGCCGTAGTGCTAGACAATCATGCAAGATTCTGAGGTAGGAGGCGGGGAGCTGATATTGGAAACTTTGACTCATAATAAACAAAAGACAGTTGCTCTTTATCTGATAAACTAACATTCTCTAAGGAAGATGAGTAAGAAATAATATGTAGAACAGATGAGCATCTGACAGGAAGAGATCGTACACTCATCGTTACGTTATTCATAACGAGTATTTCACTCCGCTTCAAGCATTCAACCCCGGTCGACATCCATGGGTCGCGGTGAACTAGTGGTTATGCTCCTTGCCTCTGGTCCCGAGGATCGCGGGTTCAAACCCGACCGGAGGTCGATGGATTTTTTAGGATGGAAAAATCCAAGGAGCAAGTCCTCCGGGAGGGACTTTAAGCCATGGGTCTCGAGTCTGAAGATATTCAAGCTCGTAAAAGATCCTTAAGCCTGAATAAAAAGGCCTCTAAGCAAAATTTACCGAATTTCGAATTTTCCCGTCCTAGTGCTACCTTGGTTTCCTAGATATCAGTATGAAGTGGAACGCTGATCACGGGCCACTCCAATGACATCTATACGAAAACAAGTGTAACTAAATTAATATGGTTCAATTTCTTCCCTGTAGGGGAAGAGCGCCTAAATCTCGTTGAGGGAAATAAGGGCTTACAAGAAGACAAATCTTGAGCATAGTTTCCTTCGAAATGTAAGTAAAATCGTGGACCACGTGTCGTACATTTACGGCACGTAAAATAACATCAATTCGGAAAAAAGAGACCTCCCATCAAAATTTGTCAGCCCTTTCAGATCCAAATTTTAATTGCATTGCAAATGAGCTAGGATGATAAAGAAAGAGGCGACATTAAATAAAATAATTCTTCTTCTTCTTCTTCTACATTTCCAGGATTAGATCAATGTGACCTGTTCCGGTCTCAAGTCCATCGTTTCCTTGGTCGTCCCAAAGATATGTTTCCATGTGGTTTGTAGGTGCTGATTGTTTTGGGTAATCTTGTATTGTCCATTCTGTCTAAATGTTCTTTCCATCGGTATTTGTGCTCTTCTAGTTTATCGACTATTGAAAATATCTCCAGTTAATTTCTTATTGATTCATTGTGTAATCTATCCATGCGTGTACATCCTTTACGGATCTTAAAAATTTCATTTCAGTGCCTTGAATGTGTGAGATATATTTTTTTGTAAGTACCCAAGATTCAGATCCATATAAGAGAACAGGAACAGCCATAATTTTATAAAACCTGAACTGAGATCTTTCGGAGTCTTTCGGAGGGTTCTTCTCATGGTGCCGCGCATCATTTGATATAGGCCTAAATTTAATGTATTACGTATATATTCCATTCGTAGCTGTAGGCCTATGTTATATCTGAACCAAAATAGTTAAAGTGTGCTATCTGTTCTATTATTTCATTATTAATTACTATTTTTTGCTCTGACTGGCAGGTTGCACTGAAAAACCATAACTAATACTATATCTTACGTAATATTGAAATTAATGTATTCAAGCTTGCTATTTACACGAAATAGTTAATACAACTAAAGATCTTTTCAGCCTAAACCGCGATTTGAACCCAAAATCTCCAGCTATAACCAACTGGAGCTTTATAATCCTATCATCTATACTATGGGAACACTTGCGCTGGCCACTAACCAATTTAGGTGTATCAACTTCTCCAAAATTAGCATAAATAATTAGCAAACATAATTACTGTATAGGCCAACTGCTCGTTTTCCTTTAAGCTTTCTGCGAAATGAAAGTTACTGAGTCACTTGTACAGGAATTTGAAACATTGAATTTTGTTGTCATGGATGATTCAATAAGACAGACATGACTCCAAAGTTCCTAGAAACTGCTCCAATTCAAAATGTAATATTTCACTTTCCTGTTTACAGCAGCGCCAGGACTTAACTGCGGCGGGACAACGTACCACCATCCATCACCAGGTTCCTGGAGCAGTCACCAGAGTTCAGCAGCGTCCGTGGGCAACTTCCACCACCCTCATCCACACCACCCACATCACAACAACTACCCCAATTACTACACGAGTACCACAAGTAACGCGAGCGGGGGCTCAAACCCAGGACCTCCACCTCCGCAAGCTCCTGCACAGTACCTTAGCAATACAGCTGCACCTCCTCCCACTATGGTCCTGTACCCTCACCTCTACTCCACTGTGAACCAGAATCAAATCCACCTGCACCTTCATAGCTCACCTCCTACAGACATCCACGGGAACATCAAGAGCGAGTCAATGCTCGGGGATTCCCTGCAGTGCTATCACCACCAAGATGACGTAGCTGCGACTATAGTTGCGGCAGCGACGGGAGGTGTGGGAGGAAATAATCTAACGATAAGTTCGGGAGGAACTAGACCTGGTATTGAGATAGGAGTATTGCATCATCAGCAAGGTATGCACGGTACCTCGGAGGACGACAGGTATTCTAGTGCGGGGCAACAGGGGGCCGGCACCGGGGGATCCGAGAGGCAACAGACAGACCCGTCATCCGTGTGGCCCGTCATCCGTGTGGCGTCCTTACTGATCCTCGGATATTACGTCACATCAAATAAGTTCCTATCTAGCGGCAAGTCAAAGTCCTGCGCATACGTTTAATGACTTTTCTTGATTTCATCACTTTCCATGCTCTCTATTTTACACTACATCCACGACATTTAAAAATGTTAAATTATACAACATAACGCTTCTTTTTACGTGTCAGCATTTTCCAAGAGAGCCATAAAGAAGCGAGTCATTTCTTTTTATAAATGTGAGCGTTTAAGAGTCGTAGGGCTTGCGAAAATTATCGATTGTTCCTGTACAATGTCAAGATTCTATTAGCAACTAGGTCTATATAATGCACATGCTTAGTGCGTTGATTTTTTCTAAGTCTTATGACTAGAGTCCGGATGTTAGGCACTTAAAAAAATTCAAAATAGGCAGGCAAAAAGGCACTAAAAATCATTAATATAGGTACCAAAAATTCAAAATAGGCTCTTACAAAAAATGAACTACAACATAATTTTTTACAGCCTTACGTAAAGAATATAAGCATAGGCCCCTATGCTATCAGTAAGCATACGAATATATCAGAGATGATTTTGGAACTTGATTTGCCATTTTACAGAGAGCATATTTATGTTTTGCAGTGTGTATGTGATGTGAAACATGACACTTCCTCGCGCAATTCACTAAAACCATTTATCTGCTAGGTTAATGACTTATTGTCATCCTTATCCTAAAATATTCTAACATTAGTCTATTTATAAAGATAACACTTATAAATTTCTATCCAGTGACAAGTGTCATGAAGTTTGTCCATTTCAATTGATTTCACTGAAAAACTAAGTTAATTTCTAGAAAAAAATGGCAAATAGGCATTTAAAGCTGAAATAGGCATTTATAGGCAAAATGAACTTCATGGAAAACAACTCTAGAGTCGTCGGTATGAACTTATATGAAGTCACTTTTACAATATCAATAATAAATAGCTGTAGGCATTTTCCGTAACATCCGGTGTCTACTTATGACTATACTAATTTCGAGCTAAGTTCCAGTTGTATTGTAAACAAACATGCATAAGATAATACTCTGCCGTCTCCGGCAATTGGGGAAACCGTGGTGCTACTTTTACCCGCCATATAACTGAATTCTGTATGATAGAAACATTGTTCTTAGACAATATTGTATTTCACAGGAAATAAGACTGAATACAAGGTAAGATGGTAACAATGATAAGAATCTTCCTCCATTTCTTATTTATTTATAACAAAAATTATATACGGGCCTACATAACCATATGTTTAAGCTTATACAATTATGTCGATAGATATCCTTTATATACAAGTACAATTTCTTTATGAGCATAGTTTATGTATATTCTGATTTTATTTTTCACCATATCCTCAGTGGTTAATTTAAGATAATTTTCACTAAACTATTTGAAAATATTCAAAATAATTTGCTTCTCTCGCTTTCCAAATTCTTCGCTTTCCAATTTTTTAAGAAATTCTACTACAGAAATTTTGCAATTTGAAAAAAAAATTCTAACGTATATTTTACTATCCAATTTTTTAAGAAATTCTACAGAAATTTTGCCATTTTGAAAAAAAAATCCAACGTATATTCTACTTTCCAATTTTTAAGAAATTCTACTGAAAATTTGCCATTTTGAAAAAAAAAATTAAATTTCAACGTATATTCTGCTTTCTAATTTTTAACAAATTCTACTGAAAATTTGCCATTTTGAAAAAAAAAATTCCAACGTTTATTCTACTTTCCAATTTTTAAGAAATTCTACTGAAAATTTGCCATTTTGAAAAAAAAATTAAATTTCAACGTATATTCTGCTTTCTAATTTTAAAAAAATCTACAGAAATTTTGACATTTTCAAAAAAAAATAAATTCCAACGTTTATTCTTTCCAATTTTTAAGAAATTCTACTGAAAAATTTGCCATTTTGAAAAAAAAAAATAAATTTCAACATATATTCTGCTTTCCAATTTAAAAAAAAATCCACAGAAATTTTCCAACATATATTATGCATTGCGCGTGCAAAAGAATAAAAGAACGCATATTTAATCTATTATAATTGTAATTATATATTTTAATATTCTCCCTTATAACTTGTGTACACATGTGCTAGACAAAATGTTTATTTTCTTTTATTTCGAGTGTTAGAGAGCGAATTATATTTTCTTACATACTTAAAGGTAAAATCATTATTCGACTAAAGAAAACGCACTCATAGATCTGGTTTGTTTACATTACAACTGGAAATCAGCTCGAAATTGGATGTTTAAAAATAGCATTTCAACGTCTGCAAAGGTCACAAATATGCATAAAATATGATGCATTGTATTCCAAATACATCACAGAGTATTTTAAAGGAAGGAGGAAAGAAGTTTATAAAATGTCATATTTCGCCAAAAAAAAAATACAAAATTCTCCCTTAAGAAGCATAGTTTCATACTTTATAAGGTAGGCCCACCTGTATTTTCTATTTTAATTAATTTATACATTTAGCAGGTTTCACAATGTTTCATATATTCCTTCCCGAATTAATAACTGCCATTCTCCTCCAGAAATCTATGTCATTCCAATCTCCATTATCCAATCCTTTTATCCCCATGCTGCTCAAAATACCATCAATCAACATTATTTTTGGTCGTCTTCTTATTCTACCAAGTGCAATCTAGTATTCTTCTTGGGAATCTGTCTTCTGTCATTCTTTTTACATGACCATACCATTTTGTTTTTTATGAAATACGCAATTAAAGTTTGAGCATTCATATTTTGTTTAATAACGCTGTTTCTTATTTTATCTCTTCTAGGAATTCCAGCTCACCCCTCCAAAAATCCATTTCTGCAGAAACTTTTTTTTCTGGTAAAAAAAATATAAAGAATAAAAAAAACTTCAAAGACTATTTAAATCTTGGACCCAATGGGGAGTTCAATGACCACTAACATTTCAATGATTTCATAGTTACAACCAATCACAGTCGTGTTTCACATAGAATTTTATTCAAAACTGACGTCCATCATATTAAAAGAAGCCACCTTCTTTGTAAACTTCTGAAGTAGGTAATAGCATTATTTTGCAGGGACTGACTTTCTAGAAAAGCTGGCATGGCTACCAGATTGTATATAAAGGTGCATGAATATCAGCAGGTAGCGCAATGCGGGAGAATAGATACAAAACCATTGTAGCCAAATTGATTGTACCACAAAAAAAAAGAAAAAACCAAATGTTTGCACTTTCTTAAACGAATTATTTTCCAGGAAAAGGACGTTTTGCAGAAGAAAAATATCAATGGACATATTGACATCATAGGACATAAACAATTAATTAATACCGATATCGTGGGTTGTAAAATGGTTCCACTAAGGGGTGCATTTTTACAATATTGCGATCTCTTTTGGCAATAAATAATATGATTTGGTTGCAGTGATAAACAAAAGAAGCAAATGAAGCGTACCACTCGTTTACTCATTGGTTTTCAAGCATCGCCGTTTACATGAAAATATATAATATTTTAAAATAAACATAGTAAGATAATTGATTGGTGAGTAAAAAAATTACTTTTATTCGTTAATTAGTCCTTGAACAAATGACAATACTGATTTCCAAATTATAGCTAATGTGGAAATCACTCGTGGACAGTACTTATGACTATTTAACTCATGCAAAAAAGGGCCAGTCAATGACCAATCACGTTTCAATGAAGGTGGTTTTACAACAATTGGCAGTAGTGTTTCACATCGCTCTTTATCGATTTCTCTTTATCAGCTCCTGCTTTTTATTTAAAGTAAGCTCCTCCGTGGTTAATGTTCTGAACAGGTACAAAGCATTATTTTTCTCCAACAAATACATCTAATATAGCCCAGAATCGGGAAAAGATTCCTTGATTTTACTGAGTTGTACTACTAAAAATAAAGGAACAACCCGTAATGTTGATTATGGTATATAGTTTGAGGATGGTACATTATTTCTCCACTTGGGTGCACTCTTACAATATTGCGATCTTATTTGGCAATAAATAATATGATCAAGCAGCAGTGAATGAACATAACCTCACATTTCTGATTTGTTTTCAAACATCGCCGTTTCCATTAAATATATAAATATTTTAAAATAACTATAGTTAAACAATGATTTGTGAGTAAACAGATTAATTTTATTCGTTAAATAGTCCTAACAAATGCTACTCTTGATTTCCAAATTCTCTAGATAAATTCACTCCTCACTTCGTGAGTCGTGAATTTATCGATAATTTGGAAATCACTCGTGGCATTACTTATGATAATGATGATATCTGGAACTACACCAAATTTGATATAACTTTATCATCTACTCTACAGGAGCATTTTAGGCATATGTGATCCATTTCTCATTTTTTTGTTCACTATCACAGCAATGTAAATTCACGTGTTACTTGTATTGTCACTTCACAGGACTTTGACTTGTCCCTACAAACGCCATTTAAAACGGAAGCTAATTGATCTGTTCTTTTGCCAATGAATTTATTAAGACTTGATAGATAAATAAATAAATCTGTTGTTTATATGTGTATAAAAGTGTACATTTGCATTAAGCAAGTTTAAATTAAGGTCGAAAAATGCCATCGTGTAAGTTATCAACAGCAAGAAAATGTTGAATTAAATAAATCTGTATTACTTTTCACAAATAAAACTGAGTTTAAAATATTTCTGTACAAGACACTGAACTCAAATTTTATGTACTGCATCAATAATAAAAACCAAGTAAATATTTTGTTTATAATTCTCTAAAAATTAATAGGCCTGTAATTTAATATGGATATTCTTGTCCCCAAGAAATAAAGGAACTCAATAAGCTCATGTCGTAAGTTTCTCAAGCTACAGGTGGATAAACTCCTACATCTAAGAATTTTCCTAAAGATGATTTGCATACTTCTATCTCATCTACAGTGGCGTAACAGCCCAATTTTGGGCTTTAGCCATCCGTTAGGAGTTACAATACCAATTTTTTGTTACGCTTATATCCCTGTAGATGTCATGAATGGTATGCGGTCAACATGCCGATAAAATGAGACATCTAGCAGGCAACTAAGGTATTACTAGGATGAAGGAGGTCGGTAAATTTTGCTTAGAAGCATCTTTATTCAGGCTTGAGGATCTTCTACGTGCTCTATAACTATTAGGTGTAGGAGTTCACCTGAAACGAAAATTAAAAAGTCGCTCTAGCGGTCGCAATTTTCAATGTTTCAAAACGAAACAGTATATGCTATTAAAATAAACAGAGGTAGGTATTAACTAAAACTCCACGAAATTGACCATTAAAAGTGGGGGTTTACCTGAAATTCGAAAATATTTTGTCAAAATTTCAAGTCAATCGAGCGACTACTTTTCGAGTTTAGCGATCACAAACAAGTATAGGCTGAATTTTTATACATAAAGATTTTCAATTTTGCTCATTTCAATGACTATTTAACTCATGCCCAAATGGTAGTTAATGACCAATCACATTTCAATGAATTTTGTGTTACAACCAAACACAGTCGTGTTTCACCTCGATATTTATCGAATTCTGATTACCAATATAAAGAAAGCTCTTCGTTTTTAATGTTCTGAACAGGTCATCACACCGCTTTATGCAGTGACTGACTCTCCAAAAAACATGTTGAATATAGCAAATAATGAACAGTTTCCTTCGACACATTTGATAATTATGTGTTCAATAATTGTGTTTTTAAATACTGATTTCTCTGAGTTGTTTCCTAAAAAATAATTAATAGCTTATATGTATTCACGTAGACTTTCTTCACGGCCGGAGTTGCTATGATGATCTTGAAGAAGATTTTCGGGCTGTTGGCCTTGGTCGTGAGGCTTGTTATTCCCCGACGTTTCGCCAGAGACTGCGTCTGGCATCCAGTCTCAAGACAACCCTTGAGGATGCCAGACGCAGTCTCTGGCGAAACGTCGGGGAACTACAAAGCCTCACGACCACGGCCTACAGCCCGAAAATCTTCTTCAAGATCATCATAAAGCTTATATGTTTGGTTATAACATACAATCTGATGTGTTTCATTTTTTCTCCACTAGGGTGTATTCTTACAATATTGCGATCCATTTGGTAATAATTAAAGTGATCTAGTTGCAGCGGATGAACAAATGAAACAAACCAAACATTTCTGATTTCTTTTCAAACATCGCCGTTTACATTAAATATATAAAGATTTTAAAATAACTATATTTAAATAATGATTTTTTAGTAAACAGTTTAGTTTTATTCGTTATATAGTCCTAAGAAATGCCACTCTTGATTTCCAAATCCTCTAGATAAATTCATGAGTCATTTCGTGACTTTATGAATTTATCGATAATTTGGAAATCACTCGTGGCATTACTTACGAAAATATTTGCTGCGTTACAGCACGACTGTGTATGTAAGCCTATTGACAGATCCCTTATGATTTATTTTCTCTCTAATCTTTCCAAAATACATAAACTTTCTCTATTTAAAACTGTAAGTGTAATTTTACATGTCTTCTGTTAAGACAGTTGAATCTACCAAACTAAGTGGAAGCCAAGCTTCCACATGAAATTAAAAAATGGAAATGTTACAATAATAAAACACTGCAAGGCAGTTCTGGTAAACATGCGGTAACCTACATTAAATTTTAAATCTGAAAATAATTTAAACAAAACCATTGTGATAATAAATTGTTAATGTTTTGTGTGTAAGCATAAAAGAAAAATCGGTCAGGAATTTGACTAGAATGTATAAAATATATTTTACGACTAACAATCGATAAATATGTGTCCAAAATATTTTGCTCAAGAACAAGATATGCAAATAAACAACTATTTGCCCAATTTTAGTTCATAGAGAAGTTATCAAACTCGGGTGGGTGTGTAAAAAGAGATATGTCCATCTCGGATGGGTGAATAAAGAGACATATCTCCAAAATTGTGAAAAAGTTCTATCAAGCTAGAAAGGGTGACAATTTTTTTTCTGTGCCATAAAAAGGAACTCATAAAACATAAAACTGAAAATATATAAACTGTTATTCTCCAAGTTACATTATGTGGATGCGAAACGTTGACTTTTACTTTAAGGGTGGAGAAAATATTACGAATATTTGAGAATAAAGTTGTTAGGAATTTTTTTGACCAATTTGTAGAATGTAGAAGACTTGAAAACAGTGAGCTACGCTATCTTTACTGTAAACCAGATATAATAAGAACAGTTAAGTCACGTAGACTGCGATGGACAGGACATGTGGCACGAATCGAGAACTAAATAGAGGAATGGAAACTACTGTATGAATACCAGAGGGAAAAACTGCGAGTTGGTAGACCAAGAATGAGGTGGGATAATAACATTAACCATGATTTGAGTGAAGTAGATTATAAAGGGGATGATTTGAAAACATTAGCTCAGGATAGGGGTGTAACGAGAGCTTATGTCTGCGTGGTCATGAACATAAGGGTTCGATAGAACCAGTGAGTTGGTTAGTACTCTTAAAAAAAGGAAACTTGTTATGTTCTAGGCCAGAGCAATACCATATGGGGTGACAATAAGTAATAATTACAGTAACCCCCTACAGCCTTAGGAGGCCCTTGGTTTGGTAGGAGGTTAAGGCTCCCACTTTTTCTAGACAATCGGCAATTGATGTCACCCCTGCCCAATAATAATAATAATAATAATAATAATAATAATAATAATAATAATAATATTAATATTAATAATATTAAATATCATCAGAAAAATAAAAAAAGCAATGGCCTTCAAGGACGCTCATCCAATTCGGACAAAGATAATATTAGAAAATAAACCAATAGAACAAGTGGTAAGATATAACTTCCTAGGTTGCGAAATGTCATACACAGCGGAAACAGATATAAATAACAAACTAAATAAGTTTAATTATATAACAGGTACACTACAAAGAACTTTGAAAAATAAAGCCAGGAAAGACTCTATAATGAAATAATACAAGACAATGGCAGTGCCTATTATTACTTATGGATCCGAAACATCGACAATGATAACACAACAATCTGCCAGAATACAAGCTGCTGAAATGAGATTCCTCAGACCAATAGCAGGATATCAAAGAACAGACAAAGAACAGAACACAGAAATAAGACAACAACTAAAAGTAGAGGAATTAAACACAACAATAGAGAAATACAGAACAAACTGGAAAGATCACTTGGCAAGGATGACTGAGAATAGAATACCAAAAGCAGCACATAGCTATTCGCTATTCACCACGAGCAAGAAGAAGTTTGGGAAGACCAAAGAAAAATAGAAAAACAGCAACACAGCAATTTGGGGCCAGAACAGGCTAGTAATAAGCCTAAACCGTGATGAAGAAGAAGAATAATTTTTATTAGGAATATTCCACAATACAGTGTTTCTCCTTCAGCCCAAAGTAATTTGTCACCAGAGGTTCCTGTCTAGAGCATCTTCTTCCCTCAAATCTCTAGCTTCCATACTTCTCCTCTCTCCATCTATCCAACGTTCTCTAGGTCTGCCTCTTCCACTTCTTCCATTAGCTTTCCAATTAAGTATCTTCTTTGGTATTCTCTCTTCTTCCATTCTTATGAGGCGTCCATGTGTAAGAAGATAAAATTGGGATGGAGATATATATATATATTTACACACCCACCTGATATTAAATCATCTCTCTTTATACACCCATCCGAAATTGAGATATATCTCTATACACAGCCACCCGATATGGAGATATGTCTCTTTACACACTCACCCGAGGCAATAATGATTTATCTGTAAATTCTTAGATGATTGGAGCATTGCCTACGTTATTAAGGTAGGTAATGATTGGACACTGTTCACTTTAAACAAAAGACAAATTAAATGGGTTGTGATTATTGTATTTGTGAATAGTTCCCAAAAATTACATAAAACTATGAACATGCAATGAAAATTACAAGTGCAATGGTTGTAGCGTGATATCTTAGGTGTTCATCTTAAAACACTGGACAGTTTTCGCACATGTCTTTGCTAATTGTTGAACGTTACAAGCCTGAAATGATGGCATGTTAATGACGTGATTAGAGTTAACGCTCTGACTCCAAAACAGTGTTCGCGCCACGTATGCTGTGCTTTATTCTTCGGATATATTCGGAAATGTTCGCTCTTCTAGGCCTCCATTTTGTTCCACGTATTCTAACGATAGGCTATATTTAAAAAATCTTCTTCTTCTTCACTTCACGGGCTAGGTAAAAATTGCCTGTTCCGCCTCACAGTTGTTCTGTCCATCTTTTCACTGGCCTTCCTACATTCCCTGAACCACTTGGCTTGTATTCGAATGCTGCTCTTGGTAATCTTATTACATTCATTCTTTCCATATGTGTAAACCATTTCTCTCTATATTCTCTGATTTTCTCATTCAATGGATATATATTTAACTCTGTTCTTATATCTTCATTCTTTATCCGATCCAATCAAATGAGGCTATGAAACCCCCTAGCATTTTGTGTGAGTACACATATCAACACTTTTAAAATTCATATTTTAAGCACCGTTGAGGTTATGTAATAAGATATTAAATATAAAATTGGTACCTGGTAAGTCAGTCGTCCTCAACTAAATTATTAAACTTCGTCATGTAGTTCCAATATGGAGGCCTTTCGAAAACAAAGTTTCATCTTCTGCATTTTAACTGGTACCAGTACTAGAATGCAAAAGATGAAACATTGTTTTTGAAAGGCCTCCATATTGGAACTACTTGATGAATTTTAATAATTTAGTTGAGGACGACTGACTTACCAGGTACCAATTTTATATTTAATATCTGAGTAGACATAATTATTTTTCACTAATTATTTTTCTGTTTACATTTTACACAATATTGTAAAAAATACTATATACAGGTTATATCAAAATTAATATCGCAAACTATAAAGGTTGAAAATATACTATAATAGAAGCAAAACAGTTCTAGTAAACATGGGTCCACAAACGAGCCACGTGCGAGATAATTGCAAATGTGTGGTTACAAGCCGCCACTGACTTAACTAAGAAACATAGTCCTAATTAGTACAAATTAATTTGAAAAAATATGTTTTTCGTTTAATTGTCATTCTATGTCGCCTCGAAATTTACTCATAGCTGAACCTACCAAGGAATAAAATTATTACTTTACATGTTATACGGTAATAATATACATTCCTACCTGTTAAAGGAGGTGTTTTAAAGTGTCGTCCTTTCGTCTGGTTGCAATATTGGACTCGTCTCTGCAGTGAGTTACGATATGTTTACAACACAGGTTGTCAGTGGCGGCTCATAACCACATATTCGCCCGGTTTGTTTGTGGACCAATGTTTACTGGAACTTTTTTGCTTCTATTACTGTATACCTTCTACCGTGTCAGTTTGCTCTACTAATTTTTATAGGTCTACACCACGTATCTACTTCCTCAGATTAGCTTCTTTTTCCCCACAATTTAATGAGATGTTGCAAATTGACTTTCAGTGTGCGACGACAGAAATCCTTATCCGTTCCTTCGTGGACTTTATTTTGAATTTCATTGCATCTACTGCTATCTTTATATGGACTATTTAACTCATGCCCCTAATGGGAGTCAATGACCAATCACATTCAATGATTTTTTATTTACAACCAATCACAGTCGTGGTTCATCTAAAATTTACCAACTAAAGTTATCATAATAAAGAAAGCACCTCCTTTTTAACATTCTGAATAGGTCATAGCATTATTTTGCCAGTGACTAACTCTGTAAGAAATACGGCTACCAGATTGTATATATAGTGCATGAATTTCAACACGTAGCGCATACGACAGAAATATAAAAACATTTGTAGCAATTGATTATACCACAAAAAAATAAACCACTGTTTGCACTTTCTTAAACGAATTATTTTCCAGGAAATGACGTTGCAGAAAAATATAATTGACATATTTACATCATAGGACATCAGAAATTAATTAATACCTATAACGTTGGTTAAAAATTTCTCCATTAGGGTGCATTCTTACAACATTGCAATCTTTTGGCAATAAATAATATTATGATCTGGTTGCAGTGATCGAACAAAAGAGCAAATGAAGCGTATCAATTGTTTCTCATTTGTTTTCAAACATCGCCGTTTACATTAAATATATAAATATTTTAAAATAACTATATTTAAATAATGATTTGTGAGTAAAAAGCTTAATTTTATTCGTTAAATAGTCCTAACAAATGCCACTCTTGATTTCCAAATTCTCTAGATAAATTGGAAATCACTCGTAGCATTACTTATGATTACTTGATAATATTTCCCGGAGAAGACATATCATTGGCAAATGTAAATCGTAATCTGGTAGCCATAATTACATTTTTTTTTAAATAACACACTCGCGTTATTCGCCGCGTTATTTCAGCACAAATAAACAAACCTGCTCGCTCGGATAAAACGGTCCGTTATTAAGACGGTTAAACGTATTGACCTCTGATTAGATGTCAGCAAAATGACGTCACAATAGACTTCTCAGTAGGGTGCGAAAACTCTCTAATGTTTTAATTGTTGTTTAATTTAATTATAAATAGTGTAAATTGCATTCCAAAACACACATTCACACAAAATGTTAAATTACTGTTGTAATTTTAAAAAATTGTGATTAAGTACTTCAAGTTAAAATTAACTGCCAAGTCCTTTAGATAATTTTTGTATTGATATTTGTAATGTGTTTTATGTGTATAATATTATATTTGTTTGTTACCTTCTATGTAAACAAAATCTCGTTGTATTGAAACATGACAATTTTTTTCTCTCAGTGAAGGAACTTCAATATACGAAATTGTTTCCTGACTAGTTTTTTATTAAATATAAATAATTAAGTTAAACTGTGTTTATATTCTGTATATTTTTATTCTAGATCTTCTCCATATTCAGGTTGTTGATTTATAACTCTTAAAAGCCATAAAACACTGAGCAACAAAAAAGAATTTTTTTGTTTGTCTCAGAAAGAAAATATGTGATTCTGATAGTATTTTTTCTTCTGAATTCAAATATGATATAGGATTTTCTCCATCACGCAATGTTTCCGAGAGACAGGTTTTTATAATTTCAAACACTTTAATATTTTGTAAATTCGTAACTACACAATATTCGAACTTCCGGACTCATCTAGAAAGTAAGAAATGACGATTTTCTGCTATTTTCGCCTGTGGAGCATCCCTCTTGATGGTCCAACAACAATTGGTCAGCATATAAGGATTCCATTTGCCTTGAAATCTCCTTTCGATAGCTGAAATCTCCTGAGTTAGCTCATTTGGTTTTATTTTACAATGGACAAATGGACGAAAAAACGTTTATTAAAAAAATAATCATTTAAATCCATTAATTCATATTTAAGTTAAAAAACTGTGGGTGATGGAGAAATTCCGAATACATATTTCAAAACACGATAAAAAAACTGCACTAAGTACAACTATTGGTACTCATGAGACAAAAATCATGTTGACCGGTGTAAACACCAAAGATGGGCCCCACACCCTAATTTTAAGCCCTGGCCGCTCACAAGATAAACCCTGACATGTTAAGTTTTTAACGACTATTTAACTCATGCCCCAAATGTGAGTCAATGATCAATCACATTTCAATGAATTTTGTTTTACAACCAATGACAGTCTTTATCGAATTCTCTTTACCAGCTGTAATTGTGATAAAAAAAGCTCCTCCTTTTTTAATATTCTGAACTGGTCAGAGCATATTTTGCAGTAACTGACTCTCCAACTAATATATTGAATAAAGCAAATAATGAACAGATTCCTTCGAACTACACATTTGATAATTGTGTGTTCAATAATTGTGTTTTTAAATAATAATTATTTTTTTACTAAAAAAATAAATTAATAATTCCTACAATGTTCGTTATAATATACGATTTGATGTTTCATTTTTTCTCCACTGGTTCTGCATTCTTACAATATTGCGATCCTATTTGGAAATAAATAATATGATAGAATTGCAGTGAATAAACAAATTAAACATAACCAGACATTTCTAATTTATTTTCAAAACATCATTGTTTACATTAAATACATAAATATTTTAAAATACCGGTACTATATTTAAATAATGATTTTTGAGTAAATAACTTGATTTCATTCGTTAAACGGTCCTAACAAATGTCACGCTTGATTTCCAAATACTATAGATAAATTCACGATACACTTCGTGACTAGTGAATTTATCGATGATTTGAAAATCACTCGGACATTACTTACGATAACTAGATTATGTTGGTTTGGCCATATTATAAGGATGGCAGGGGAAAATCCTATTAAAAACTCACACTACTGAAACTTAAAGGAAGTAGAAGAATAGGCAGACCTAATTTGAGATGGTCATTTGGAATAGAAGAAGATCTTAAGAAGCATCCCTGTTCAACGACTTCTTTCTCCATCCTCTTACACCAAGCTTCTTAACAGTTTTTATCCGGTCTGCCTATTCATCTACTTCCTTCAGGTTTCAGTAATATGAGTTCTTTAACAGGATTGCCCTCTGCCATCCTTACCACCAAACGCAACCTAACTATCTTTATAAATTTAACATTGTCAGGATCTGTGAGTAAGGAATTCATGATTGCATCTTATTCGCCGTCTTCCATTTTCATTCACTAGTCCAAATACCCTCCTGAAAAATGTCCTCTATAAATCATATTTGAAGAGAAAAATTATACGCTCAGACCGGGACTTGAACCCGGGACCCAAGGGTCCCGGGTTCAAGTCCCGGTCTGAGCGTATAATTTTTCTCTTCAAATATGATTTATCCATCATTGAGATGTACGAAATCAATAATAAAAAAAAGTCCTCTATAAAGATACCAAAACAAGATTATATAAAGCTGTGTTGCACCCAATATTGACATATTCCTCCGAAACAAGAGCTGGTAGTGTTAAAACAAAATAACTTTAAAAACAAATGCAATCAATATTCTGAGGAAGATTGTACTTAAAATAAGGAAATATCAAATTAGAAATGATTAAATAAGAAGGCAGCTGAATATTCAGGCAAAGGCAAATAGGTGGAAAAAAGAAGATTTGAATGGAATCATTATATATCCCGTATGACACCAGATAGAATTGTACGTATAGCGCGGCTCATTCTGGATGTCAGCCTTCCAACTCTCGGCTCGTCGGGATTACAGTTTACGATGCCCTGTTGTAAGTCTTTGCCATTCTCATTTGTCTTAAACCCACATCTACATATGACTAACACGACGCCGCCAAATACCATAGGGTAAGTAATAAAACTCTGTAATGTTAAAAACCACGAAGTGTGCAGCCAAGGAGCCGAGTCGGTTCCAGTTTGCACCACACTGGACGATACAGTCATTGTCAAAAATAAGTAGCATATTATTCATGTCATAGTACCATTTAAAATAATTAGACACGATATGACCTTACAAATTTAAAGTTCTATAAATAAGAATATTTTTTTTAAATATCCAACAATGATCCAGATAATTCCGCGCCTATTTCATCCTTCTTCTTCATCCTTCTTCTTCTTCTTCTCCTTCTTCTTCTCCTTCTTCTTCTATGGCGCTACAGCCGATGTCGGACCTTGGCCTCCCGTATTAAACCCTTGCTAGTCTGCCTATCCACAATCCTCGTTTTCCACTTCCTCGCTCTTAGAATCTTCTTTGTATTCTCCTCCACAGCATCAATCCATCTATTCTTCGGTCTTCCCGCTCTCTCACTGCTCCAGGTATAGTGAGAGTATCTACCAAAAGCACAATCCATATTTCTTTGCCTGATTCGTCTTCTGTTTTTATCAATCTCCTTCCGATGCTTACTACCGGTATCAGGTTTCGAGACTTTTTTTATGGGATCGGATGAGATTATCAATCTCATGCTCAACCCCAACCTGGAGGACCAGGGTACCTCTCTTTTTCTGGATCACCTTGGACCTGTTCGGCTTGAGAGACCCTACAGTAGCTACGCTACCGCCGACAATTCCTCTTGGGGTCATTTGACTACTCACGCCCTACCCACGCATCACCTTTGAGGTGGGAGCCTATTTTTTTAACCACTCAATAAATACTTTTATTGCAAACTTAAATAAGCAATGATTGAAAGAAAATGTTAGATATTTCGATATCTTGATAGTGTCAATGAGAATAGATTTGTAATCCCATAGCGCCAGTTGGGGACATTTCTGCGGTCTGCGGTCTAAAAATGCAAATTTATGAAAGGAAAAAGGATATAAAACATGTTAACATCCGCGGAAATAAAACGTGGCATTTTCCTCGTTCCTGTGCATTGCAGATTAAACTCAAGGCAAAATGTTTTAATCTAAATCCTTTGTACATTACGAAACTCAAGCAGATTTATAATTTTTTGTATAAATAATAATTTACTTTGCCATCTCATTAACGCTCCGAAGACGCACTACTGAACGGTAATTCGCATGTAGGGTAACGTTGCCTAATTCCGTTAGCTTTTTACATTTTTCTGAGTATGTAACATTTTAGATAATAGTGACAAAATATGAATACAGGATAGTAGCATGAATCTTCCACGAGATTATTTATCGAATTCACTCCAAATCGATGTACAATTAGCAAAAAAAAAAAATGAATGAGCGGCATCAAAAACACAGTCGCTATTATGACCCACTGCGCATGCTCGGAGAGCTGAAGCTGTGGTTCACGATGTAACGCATTCTTAAATGTTTTTAAATACGCTGTAATTTGTTTCAATGGTCATAAATAGTTAAAGAAGGAGACGTGTTTCCACATATTTACTACGAGTGCTTCACGTATACAATATTACTCAAATTGCGACACTTCAAATAAAGTTCAACTGTCTTGCATAGTGTTAAAGTAAACAAGATAACCAAGGTTTAGACAACTAGTATCCAACGTTCGAGTAGCGTAGATCGTTGAACCAATTACGAAAAATTGAAATGTATGTGAGAGACAAGATTCAAATTCCTCGAGAATTTTTTTTAATTTGTTTTATCCGCAAAATAATCCCATAAAATTTAATTCCAGCCACATAATCTAGTCCACTTTACACTATTTTAAGTAATGTTCCTGCCTTCGCAAACCCTATAACACTCTTTAGCTATCGGTATAAATTTGTGTATGCAGTACCCGTTTTAATAATAATTATAATTACAGCCTAATAATAAGCTATAAATGTATGTAATAAAATATAATGTAGCTTCATCTAATATATAAAAATGAATGTTTATTTGTTGGTTTGTTTGTTCATATTATATGCGCGGCCATACCGTTGATCCGATTTTGATGGGTATTTGCAAAATGTTCAGGAGATTCCCGGGATCAACATAGGCTAAAAGGGAGTTGTAATACTCAACCTCTTCACCCCTAAAAATCACCCTTTGTAGCGAAAAACGTGAAATAAAGTCCTTATTTTGACGCTTAAATGGCTTACGCTGCGTGAACCATAACAAATACACCAAATTAATGTACACAGAATTGAATATCTCAAAAAAACTCTACAAAAAAGCCCGCGACAGCGTATGTTTATCTTTTACGGATAACTCATAATAACCATTTTTGTCTTTCATTGATTCCAAGAAGATCGGGATAAGTAGGTTCCCGGGCAAGCGTGCTCTGCCATACCGTTCATCCAATTGTGATGGGGTTTTTTAAAAATGTTCAGGAGATTCCGTGGATGAACATAGGTTATAAGAGAATTGTAATACTCAACCCCTTCATCCCTAAAAATTACCCTTTGTAGCGAAAAACGTGAATAAAGTCCCTATTTTGACGCTTAAATGGCTTACGCTGCCTAAACCATAACAAATGCACCAAAGGAATGTACACAGAATTGAATATCTGAAAAAAAAACTCTACAAAAAGTCCGCGACAGCATAAGTTTATCTTTTACGGATAACACACAATAACCATTTTGTCTTTCATTGATGCCAAGAAGATCGGGATAAGCTGATTCCAGGGCAAGCATAACAGCTCAAGGCTGGTGGTAATATTTATTTAGGAGCAGCAGCGCACGCCGGGTATTAGCTAGTATATTATAAAAGCAACACATTGTATAACGTTTCGTATTAATATGACAATGATTGCATATACACATAACATTACGTATCTGTATTTAATGGCACCGGGGAATGATGTGACATCTCTTAGCATGTTCCTGAACATATACAGCACTTAACTCCACCATCCCTTTGTAAGAGTAAGTATGTTATTACCCAATATCTCCTCATAACGTTTAAGAATGGTGGACAGGTAGGATCAACGTCATCATTGGTAAGATTGAATGGCTCCGGGTATTCCGCTTCCACGACTGCCCGGATGGTACGAGTAGTACCGTTATCAACACGAAACCGTTTGAGCTCATCTCCTACCTGTAGATAAAGGTACTTATTGCAACCGTTGAGCTCATCTCCTACCTGCAGATAAAGGTACTTTTTGAAACCGTTGAGCTCATCTCCTGCCTGTAGATAAAGGCACTTTAAAGTACCTTTATCTGCAGGCAGGAGATGAGCTCAACGGTTTCGTGTTGATGGAACTGTACGAAATCGTGATATTCCTGGAAGGCCATGGATTTTGTCAAGGAGAGAGGATCATGCTTTAATATAAAGGTTAAAAGGTAAAGTGATCCCACAACAGGCCTCAGGAGGCCTTTGGGGTAGTAGGAGGTTAAGGCTCCCACTTTTTCTAGACAATCGGCACTTGATGTCAGCCGGTTGTCAGCCCTGCGTGACGGCCGCCTTTACCCCAGAACAGCGTCTGGTACTCATTTCTGTTAGAGGCTGAGTCGACCCCAGGGCCATAGTGCAGCCAGAGGGTTTGGGTCAGTTTAAAAATCCTGACCCCAACGGGACTTGAACCCTCGACCCTCCGGCTTGTAGGCCAGTGCCTTAACCACTACGCTACGGCGTTAGAAGACATACTTTCTAACCGCTTCTGAATTGAAGGTCAGATCCAATGTTCCGGGTTCTGCACAAACCGTGAGGAATCGTTACAGGAGCCAAAGTATACGGTCTTGTCAGGCTGCAACGGAGGAGAGCTTACTGATGACCAGATCGTGGATCGTCTAGCGTTCGCTAGTAGTCGAGGTAAGGTTGATTGGAGAAACATTATTTTCTCCGATGAGAGTACAACCTTTTCGAGTACTAACGACGGACTTGTCCATGTTTATATTATGAATGGCTTCTGACATGATGCTCGCTGTGTGAATCAGCGTATAAAGTCGGGTTGCATAAGCGTATCATGTTAGGGGCGGATGTCATACAAAGGGGCTGGATATCTAGATTGCATCCACGAGAAATTTACCAAGGATACCAACCTACATATTTTAGAGAATATATTGGTTACTTCCGCCCGGAATTGTTTTCCTGAAGGTGTGTATCAACAGGATAACCATTCGGTTCACCATGCTCTCGAGGTTCAGAGGTGGTTCTCCAGGAGCCAAGACATCGACCCCCAGAAATCATCAATAATATATAAACCGATAGAACGCGGTATGAGTCAAACCTGACGAGAACCTAGATAACCTTACTCGTCTAATCAATTGCACCAAACCCACCTCGAAGCAGTGGTGAATTGTAGGATAGGGTTCTTTATGCATGGGAGAAGGCCCTAGTCCACAATCTGGTGAACTCCATGCAACAGCGCATGAATGCCGTCATTGACGCTGATGGTATGTGGATTAGATATTAGTTCCTTTTTTCTTTCTTTCTTTCTTTCTTTCTTTCTTTCTTTCTTTAGTTATTTTCGTTTATTTATGAATTTATTAATTTATTTATTTATTACGTTCTAGCGAGGAAAAAGTTTCACCCTCCAATTAAAATATTTACTTTATATAGGTAAGGCCAGCCTAATAACAGCCCAAAGATAACGGACAATAATAACAATAATAATAATTCCGAATAGTTAGTTCGATTTTTTTCTTTATCAGTAGCAGACAGAATAAAATAGAAAGCATTGTAACAATTAAAAAACTTAACCTCATCGGAAATCGAACCTGCGACCTCTTGCATACGATGCAAGCCATAAGGCACTGAGCTAAGCATTTACTCATACATTGGGCATAAGAGAATGCTCTTTAATGGTCGAAGGGAAACGTATTGTATCTATACCGTGCAATTAGTTTACTCGTGTGAATGGAGCGTTAAAACTTTATTTCTTTCTTTAGTTATTTTTGTTTATTTACGTATTTATTTATTAAGTTTTAGTGAGGAAAAAGATTCACCCTCCAATTAAAATATTCAGTTTATATAGGTCAAGTCCAGCCTATAAATATTCCATAGATGATGGGCAGTAATAATAATAATAATAATAATAATAATAATAATAATAATAATAATAATAATAATAATAATAAAATATTTTCGAATAGTTAACTTTTTTCTTTAACAGTGGCAGACGGAATAAAACAGAAAGCATTGTAACAATTAAAAAATTAACCTCCTCGGGAATCGAACCTGTGACCTCTTGCATACGAAGCAAGCCATAAGGCACTGAGCTAAGCATTTACTCGCTCATTGGGCATAAAAGAATGCTCTTTAATGGTCGAAGGGAAACGTATTGTACCTATACTGTGCAATTTGTTTACTCGTGTGAATGGAGCGTTAAAACTTTATTTCTTTCTTTAGTTATTTGTTTATTTACGTATTTATTTATTAAGTTTTAGTGAGGAAAAAGATTCACCCTCCAATTAAAATATTCAGTTTATATAGGTCAAGTCCAGCCTAAAAATATTCCATAGATGATGGGCAGTAATAATAATAATAATAATAATAATAATAATAATAATAATAATAATAATAAAATATTTTCGAATAGTTAACTTTTTTCTTTAACAGTGGCAGACAGAATAAAACAGAAAGCATTGTAACAATTAAAAAAATTAACCTCATCGGGAATCGAACCTGCGACCTCTTGCATACGAAGCAAGCCATAAGGCACTGAGCTAAACATTTACTATCTTATTGCACATAAAAGAATGCTCTTTAATGGTCGAAGGGAAACGCATTGTATCTATACTATGCAATTAGTTTACTCGTGTGAATGGAGCGTTAAAACTTTATTTCTTTCTTTAGTGATTTTTGTTTATTTGCGTATTTATTTATTTATTAAGTTTTAGTGAGGAAAAAGATTCACCCTCTAATTAAAATATTCAGTTTATATAGGTCAAGTCCAGCCTAAAAATAGTCCATAGATGATGGGCAGTAATAATAATAATAATAATAATAATAATAATAATAATAATAATAATATAATAATATTTCCGAATAGTTAACTTTTTTCTTTAACAGTGGCAGACAAAATAAAATATAAAGCATTGTAACAATTAAAAAATTTAACCTCGTCGGGAATCGAACCTGCGACCTCTGGCATACGAAGCAAGCCATAAGGCACTGAGCAAAGCATTTACTCTCTCACTGAGCATAAAAGAATGCTCTTTAATGGTCGAAGGGAAACGCATTGTACCTATACTGTGCAATTAGTTTACTCGTGTGAATGGAGCGTTGAAACTCTATTTCTTTCTTCAGTTATTTTTGTTTATTTACGTATTTATTTATTTATTTATTAAGTTTTAGTGAGGAAAAGATTCACCCTCTAATTAAAATATTCAGTGTATACAGGTCAAGTCCAGCCTAAAAAAAGTCCATAGATGATGGGCAGTAATAATAATAATAATAATAATAATAATAATAATAATAATAATAATACATATTTTCGAATAGTTAACTTTTTTCTTTAACAGTGGCAGACAGAATAAAATAGAAAGCATTGTAACAATTAAAAAAATTAACCTCATCGGGAATCGAACCTGCGACCTCTTGCATACGAAGCAAGCCATAAGGCACTGAGCTAAACATTTACTATCTTATTGGGCATAAAAGAATGCTCTTTAATGGTCAAAGGGAAACGCATTGTACCTATACTATGCAATTAGTTTACTCGTGTGAATGGAGCGTTGAATCTCTATTTCTTTCTTTAGTTATTTTTGTTTATTTACGTATTTATTTATTTATTTATTTATTAAGTTTTAGTTCCATAGATGATGAACAATAATAATAATAATAATAATAATAATAATAATAATAATAATAATAATAATAATATTGAAATAATACTTCAGAATAGTTTTTTTTTAACAGTGGCAGACAGAGTAAAATAGAAAGCATTGTAACAATTAAAAAAATTAACCTCATCGGGAACCGAACCTGCGACCTCTTACATACGAAGCAAGTCATGTGACACTCAGCTAAGAAGCGTTTGCTCGCTTACGGGCATAAATGAATGCTCCTTAATGGACGAAAGGAAACGTATTGTATCTATATTGTGCAATTAGTTTACTCGTGTGAATCGGGCGTTAAAACTTAAAATATTTGAGATCAAGAGTCCGCTCATTTTTTTTTCTAAGTGTACAGTTGTCCCCCCAAATGCCTCATTAATTTTTCAAAGACAAGGATTCCTAAATACGTGACATTGCTCTTAAATACGTGATAGTGCTATCCTAACGCCGTGAGTTCCTAATTCCCTGATATTAAAACACAAGATACGAGATATCAGCTCGTGTTCCGATCTTCAAACTTATTTTACATCAAAATGGTACTATTCCGGACATGGGTTCCTTATCAAAACTTTATCTACTAAGTTCCCTCTACAACCCCTAGAAATCTGTAATACTTATTGTGAATCATCCTCTATACTAGTCCTACTAGCTATCAAATATATATATATATATATATCTTTATAAACAAACATGAATATAAAAAATGGGGTTCAATTTTGAACATAAAAAAATTATCAACTGGTGAATCAGAACAAAATTCAATTTTGGAGACAGGAGAAACAATAAAATTTTGTAGTTAGATCACATATTTAGGAATTAAAATAAATAAAAATGGGAGTTAAGATAAAATAGAAATAATAAAGGAAAATTTGCAATTGCTTGCCACAATGGAATATTGTGGGATAAAAATATAAGCAATACAAATAAAATGAATATATATCATACAATTGTTAAAAGAATCATTACTTATGGAGCAGAACTTTGGTCATTAACAACAAAAACAAATAAGTATATTTTGGCGACGGAAATGGATTTTATACGAAGGGCTGCAAGAATTTCAAGAAGAGAAAAAAATAGGAAATCAGTTATAAGGGAGAAAATGAAGATTGAATTCTGCCGTCCGCAGAATTATCGACTCTCACCTCCTCGACAAATGGCAACTGGAATGGGAACAGGAGCCCCATGGACGCCAGACATTCCAGTTCTTCCCAAGAGTCCAGAAAAGAATGGAGACTACATGGATAACTCCCAGCCACTTCACCACACAGATCCTCTCAGTTCATGGACTCTTCCGCTCCAAACTGCACGAAAGAGGACGTGCCGACTCAGCTCTCTCTGATTGTTTCAACCCCGGAGAGGACGACGTAGTCCACGTGCTCTATCAATGTACCAAGAACAATGTCTTCAGGCAGGAGCTGGAGGAAGCAGCCATGATCGGTGAAACACAATGGCCGCCCGCCTTAGAATTCTGGACCGGGAAGGAAGCCTTCAAATCCCTCACCAAGTACACAAGAAGAGACTTGGGATTAAGACGAGACGAAGACCAGCGGAGACAAGAGAGACGTTAAAATCGTTATCAGTCTACTACTACTACTACACACACACACACATACACATACAAGCACTAAGCACACACACACACACATTAACACACATACACAAACAAAACACACTTTATTTTAATTTTATGTAACAACTACACACTTCAAATACCCGAATTGTATATTTATTATGTATTTCAATAAAGATAAGATATAAATAGGGACATAGAGCAGACCCGGGGATAAGGACATTATGCCCGAGGTAACCCGGGGGGTGGTGGTGGGGCTCTAAAATATTGAAGACACTATTTTAGATTATATTAAAACTCAGCAATTAAGATGGCACGGACATGTCCAGCGAATGGAAGAGGATCAGCTACCAAAATTTGTTTTGGAATGGAAACCCGAGGGAAGACGAGGCAGAGGACGACCTAAAACATCCTGGCGTCAGGGAATAATTTATACATGAAGGAGAAACATCTACAACCAGGAGATTGGATGGACCGACAAAATTAGCTATTGGGAATCGGACGACGTCAAAGACATTAATCATCCGATGATCCATCTGTCTATAAACAAACATGAAATAATAATAATAATAATAATAATAATAATAATAATATAATAATAATGTAAAGAAATAACGAAAATTGAGAATACAGAACAACTCAATAATTTAACGAACAATGAAGACGTTATTTTAGGAAACTGGTTTCAATCAAATGCCTACTTAGCCTATAGGCTATTTTTATAGCCTTGTTAATGAGTAAGTAAGTAAGTAAAGTAAAGATCCCACAACAGACCCGGAGGCCCTTGGGGTAGTAGGAGGTTAAGGCTCCCACTTTTTCTAGACAATCGGCACTTTATGTCAAACAGGTTGTCAGCCCTGCGTGACGGCCGCCTTTACCCCCAGAACAAGCGTCTGGTACTCATTTCCGTTAGAGGCTGAGTCGACCCCAGGGCCATAGTGCCGCCAGAGGGTTTGGGTCAGTTTAAAAATCCTGACCCCAACGGGACTTGAACCCTCGACCCTCCGGCTTGTAGCTCAGTGCCTTAACCACTACGCTACGGCGTGCCCCCTTGTTAATAAGTAAAATATGTAATTTTAATATAACTGATTGCTACGTAATGAAATTAAAATAAAAGTGTATTAGCATTTTAAGAATAAGGTGTAACAGGTGAAGAGACAAAGGACAGAGAACGAAGAAGAATTTAAATTTGTGAATGTTTGTTGTAAACTGATAGTCTGTAAGTCCGTAGTCATTTATATCTATTTATTTTTGCGCGATATTGCGTTTTGTCGTACTTACCAGCAATGGTGACCATTATTGAAAGTTCAACTTCCTACATTTCAGGGTTGCCAACCTAAATAACTATACTGTAATATTACATTTACACCCACGTGCGGGAAGTAAAACCACTGCCCTCTATGTATACTACGTACAATGTATATACAAAAAATATCCAAAAGGTAGTGTTAATATACATTATACGAAATAAATCATTGCATTTTAAATGAAATGAACTTTATTTAAAACAATATAAAACAATAAATACGGACTTGCTGCATTGTTATTAATAATTGTTCTCAAGGCCTCCTGTTGTTTCAACTAATAAACATTGCCCACACTGTTAGCGTTAGTCAGTTGTTTATAATGAACGCAAATATTTCCAACAAAGATGTTATTATTTTACTATTACTTATTATTTTGAAAACACCATCGCTCAAAAAATAATGTAGAACGCACGTTTGTGAAGTGTTTTACAGAATCTCGGATATTAAAAACCTCGATTCTGTAAAAACCACTTCCCAACCTTGCATCTTAATATACTATTATTTTTAATTAATGTTAATTACTAAGATTGGTTGGAGAAAACCCTCAATGATGAGGAAAATTCTCAAAATGAATGAAAAGAATTTTCTTCTTACTGTCTGCATTCACACGGTTAAATCTTCCAAAAATTTACGTAATGACCTATATTCAATCTTCCATTCCCTAAAATGTTTGAAAAATTTCCTTCCTTCTTCATTGAAAAAAGTACTTGTCTCAACTTTGATTATGCCGCATTTCGATTATTGTGACGTACTCTTAACTGGCATGAGTATTACATTCGGACAAAGACTGCAACGAGTTCATAATGCTTGTGCACGTTATACATGCAACCTCCGTAAATCAGACCAAATAACTCCAGTATTTGAAATGTTGTCTTGGTTCCGATTAGAAGAAGGAGAAAGATACATTGTCTCTGCTTCTTATTCAACACTTTGTCCACCTCATCACCGCTTTATATTTCTACTTGCTTTCATTCGCTATCCTCCCACCATAACTTGAACATACGATCGAGAGAAAATTTAACTCTAGTTGTTCCTCTACATCCAATATTTCACTATTTCTCAACCTTCCTTGTTTCAGCCACCCGACCCTGGAATTCCCTCCCCTCGTATATCAAGGACTGCACGACTCAAAAACAGTTTAAAAAGAAACTCAATTCATATTTCCTTAGACAATATAATATATAACCGTGTTCCATGTATACTTTTATTATTTCTTTATATTTTAAACTTTCGTCACTAAGTCATTTATCTAATCTAACAATAGATTATTATTTTTATTATAATTATTTTTTTCTTTTTTATCCTTGTCAACTATATATTGTGTATTTTGAGGAAGTGGATGAATTCAAATACCTGGGAACAATAATCACAAATAGGAATGAGATGCAAAAAGAAATTAAACATAGGCTCTCAATTCTGGAAATGCATGCTATTATGCATTGCAGAGACTTTTGATGTCCCAACTCCTTTCAAAAAACGTTAAACTGAAAATATATAAAACGATTATTCTACCAGTTATATTGTACGGACGCGAAACATGGACTCTTACTTCAAGGGAGGAAAGGAGATTACGAGTATCTGAGAATAAAGTTCTTAGGAAAAATGTTGGACCAAAGAGAGATGAACAGACAGGTGAATGGAAAAGACTACATAACAATGAACTACATGGTCTCTACAGTAAGCCAGATATAATAAGAACAGTTAAGTCTCGTAGACTGCGATAGGCAGCACATGTTGCGCGTATGGGGAATGAAAGACGTGCATGGAAGCTTCTTGTAGGAAAGCCAGACGGAAAACGCCCAGTTGGTAGACCAAGAATGAGGTGAGAGAATAACTTTAACTACGATTTGAGGGAAGTAGATTATACAGGGAATGATTGGAAAGCATTACCTCAGGATAGGGATGTATGGATAGCTTATGTCCGCGCGGCCATGAACCTACCGGTTCGATAGTGCAAGTGAGTGAGTGAGTGAGTGAGTAAGTAAGTAAATAAATCTATATCTATTATCATATTTGAAGAGAAAAATTATACGCTCAGACCGGGACTTGAACCGGGACCCTTGGTTCTCTAGACCAAGTGCTCTACCAACTGAGCTACCTGAGCAAGTACCGATCTAAACGCAAATCCTTCTCTATATACATTGTAATTCCCATCCACCAAATGCTGTGAAGCCATGCTTCTATCTTGCAAATGGCGGCTCCTTTATTAAGAAGACATATTTAGGAATTATACATTACAGCCAGTAAAAACTTGGAAAAAGCCGTACTGGCTGTAATGTATAATTCCTGAATATGTCTTCTTAATAAAGGAGCCGCCATTTGCAAGATAGAAGCATGGCTTCACAGCATTTGGTGGATGGGAATTACAATGTATATAGAGAAGGATTTGCGTTTAGATCGGTACTTCCTCAGGTAGCTCAGTTGGTAGAGCACTTGGTCTAGAGAACCAAGGGTCCCGGGTTCAAGTCCCGGTCTGAGCGTATAATTTTTCTCTTGAAATATGATTTACCCATCATTGAGATGTACGAAATCAATAATTAAAACTATATCTATTATGTATCATTTATCATAATTCTTATTGTATGCATAATTTAAACTGGTGAAGTGGACCTTATGGTCTTAACTCCATCACGTAAAATAAACAAATAAATAAAAATAAAATATCCCTTGTAAAAATATAATAATCATATTTTATAAAACAAAATACATAACGTAGCTGCAGATTCGAATATGGAAGACGAATATCTGTGAGAATATTAACAGCCAAAACTGTGTTTAAGAGTGACAAAGAGTGTAGTTTACAGAGACAATAAAACAGTTTAATATTCAACTACGAAGCGAATGGAACGGGCGACCGCATCATAAATACAAATCAATAGCAGAGTTGAAACAAAAGGTTGTAAAAAGACAAATTGGAACTGGAGTTTTACAGGTGACGGGCGTCAGGAAAACGAAACCGCAGCCGCCGGGAAGTTTGACCTCAATCTTTCCTCCACGTCTTGCATACCTAAGAGTCGCCATTCCTCATTCAGGTTTGCATAATAATTTAAGGCATTTGTAGAATCGAGAAATTTAGTAATCTGCAATTACATTTAAAAATATATGTTCATAAATAGAAGACATTTTATAATGGAAATGGACAGTTAATGACAAATGAGGGAAATTTTGAAGAAGTGGCTACATTCAAATGCCTAGGAACGATAATTGCACATAAGAATGAGATGCTCAAAGAAATTAAATATAGGCTCAATTCTCGAAATGCATGCTATTATATAATGCAGGTACTCTCGTCGTCCCAAATTCTCTCAAAAAACAAACTGAAAAAATATAAAACTGTTATTCTCCCATTTATATTATAAGGATACGAAACATGGACTTTTACTTTTAGGGAAAGGAAAAGATTACGAATATTTGAGAATAAAGTTCTTAGGAAAAAATTTGGATCAAAGAGAGATTAATAGACAGGCGAATGGAGAAGACTGCATAACAGTGAGCTACATTATCTTTACAGGAAACCACATTTAATACGAACATTTATGTGTCGTAGACTGCAAAGGACAGGACATGTGGCACGAATGGGGAATGAAAGGGGGGAATGGAAGCTTCTTGTAGGAAAACCAGAGGGCAAACGCCCAGTTGGCAGACCAAGAATGAGGTGGAAGAATAACATTAACTAAGATTTGAGGGAAGTAGATTATACAGGGGATGATTTGAAAACATTAGCTCAGGATAGGGATGGATGGAGAACTTATGTCCGTGCGGCCATGAACCTATGGGTTCGATAGTGCCAATGAGTTAGTCCTTCTCTTTCTTCTTCACTTCACGGGCTAGGTGAATTGCCTGTTCCGCCTCACAGTTGTTCTGTCCATCCTTTCACTGGTCTTCTTACATTCCTTGAACCTCTTGGCTTGTAGTTAAATGCTGCTTTTGGCAATCTTGTTACATTAATTCTTTCTATGTGTCTAAACCATTTTTCTCTATATTCTTTGATTTTATCATTCAATGGATATATATTTAACTCTGTTCTTATATCTTCATTCTTTATCCGATCCATTTTTGTGCAGCCTTTTGTTCTTCTAAGGAAGTTCATTTCTGCGCTTTGTATTCTATTTCGTAATTTTTGGTCATTACCCAAGTTTCGCTCCCATAAAGAATGCAGGTACTGCCAATGTTTTATAAACTTCAATCTAGTATATCTTCTTCTTTTGTTCTTTAATGTTCTAATGAGTTAGTTATTAGTTTAATACTTAATAATACTTGTATAGTATGGCTGACTGAATGGCGTGTCTTGCCTTAAATGTTTTGTATCGTCTTGAATTTGCCCCTGGAACTGAACTAATCACTAATCCAGAAAGGCCTTCCATGACCTCGAGTGCTGAAAAAAA
Source organism: Diploptera punctata (assembly GCA_030220185.1). Taxonomy (NCBI): domain Eukaryota; kingdom Metazoa; phylum Arthropoda; class Insecta; order Blattodea; family Blaberidae; genus Diploptera; species Diploptera punctata. The sequence continues at coordinate 2,445,297 of JASPKZ010010287.1, read as the reverse complement.
GTGTTGCTGTTGTTGCCAATGCTTATCGAGCTTGGACTTCCTCCATTCTCCTACGGGCGTCCCAATAATAACATGTGAGCTGAGATGGTAGGTCAGCATCAGTCTTCTTAATTGCTGGACATTTCAACAAATGTTCTTCATTCATGATGGAAGCATCATCTTTACAAAGGGTGAGGGATATATATTGATTCTATGAAGATGAGAGGCCAGACAGTCATATCCCGTTAATAATCTGAAAAGCGCCACTGGCTTCCTCCTAGGTAGATCAGGAATGAAAGATTTGTCCTCCAGTAGCATTTTCCAGGCTTTATTTGTGCTTTCTTCTATTTGTCTTTCTTTACAGGCTTGATGGACTTTGTGCTTGATCCAGACTTTCGTATTCTGGAGAGATATGCTATTGTTGTTTGTTTACTTTATATTTGTTCCTTTTTTTTTTTTTTTGCAAGGAAATCAGCTGTCTCATTTCGTGCAATCTGACAGTGTGCCGGTATCCATTGTTTAACCCTTAAATTCGTAATGTATCCTTTTGGATACATCAGTTGGTTTAGCTAATTTAATATTTTAAACAAATCAGAAGAAAACGAACAAAAATAAACCACTTAAATGTGTGTGTAATTATTCAATATACCTAATAATAACAGTTATACAAGATTCCGTTTTCACTGCGGTCCGCCACATTGAAATACCTAACAGAAGAAATTTGTATTTTGCCAATTTAAGGGTTAACTATTTCTTTATTAAGTCCTTGAAGAATTTTGACCAGGGTGTGGATCTCTCTTATTTTTATGATTTTCAGCATGTTGTGACTTAATTTGCTTGTAGTCCTGTCTTCGAATCTGTAAGTATTACTACCATGTTAAATTTGTCAATATGGTTCAAAAGTTGTTTAAGGGCCATGTTTATTGCCTCTAGCTCTGCGTTGTAGTGTTTTGATAGTGGTCCAAGTGAAATATAGAAGCTAAAAATAGTATTATATATTCCTGCTCCGGCGTTGGCATTTTTGTCGAGGAGAGATCCATCCGTGTAGGCCTATATATGCAGCCAATCAGTAGTGAAAAAAAAGTAAGTGTATCATCAAGAATCGCAAATCCTATCTGACATGTGGCGTAGGGCAAGTAAAAGGACCTATAAATGGAGAGGTTGAACTAAGGTTAAGAGAGAGAAAAGACCATACAATTGAAATTTAACTGTATTTTTTTTTTCATATCTTGCAGAGGATATACATGAGTACATATCATCTTGTGCAGTTGAAATAAACAGGATATCTATAAATAAATATCTCCATACAGTTTACCCACAATAACTGCACAATTAAAATAAATATTCTTTCAACGAAATAAAAATACTCTGCAAACATTTATATATGTGCCATACAGGTAGTTTTCTACAATTGCACAATTATAACCAAAAGAAATTCTGCTAAAATGGAAATATATTATTCAATCGTGCTTTTTATACATGTAGGTATGCTATTTTATCTCTGTGTTTGGCATTTATGTAGGTTACTGCACTTCAAATGCGTAATTTAAGGGCATCCAGTACTAATTTCCTTGTAATTTGGTTTAAAAATATGCAACATACGAAAATCATTTTTTCAGCTTATTCTTAAGTTATGTGCATGAAAATTATGTCACTGATTAAACAAGTCTTCCTGAACATGACACTCTGGTTAACTTTTTACACATATTTCTTCATGAGTAATTCAAAATTAAAAAAAAATTAAAATAAAACATCCAACTTCTTAAAAGTACTGTCTTGGTACAATTTTCTCAAAACCTATATATCTAATTGTTTCCAAAATTAGTATGTTATTGTCCATAGTTCATTTGACAATAATAAGGTTTGCTTGTGTTCAGATGTGGATTATGATTTATTTTTAAAAAATTCGAAGACCAAATTTTTTTGTTAAAAATTTTGCATACTTTTTTTTATTTCAAACACTACCAATAGCATAAAGATAAATTTACCTTATTATTATAGAGCTCTTTAAATTGCATATCCAAGCCAAAAATTATTCCCCTTTCTTTCATAGTTTCAGAGAAAAGTGTACCAAAATATGAAAAAATACAAGTTACGGAAAAATGTAAAAAACAAAAAAAAGTGCACATTAGCAGAACACAGACAGAGATGTCATTTTTAAAAATAATTTTTTACGGTTTTAAATGTCCAAAATCGATAACATAATATTACACATCGATAAAATAGACCTTCTTGGATTTTTTGAAGCAAAAAGAAAAAAATCTATTTTTTAACCCAAATAAGTACAGGGTGCCCTTAATAACTGTTAAAATGATAAATGTTAGGTTATAATTGAGGTGCCAGTATTGTCATTAATATAGGAAGCACATACAGGGTGAAAATTAATTAAACCGAAGACAATTATCTGATTTTAGAGAAGTTATAAACTAGTATATATACAGGGAATTCAGGACCTCGCATACAAACATATCTAAGTTATTGGTTGTTAAAATTATTTGCATCTCATGCTAATTTTGCTTCTCTTAATTTAATTTTCAATATCCGCCATTATGACCAACTACTCTATATCTACAATGGCGTAACAGCACAACGTTGGGCATTAGTCACTCCTTTGTTAGGAGTTACTAGACCAATTAAAATTTAATTGCGCTTATTTCTCTAAAGATGTCATGAGTGGTAACCCCCTCCACAATCAGCTAAATATCTTCAGTGTAATTAATTTACATTCTGTATTTAATCAATTAATATATTTATGGCACCGTCAGATTAAATTCAACCCATTAGAGCAAAGTAGTGGAAAGCAACGGGAAGCTACCACACCTATAATTCCCTAGTAAAGCTCCAAAGCATAGCATGAAAATGCTATGATTGCAGTGAAAGACCTGCCCTCGGGCAGGATGGAGAGCAAAGTAAACATTATATTTCAAATAAAATAAATTCTAATAATACATTTCTACCATCACATTGTCAAATATTGTGTCTTTTTTAATAAATTATAACAGCATATTACAAAAATCATAGCGCAAGGGTTCCGAAGAGTCGAGGCTTAATATGCGTATCGTTTGCAATCGCTAAAAAGCAGAAATACTTTAGTATTGGTATCCGTCAACATTAATTTCAGCTTTTTAACTGGATTTCGTTACCTTTCATGTCAAGATATCTCAATTGCTTGCCGCCAGAATAAAAAAAAAATTAACGTTAAAATAAATTACTTCTTCCAGAAAGACAAAAGGTGGAAAGATGCATCATCTGTGGATGAATACATACAATGATGCTCTGTTTTTAAAAAATAGTTTTTTTTTTTACCTTTAAACTGGCAATATATCCCATAGGATACATCAATCGGTTTAATTTATATAACTTCTTCTTCTTCACTTCACGGACTAGGCGAATTGCCTGTTCCGCCTCACAGTTGTTCTGTCCATCTTTTCACTGGCCTTCCTACATTCCTTGAACCTTTTGGCTTGTAGTTGAATGCTGCTCTTGGTAATCTTGATACATTCATTCTTTCCACACGTGTAAACCATTTCTCTCTATATTCTCTGATTTTCTCATACAATAGATATATATTTAACTCTGTTCTTATATCTTCATTCCTTATCCGATCCAATCTTGTGCAGCCTTTTGTTCTTCTAAGGAAGTTCATTTCTGCGCTTTGTATTCTACTTTGCAATTTTTTGGTCATTACCCAAGCTTTATATAACATTTTTAATAAAATATAAGAAAAAGAAAAGAGTATAAATTACTTACATGTGTGTTGAACTACACAATAAACATAATAATAACAGTTATGCATGACTTCGTTTTCACTGCGGTCCGCCACATTTAAATAACTGACACGAGAACTAATCAAATATAAGTAGAAAAATATAAAATAAACCTACAATTATTTGGGTTTTTATGTATCATACTGCCAAAAAGAAGATACAAATATAAAAATACAGATATTTCTAAGAATGTGTGGAACAATAAGAACTCTAAAGAATAAAACAACTCAGGATAGTCAACTGAAATTTTATTAAGTCATGACCGTTCCTATTATTATCTATGGCAGTCAAAATTGGACTTTGACTCATATAGATAGGAAAAAAAATAGAGGCAGCGGAGATGAAATTTTTAAGGCCAACGGCAGGCTACACTCTTATGAACCAGAAAAGAAATTCTGAGATAAAAAGATCAATTAAATATGTTTAAATTGACGGATAAAATTGGCAAACAAAGACAAAATTGGTACGAGCATCTACTAAGAATGCCAGATGATAGACCTCCTAAAATGATTTTAAACTACAGACCTACAGGATATAGAAGTCAAGGAAGAATTTTTACTAGATGGAAAGACCAAATCTCTTGAAGCCTTGATGTTGATGATGAAATATAGAAAAAATTAGGATACCATGTCTTACAAATACCAAACAGGATGGCAAGAACTGTTTTATATTATAATCCGACGAGATCAAGAAATATAGGTCGACCTTTAAGAAGACTGTGTCGGAACAGACCAACAGGTATAATCTTTGAAAATGATACCAGAAATTAGTGCTTTGCCAATTTTTGGGGTTAAATAAATGCAATAAAATCTTCGTCTCAGAAGATTACCATCGCTAATATCAAGAAAACTAAAATATTGTTACACATGGCAATAGCGGCGTTTGAATTTCGCGGGTGAAGGCGAAAACAATGGCCTCGCATTGTAGAAAATAGATTCGTGAGTCGCTGACTCGTGAGTCGTAAGACCCATTCAGATCATCGATGCGTCTGGACTTCCGTTCCGGAGATTTCTCTAAACCTCTACTTCCCCTGTCGGGAAAGATCGATGCCAGAAGCTTCCATACTGGAACGGTCTCAATCAGAAGCCGAGAAATGTCCGTCCCCGGCCTATATAAACTACTGTTAGGTTCGGGAGCGAATCAGCGACAGCGATACAGGATTGTAATTGGAAGAAACTGTGGTAAGTGGAATCGTCAGAGACTGTAAAACAAGACAAATTATTACAGAAATTTGCGAGTAAAGGTCACGGAGAGTTTATAGAATTAAATAAATTTATTGTGGAGTTCAACAAGATCAATTGTGTTGTTTATTACGCCAAAACAACATGAAAACGACCACAGCAACCAGTTAAAAAGTTGTAGTAATTCAATCATCATCATCTGTGGTCCTACAGCCCTTTTACTTTAGCCTTGACCTCCTTAAGAATTGCCTCCCAATCCTCTCTTTCCAAAGCTCTTTGTCTCCATCTCTTAATTCCTGTCTTTACAACGTCATCCTGGACATCTAACCATCGTAATTTGGGGCTTCCAACTCTTCTTTTACCACTTGGTTTGGCATCTAATAATATTTTAGGAATTCTATTATTGTCCATCCTGATGATGTGGCCCAGCCACTCCAACCGTCTGATTTTTATGTAAAATCATGATTCGACAAAGTGAGAAAAATGGTTAATATTTTAGGAGGAAGTTCATATAAAATGCAGTAACCCTTCAACATTTCAGACATCAAAATGAGGTGACTACTTTGATGTTTTTGGGAACTGAGAATGATAAAAAAATATTAACTTCTTTTATATGATGTACCATACGTCAAAATCTACGTGTTTATGCTACACAACAGACCAGCACTGGCCTTAATAGGATCTTCATGACACTATATATTTGTGATTTTAAAGTAGAATAAATTTTATATTACAAAATTTAAATATTCTTTATAATTCATTATCTTACTTTAAAATTAAAATATTTTTCACGTTCTTCAAAAATCAAACCATAAAACTTGATACAATAAAATAAATACCGTAATATTTTATGGAACCACTCTTCTTTATTTATTTTAACAATACTGCCCTCTTCTGAGATTTATCAAACAAATATATTTCATTAAAATTGTAAAAGTGCTGATAAACGATATTGATTAATGTGGGGACTTTATCCCATGTGTAAGAAAAAAAAGTTAAATTTTCAATTTTTAGATTGAAATTAGGTATAGGAATTTCACTTCTCCTGTACAAATTGATGAAGGATCCTATATGTATTACGAATTTTAAAAAAAATCTTTATTAATATATAGTGTAAAAACATCTATGTATTGAGAACTATAATAACAAAACGAGAAATTAAGTTATAAATAAGAACAAAGGTCCGAGGAAAATAGTAAAAACATTAGTCTCACATTCAGAAGGTCACTTCTTCAAATCTGGATACCAATTAATAAATTATTATTTTCACAGAGTTGTTCATATTCGCTAAGGTAAATTCCAGGTCGAAATTTACAATGAACTACCTAGAATGTCCAAGTTTTTTTTGTTTTTTAATGTTTGTGTTGTCTTCGGAATATGACTTCATTCCTTGTTCAAATATGTGATTTATCATAGCCATTTGATTCGAAGTTTTATGAAAGGTCAAGATAAAACTGATACAGAAATAAATAAAGAACAACCAAAAGTAAAAAATATTCGAGAAAAAAAAAGTCCACTAATATCAAAGTACTTTATCCTATCTTCAGTTTATCATCCCGTTATTTCTACATCTACAATGGCGTAAACATACAAATGTTGGGTCTTAGCCTCCTCTTTGTTAGGAGTTACTAGACCAAGTTAATTTAATTGCGCTTATTAGCCCACATATGTCATGAATGGTATGAAGTCAACATACCGACCCAATGAGACATACAGTAGTCAACTAATATATTGCTTGGATGAAGATGGTAGGTAAATTTTGCTTAGAGACCTCTTTATTCAGGCTTAAGGTTATTTTACGAGGCTTAAAATCTTTAGACTCGGGACTCTCTCTCAACTTAAAAGTGCCTCCCGCAGGACTAGCTTCTTCTATTTTTCCATCCTAAAAAATCCATCGACCCGAGACCTTCGATACCAAAGCAAGGAACAAAACCACTTGTCCATTACGGCCGACTTTCCCGTTAATTACTTTTGTAAAAAAATAGAAAACGAGAGAAAGAATAAAAATGAAAATGCTACAGAAACTACAAAGGCAGTCTATGTTCTCTTCCCAAAATTAATAAATGCTTAATGCATTATTCTCACAACCCTAATAAAAATAGAAATACATATTCATATATAAAAATGAGTATGGGTCGGCCTGTCCTTTATGGACTCAAAAACTACCGTACTTGACCGATTTAAATGAGGTTTTCACCATCATTTCGATAATTTTTCTGGGACAATTAACGTATGTAACATATTGCCGTACATACTACAGGGTAGGGGATAAAAAAAAGTGCATCGGTACATTAAGAAAGCCCCTTTTTGGACGCTTGAATAGCTTACGCTGCCTAAACCATAACAAATACATCAAATTAAAATACACAGAAATGAAAAAAAATTACAAAAAAGTTCGTAAAGCATAGGCCTATGTCTATTTTTTATGGATAACTCACAATAACTATTTTTGTGTTTCAGCTCATTGATGTCAAGAAGAACGGGATAAGTAGATTCCCGGGCAACGCCGGGTAATCAGCACGGGGTATCTAAAAACAATTACGATATAAATTCATAATTATTTTTCTTTTTACTTAGTCAACTAAAATAAAAACATTTCATTTCTTTAGGCGTAGCAGCGCACGCCGAATATTACCTAGTTTGAGATACAAATTATTAGGAATTGCTAGATCAAAAATATTTTTCCATGTCTTAATCATTATATAATGACATACCTGAGTTTTTAAAAAATATATATTCTCAGTTCCCAAAGCCTTGACTAAATATGCATTGTTGATTATTGTATTTTTTAACAGTTATTGTATATACTGTTTGAATATAATACTAGAATAGGATATAATTCACTTCAGATCATATTATTGGACTTTATAACCACAACTTTCAAAGCACAAAAGCTTCAGATCTGTAAAAATCTTTATTAGTTGTATGTAGTTTCAATAAAACAGCCACAAGTGTGCAGCCTACTTGCATTAAGCAACCAGATCATAAACTTGTGCACCAGAATTTACAAATAAATGACTAGATTTCACGTGACTTTTTTTAATGATACTTAATAATATGCTGTCATGAAAAATGACCCAGTTCAGGTAACAATCGCTATCATTATTTAAATCCAAATTAACTGATATCTTATGTTCTACACAATGAAAATACTACCTGCATAACAACTATATTCAGAATTTTGTATATACCTATAAACAGTCATCAAGGAAGCTTTTATCACTTTTATTTTTTGCATGATAGTGCGTTCTGTCGTACTTACAGCAATGACGACCATAATTAAAAGTTCAATTTCCTAAATTTCAGGGTTGCCAACCTATAAATAACTAAGTACCTATACTGTAATATTACAAATTACCTACTTAGTGCGGGAAGTAAAACCACTGCCCTTTATGTGTACTACATACAATGTAAAAGGTAAAGATAAAGGTATCCCACTACAGACCTCAGGAGGCCCTTGGGGTAGTAGGAGGTTAAGGCTCCCACTTTTCTGGACAATCGGCACTCGATGTCAGCCGGGTTGTTTGCCCTGCGTGACGGCCGCCTTTACCCCCAGAACAAGCGTCTGGTACTCATTTCCATAGTGCCGCCAGAAGGTTTGGGTCAGTTTAAAAATCCTAACCTCACTGGGACTCGAACCCTAGACCTTCCGGCCTTAATCGCTACGCTACGGCGTGTCCCCTCGTACAATGTATATACGAAAATACCAAAATGTGGTATTAGTATACATTATATGAAACAAATCACTGCATTTAAAATAAATTGAAATTTATTTGAAACAATATAAAATAATAAATTCGTACTTGCCGCTATTTTATGCCTGATTGGTGTCACGGCCTGCTGTAGTCTCAACTATATTGTTTTCGGCATTTAGCGTTTAAACATTGGCCAGGCTGTTAACGTTAGTCAGTTGTCCATAATGAACGCGAATATTTCCAACAAAGATATTATTTTACTATTATTTATTATTTTGAAAACATCATCGTGCAAAAAATAATGTACAATGAGCATTTGTGAAGTGTTTTACAGAATCTCGAAAATTAAAAATCTCGCTATCGCTCGGTTTTTAATCATATCCTCGCTTCTGTAAAACCACTTCCCAACCTCGCATTGTAATATACTGTTATTCGATGCGAGCAAACAAAATAAGACGTGAAATGTACATTACCAATTCAACATATTGATAAATTAAAAATGTTTAAAGAAATGCCAATTTAATAAAACAAATAGAAAATGCTAAGGAGCTCACTGTTTGGGAAAAAATCCACATTCAAAAACTAAGAAAGAAAAATCAATGAATTTTGAAATTCCCGGTGAAGTTGATTTGACTGGGAGGTTCATCAATCCACCAACAGATGGAGTAAGAAGCAGTGCTTTTGGACGACAGAACACTGATCAGGTAACTACTGAAGATGTAACCACTAAGGTTAAGAAACCGGTCTAAATAAAAGATAGGATATGAGGTGAGGTGTAAATAATTTTATTTTAAATCTAAATAAAACCTCATAGTGATATTTCCTATAACAGTTAAAAATAATACAAGTTTAATCAAATAAATAAAAAAGCTTTGAAACTTTCCTTTATAATATTGTGACATTTTCTAGCCTAATGTTCCAGCATATTTAAATATATTCAAAATATTATGATTTTTCATAGTATCCTACATTAGAATTTCCTAACAAAATTAATGAATGCAGCTAAGTATATAAATTTTATGGAAACTATTTAAAAAGATATTTTTTTGCATTACACATTCTGTAAAAACTGGTCCAATTTCCTTCGGGTTGGTCCCAAATATGTAATTTCTCTTCACAAACTGTTCACAAAATTTATACATCTAAACAACATTATAGGAAAGTGTCTAAAATTAAAATAAACTGAAATAATTCATTAAAATTTGTTGTGGTGTTTTTCATGACAGCATAAAGAGGCTTCATTAAATAACCTATATGATCTTCCAAGCAGATCTAATCTAATTTTGAGCCCTTCAGTAACACAATGGGCCATATCCATTATGTCACATTTAGAGAACTGAAATTTTCTTATATATGCTGGTTTAAATCATATATTATATATAGTATTAGAGTTATAACTTTTTGAACTTCTGTGAATTAAATATTTCCTGTGCAATAATTGGGTGAACTTTTGCATAAAACCATTGAAAATGGCTTTCATTTCACTGAGCTTCAAGAAAATATTAAATATTGATATATAAATATATTTGGGGGTGACATTTTCTTGAAGCTCAGTGAAATAAAGGCCTCTTTCAGTAGTTTTAAGTAAAAGTTCACCGAATCATCGCACAGGAAATATTTTTCACTCATTCTTTGAACAGGAAATATTTTATTTCACAAAAGTCCAAAAAGTTATAACCCTAGAGAGTTGAAACTTTTTGGACTGTTTGTTGAAATAAAATATTTCCTGTGCAGTGAATGGATGAACTTCTACTTAAAACCATTGAAAAAGGCCTTCATTTCACTGAGCTTCAAGAAAAAGTCGCCCCCAAATCAATATTAAATATTGATATATAAATATATTTGGGGGTGACCTTTTCTTGAAGCTCAGTGAAATGAAGGCCTTTTTCAATGGTTTTTAAGAAAAGTTCATCCATCCATTGTACAGGAAATATTTTATTTCACCAAAGTCCAAAAAGTTATAACCCTAATATAGTATACATACAACAAATATTTTATTTGTTTCAATAGACACTTGGTAACACTATAAAATACAATTATAAACATAAATATACTCTTGAGCTATCTGTAAATGCACTTTTAAATGAATCAAAGTGGACATAGACCATTTTAATACTCAAGGGCTCATTTATAAACATAATTTTAGTACAATGCCCTCAGTCGTTAGACATTAAAATTATCCTCAGGTCTAAAACAAGTATTTTTAACAAAATAATTACTATTAAATAAAAAATGAACACACAACATGAAAATATATACCCTATATTAGAATATATATATATATATATATATATATATATATTCATAATACCAAACTCAAAACTTTATACCAGGGCATTCAATAAGCAATGGCAACACTGTTGTCAATCAGCGATCCTAGTGGTGACCATTGTAACATTGTAGTATGTTGTTGAGCAGTCTTTATTGTATAAATCTGTAATATTGAAAATCTTGAAATAGCAATATTTTGTGAATACATTCACTGTTTCTCACATTCAGTAAGTAACACCGCCTTAAAAAGATGTTCACTAGAATTTGTTAAGAAGGTGGAATTGGGAAGTACTCAAACATCCACCAAATTCACCAGACATGAGCCCTTGTGACTATAACTTGTTCTCAAAGATCAAAGAACCTCTACGAGGCATTCATTTTCAATCAAACGTTGATATCCTGAAAGCTCTAGATCGATCAGATGAGAGATATATCCAAAAATGGTGCTGCAGATGAAGTCCTCTGTCTTCCAAAAATTTGGCAACGTATAGTTGACTTGGCAGGAGAATATAAATGAAGTTAGTAATGTCAAAAGTAACCTAAATAACTTTTATGATGATATAGCAATGTTTATACTTTTAATATTCATTTTTTTATAATTAAAATAGCAATGTTGTCATTACTTACCTAATGTCCTAGTATTACTTGACTAGACACAGTAAGAAACAGAAAATTATTACCTCCATGATGAAAATAAAACTGGTATAATAAACTGGAGAATTAAGCAATATAAATAGTAAATACATATTTTTCCAAAGTAGAGGATTCTGCACTACATTATAAGAGATTAAACATAAAAATTAATAAACATTAAAGATAATAATTTCAGTGGTAACATGAACTGCGGTCAAGAAGTAAAGCAGAGGATACCAATGGCAGAAGAAGTTTTTAACAAGAAAAGAACCATTTTCTGCGGATCTTTGGTAAAAGAATTACGAAAGAGGCTAGTGAAATGCTTTATGTGGAGTGTAGCATTGTATGGTGCACAGACTTGGACATTACGACGGAGTGAGGAAAAGCGACTGGAAGCTTTTGAGATGTGGATATGGAGAAGAATGGAACGTAAAAAAATGGACAAAGTAAGAAATAAAGATGTGCTAGACAGAGTGGGTGAAATAAAGAAAAATGCTGGAACTCAAAGAAGAGGAAAAGAAATTGGATTGGTCACTGGCTAAGAAAAAACTGCCTGCTGACGGATGCCCTAGCAGGAATGGTCAACGGAAAGAAATAGGCAGAAAAAGACATCAGATGATAGACAATATTGAATAAATGGTTTGTATGCGGATACAAAAAGGAAAGTTGAGTTAAGGAAAGAGTGGAGAATGCTGAGTTTGCAGTGAAAGACCTGCTCTTGGGCAGAACAGTATGAATGAATTAATTATTATAATTGAAATAACTTCATCTTCTTCTTCTTAAACTTAATTTGTAGGATTTTCATCCTGTTTATTTCCAAAATCACTCCTCGGAGGAAGACGTATTGGATGTGCATTCACTGTCTATCCATCTCTTGGCTGGTCTTCCTCTTGTTCTTCTCCCGTCCATTGGTCTATCTTCTTTAGCTCTTTTGCAAGCCGGTTTTCTTCCATTATTTCTATATGACCCTTCCAATATTTTCGTCTATCTATAATAAATTTGGTTATGTCTTGAATATGGCATTTGTCCCTAATTTCTGTGTTGTGTATTTTATCAAATAATGTTTTCCCCTGAATAGTTGTTAAGATTTTCATTTCGCATGCATGCATTTTAATTTTATTTAGCGGATTTCACAATGTTTCACATCTTTCTATACCCAATTAATCTACTGTCATTCCAATCTCGCTCGTCCAATTATTTTTCCCTCATGCTGTTCAAAACATCAATCCACATTATTTGAAGCTGTCTTGTTCTTCTACCAAATGGCACCCATTCTCCGTAGTATTCTTCTTGGGAACCTCTCACCTGTCATTCTTTTGACATGGCCACACCATTTTAATTGTTTGTTTTTTATTAAATCCACAATTGAAGTTTGAACATCCATTTTTTATATAATTACACTGTTTCTAAATTCATCTCTTCTAGAAATTCCATATCTGTAGAATATAATTTACTTATTGTTCTAGATTTTAATTTCCATGTTTCTGCACCGTATAATATTGCATTCCTTATCATTGTATTAAACATGTCATTCTTAGTTGTCACATGATCAATTCTATGAGGTTTATCCAGTCTTAACTTACACTGTTGTGAGATGAGATATATTTGGAAACAACGATTTTTATTTATGATACCTTTACTAATTATTAAATTGGAGATGTCAAAGTCACTTTTGTAGAAAATATCAAAATTCTCTAGTATATTTAATTAAATAAAAATAAAACTTAAAGTTTTATGTGATTTTCATATTTATTAAAATATAAATTAGTAACAGCTGTTTTGATATTTTGTACCTTCTTCAGACATGTTTACAAATGAATGAATTTTGTTATTTAAGTTTTGTTAGAGAAATTGGCATGTACCTTTGCGCATAAAGCTTTCTGTCAACGGGGCCAAGACATGACAAAATAAGGAGCCAAATTTGTTAAGGTTAGCCAAAATAAACACAAACATATAAATAAATATATCGTATCTAATGATAAAAAAAATTGGATAACATGATTATCCAGTGATTGTGAAAATGTTAGCTCTAACCAAGATTTTTGGATAACAGTAATAGTTAATCATGTTATTTAGCAATAATGTTAATACTTTCTATACAAATAGTCTTTAAGAGAAAGGAGCACATAACCCAATAAAAAAATACAATATTTTTATTTTAGAAAGAAAAATTACGTTAGAACCGGGAGTCGAACCCCGGACCTCTGACTCTGTACGTCAGTGCGGTAACCGTTACGCCATTCGAACTTCCAATAGGAACGTCAAATGTCTTTATACTTATACAATTAATTTTCCTTTCGTCCGAAGGACGCAATCTCTATCAACAAATATCTAAAATAAAACTACATCCAATTCTGGAACATGTTAATTTAAAATATAACATTAAAATAGTAGCTTTAACCGCTTAAAAATTAATGTTTAAATTCTCAATAAAAAATACTTCGAAAAGAAGTCGTCAGATGGCGTTGTTGATAGCGATGGCTATCGGCCTTCGGATGAAAGGAGAATTAATTGTATAAGTTGAAAGAAATTTGACGTTCCTCACAGAAGTTCGAATGGCGTAATGGTTACCGCACTGACGTACCGAGTCAGAGGTCCGGGGTTCCACTCCCGGTTCGAACGTATTTTTTCCCTTCTAAAATAAAACTATATCTAATTCTGGAACATGTTAATTTAAAATATAACATATAAATAAAATATTTATTTATTTTTATTTCATAATTTATCCTTAATACAGTGGTTTCCCATCGCCCTCAAGTAATTGATCTTCTCCGGTTGTATCGGTCCTGAACATCCTCATCTGTAAGTCCCAGTTCACTCATACTTCTTCTCACTTCATCCATCCAAACTTTCTTCCCTTTCTTCATTTCTTATCTATTTTCCACTCCGATATATTCTTAAGGATTCTATCAGATGTCATCCTCTTAAGATGTCCATACCACCTTAATTCCCTCTCTTCAGTTGTCTGTGATACATTACTTATTATTTTCAAATTTCTTAATTTTTCTAATTTCAACATTTCTAATCGTTTTCTAATCTGTACTTCCACGATGATCTTCTCCAGTAATCCATCTCTGTTGCTACTAACTTGTTAGCTTGCCACCTTTTAATAGTCCATATCTTTGATCCATACAACATAATACTTGCTACAATGACATTATAAATGCAGTGTGTCCCAAATTGATGCATACACTCTTTGTTTGAAACGTTATCTCTCAGCAACGAAATGAGACAGAAATACAATTTTTGTTGTGTATGATCCATGAGGCACTGGAAAAGCGTAGCAATACGTTTATCTATCTTCACGTCTTTATAAACAACAATGGCTGCGAGATTATCATTCGATGAACGTAAGTGGATGCTGAAGTGTTATTGGAAAGTGGAGAATGTTGTTGAAGTGCAACGACGTTGGATGGTTGAATTTGGGACGCCACCACCAACAAGGGTAACAATAACAAGATTCCGAGACAAGTTTGAAGACGATGGAACGGTGTAAGATGTGTTGAAAGGTCGGTGCGGAAGAAGAGACGTTCGACTGATAACGAGAATACAGTTGCAGTCGTGCATCGTCTTCAAACTTGTCTCGGATTCTTGTTATTGTTACCCTTGTAGGTGGTGGTGGTCCCAAAGTCAACCATCCATGGTCGCTGCACTTCAACAACATTCTCCACTTTCCAATAACACTTTAGTATCCACTTATGTTCATCGAATGATAATCTCGCCGCCATTGTTGTTTACAAAGACGTGACGATCGATGAACGTGTTGCTATGCTTTTCCAGTGCCTTGTGGATCGTACACAACAAAAATTGAATTTCTGTCTCATTTCGTTGCTGAGAAATAAAGTTTCAAAGAGTGTTACATCAATTTGCGACACTCTATAGATTTCTTTGTTCTATAAAGGGTGTTTCTACTCCATAATACTGAGTTCAGCTGCCAGTTATGTATTACAAACAAAATTCAAACGCTTACTCTATTATATTTACTTAGGCTTTCACGGCCGGAGTTATTATAATGATCTTGTAGAAGATTTTCCGGGCTGTTGGCCGTGGTCTTGAGGCTTGTGGTTCCCCGACGTTTCGCCAGAGACTGCGTCAAGCCTCAAGACCACGGCCAACAGCCTGGAAATCTTCTACAAGATCAATCATAACTTACTCTATTGATGTTTTTCTGGAACCAAATATATATTTTTACGAATGCAAGGTAAATAATTTTTCTTTGAACAACATATTAAAATAGATATGTAGTACAAAATCCTCCATAAAATGTACAAAATTGTTCAATAATGACACAAGAAACTTATAAATTCAAACACAGGACAAAACTGTATCATGAGGCAACAATTTGGATCTTGGAGATGAAATTATGGTAATTTCAGGATAAAAAAATGTACACAGTGTAACAGGACTTCGCCAATAAACTTTTATGAACCACAGATCATATACAGAGGATATATATATATTTTTTGTTAAAGAACATACACTCCCAAATATATAATTTATGAGTTAATGTGCATTGGTCAAGATCTACAATGCATTATGTATGCAAGTCCTAATTTTCTTCTTTGGGGTCATGTCAAATTATGGTATAAATCTCAAGTTGCCAAAAAAGTTCAATTGATGGCTGAATAAATGACAGAGTTGGATGATCATTGCTGTAACTGCAACAACGAGGCATGAGGCAGTCTAAAATTTAAAATAAATTCTTTATCACTTCACCTCAAATCTTGTCTTCTAATTAAACCGGTTTCGAAACCATATCAGTTTCATCTTCAGTAATTCCATGACTGCTGTTCTGTCGTCTAGGAGAACTGCTTCTTACTCCATCTGTTGGTAGACCGATGAAACCTCCAAATCAAATCAACTTTCCCAGCAATTTCAAAATTCAATAATTTGTCTTTCTTGTTTTTTATGTGGATTTTTTTTTCCCCAAAACCATAACTTCTTTAGATTTCCTATTTGTTTTATTCATTCCACCTTTCTTTTAAATTCAATTTTTTTTCTGACCAAGTATAAGCAGCTAAGATTTCCCCACTCCCCATTTTTGACGTTCGTAAGATGTTCCTTTACTCTAGTTTTCAATTTTCTTTTTTCAAATACAAAAACATAAAGAGCTTACAGTTTGAGAAAAAATCCACATTCCAAAAAACAAGAAAGAAAAATTAATAATTTTGAAATTTAAGTTCATTTGATTTGGAAGTTCATCGGCCCACCAACAGATGGAGTAAGAAGCAGTTCTCCTAGACAACAGAACAGCAGTCGTAGAATTACTGAAGATGAAACAAATATGGTTTCAAAACCGGTCTAATTAGAAGACAGGATATGAGGTCATGTGAAAAATAATTAATTTTAATTTTAAAATATACCTCATAGTGATATTTCCTACATAATTCAATGGGGTAGTCTGTATGTAATAATAATAATAATAATAATAATAATAAATAATTGTAAACTGTCAGTACATGCCTTTAATAAAATGTTTGTGAATAATGTTTTTATGCAATGCCCGAATCTTACTACCTTGACCAATGTGCAGAATTCATAAATAATGTGTTTGGGAGTAGGCCTATGTGCTGCTTAACAAGTTATCGACTGTATATGACTATCGTTTCTAAAAGTTGGTGAGACTTTTGTAATAAAAAAAACATAAATCAAGGAACAAAGACCAGAGGATCAAATTTAGAGCAATCTTACTCAGGACTGAAACCATACAACATGGCAACTCTATGGAACAACTCTGCAACTGCCTGCTTCAGACCAGGGTCTGTGGCATGTGCTGTGAGTCGACGAACGCCATGGAACAGAACAGGAAGCAGAGTTCGAAAGTGAAGGTCATCCAGCTGGGCCAGCAGATCAAAAACTGAACCCAGCATTTCAGCCCACACCTTTCGATGGGCCTCGCTGTCCTAAAAATGTTTACAATTACATACATGGTTACTTCATTCCAGTATTATAAATGTACTGCTTCTATATACTACAGTAATTCCGAGCAAACTTCCAGTTGTACTGTAAGCAAATTTGCATAAGGTGTTAATTTGCGAACTCTGTCTTTTGGGGGAACCGTAGTGCTACTTTTACCCGCCATATGATTGAATTGTGTATGGAACTGTCATCGATAGAAACATTGTTCATAGGCAATATCGTATTTTACATCAAATAAGACAGAATACAAGAATAGATGGTAATAAAAATAGGAATTTCCTCCATTTCTTATTTATTTATTTATTTATAACAAAAAAATATATGATCGTCTACAAGATCGTAGGACCCTATGTCTTCTCTATAAAATAGTATACACGTCATTACCTATTATTTATCACACCGCTTCATTAGACTCTCTGATACAGATAAATTAGATACCATCCCATCAGCACATTGTCCTTTATAATATAATAATAATAATAATAAATGTGCACTCAGGTTGAGCATTAGTGGTGGTTTAGTCTTTGCTGTAGTCTGTAATGGGTTTTGTCCTTTTCGCACATGTTATGATGTGGTATTTGCCGCATCTCTGTCCACACAACACACACTTGCATTCTTCGGTCGGCTCGTGGAAATTTCTTGTTTGTACATATCTTGTTGTGAAATCCGTGTACTGCGAGTCGTGTTGTGACGTGTCTCTGGGGGTTGCACTCTCTGGTCCATCTGTCGTCCAGCATGGCAGTTGTGGTGTAGAAATCTATGTCTATTTCCTTCTTCTTCCTATTTCTGATGCTTATGAATTTCTGGTATGGTTCTGTGGATTGTAGATAGAATTGGGTTCTTATGTCCTCTATGAAGTAGGTCTCTCTCATGAGTTCATAAGCAAAACGAGATGGCGCTGTTTTTCCTATTCTCAGGATCCGTTTCATGAACATTGCTTTCACTTTTTCGATTCTTATCAGATCTCCGATCTTAAGTTTTTCCCAAATTATCTCTATTCCAATGTAATAACTGGTGCCACTGTCGTTTTGAATAACTGCATTGCTGTACCTGTCGATAAGTTGGCCAGATTCGGGATATTGTATGATGTTCGGATGGCTGCCGCTGCTCTTTCTTGGATGTGTATTCCGAAGGACGTTGCTGTTGTCTGTAGAGTGAATCCTAAATATTTGTATTTTCCCACTTTTTGTAGTGGTTGATTGAGTAGTGTTATGTTGTCTTTTGATGTTGATTTTCCCCCTTTTCTAAATGTCATCTGGACTGTTTTCTCTTCATTTATCTGCACGTTGTTCTCCTGTGCCCAGATCTCTAATCTTTTTATTGCTTTTTGTATGTCCTCCTTTTCTGTAGCTCCTATCACCATATCGTCTGCATATAAGATTAGTTTTGCTTTTGAGTTTTCCTCGATTATGGGTTCACGTCTGCTGTATAGATGTTAAACAGAGTGGGGCTCATGGGATCTCCTTGCAGAACTCCGTTCGTCTGTACTATATCTTCCGAAATTTCAACATTGTTGTTTACTTGGACTATGTTTCGCTGTAGGCAGGCTTCGATTATTCTCACTAGTGGGTCTTCCTTTCCGATCATCTGTTTCAGTTTCTCAATGAGCTTTTGTCTGTTTATTGAGTCAAAAGCCCTTCTTGAAATCGACGAATACTGCATGGTACTTCCCTCTTGTATGTCTTAGGGCGTCTTCTATTTGGTCCATTAGATATTTCACTGCTTGTACAGTGCTTCTGCCTTTCGTAATCCAAATTGGTTTTCCGGGATGTGTCCCTTGGTCGCTTCTAGGAGTCTTTCATTGAGGATCTTTGTGAACACTTTAAAGGAGGCGTTTTCTAGGCTACTCCTCTGAATGAATCAGGTGATGCTCTGTCCCCTTTTCCTTTATATAGTATCTTTAGGGTCGCTGTGTTCCATCTCTCCGGAATTTCTCCTTTCTGTATGCATTTGTTCATCAAGTCTTTCCATAGTTCCTCTAAGTTGTCGAGCGATTCTTTGAGGTGTTCCATGTAGATGTTGTCTGGGCCTGCAGATTTTTTGTTATTCCCTCCATTTATTGCCTTTCTGAGTTCTTGTGATGTTATCGGTTCTTGGATCTGTGTGAGTTTCGTTTTGTCCAAGTCATATGCTCGGTCCATGTCCTGCTTATTCAGTAGGTCTGAGAAGTGGCTTTCCCATTTTTGTATGTGAATTTCTCCTGTTGTGGGTGAGATTCTCTTTTTCAATGCTATAAACGGATTTGATTTTGCGTCCTCCGCTAGCTTTCTTCCTTGTCTTTCTGTATATTCTTCTCTTTTCCTTTTTAGTATTCCTTTGTAGTTCCTTCTCTTTTCTGCGTACTTGGTTAGGTCTTCCTGTCGTTTGTAGGTTTTTGCTATGTGTAGTGCATGCAATGTTTCTTTCCTTCCCTTGTAGCATTCTTGGTCGAACCATATTTGTGCATATCTTCTTTTTCTTACTTTTATAGCTTTCTTCATCACTTGGGTGGAGATTTCTAGGGCTTCTTCGAGTTTGCCTTCTTCTATTAGATCCCTTGCTTTCTCGATGTTTTCTTCGTTGAGTTTTATTACTTCCTGTTGTATTTGCCTGGTGTATATATTTGGTCCATTCGCTTCTTTCCTCGTTTGTGGTATTTTCATATGGAAACTTGTCATTATCGGGATGTGTTTCCGTATGGGTGCCGCTGCGGAGTTCCATAGCCCTTTGTTTTTTTTGTTGATTAGTTTTAGATTTTCTCCTTTAAAGAATACTAGATCGATCGTGCTGTGGCCGTTCTGTGCGAAATAAGTTGGGGTATCCTTTGTATTCGCTATTTTGAACCCTTCCTCTTCTAGAGTCTCTAGCAGAATGTGTGTTTTGGCAGTTTCCTTATCGAGCCTGCAGTTAAAGTCTCCGGCGAGTATTACATTTTTATCTGCTTTTGTTTGTTCGATGGCTGTTGATATTTTATCTATTATGTTTTCGATGGGAGCACTTGGTTGTATGTATATTCCTATTATTGTTACTGTGGAGGTTTGTACTATGATCATGTTTTCCTCCTTGGTAATTCCTTCAATATCTCCTGTTCTCCCTTTTATGAAACATGTGACTCCACCTGCTGGTCTTCCCTCCGTCGGGGTTGCTAGTGCATGTATGGCGTAGTAACCTTGTAATTCTATGTCTTCGGTAAGGAAGGTCTCTGTGAGTATCATGACGTCCGCATTGTCTATTGTCTTCTTTGGTATGTAGGGTAGTGCATTTCTTATTCCCTCTATGTTCCATAGTAGTATATTTATTTCCTTATTCTGCTGGGGTTCATTTTTCTTTGCCACGTTCTTGTTTAAGTTATTGTAGTTCCACCCCGTCGTCTTCTTCCCTTCTCCATGAGTATCTCCGAAATCGAAATCTTCTGACCTTAATTCCTTGTGGCCAGAAATCCGCGTTCTGTGCGTCTTCCAGGTAGATGTAAGGGAAACCGATCTTGAAAGCTTTTCTGTCTCCTAGGGTGTGAAGTTCTTCACATTCTATATTACCCTTAATGCCGTTTTTTTCCAGGAATTTTCTTATGTTGCTTTCGGTGGTGTTGCGTTTGAGTCCTCCTATGTACATCCAGGCCATCTTTTCCGCTGCTTGCAGTTCGTCGTCTTCTTTCCTGTGCCCTTGCCCGGTTATAAACGGTCTGCTGTCTTCTGTGTATCTTATTTCCCTTTCTGTTTCTTTCTGATAATTTCTGTTCTTTTCTTCGAAAGCGTTGGTGTTTTCTTCATCTCTCATGTTATTTGTCCTCTTTTCATTGTAGTTTAGTTTCATTGGTGTCTTGCTTATTAGTCTTTGGTTAATTTTCTGTTCAATCTTTTTGTCCAGCTTGTTTTCTAAAAAGTCTATTATGTTTTCTAGTTTGTCGTTTATTATCTCAGTGTTTATTGCTGTCTGGTTGGCTCCCCTGTCTTTGTGTTTATTGTCGTGAGCTTGTTTCTTTGTACTGGTCGGTGCGTGTTGTGTTGTGTCTTGGTGCTTCTCTTCTTCTCCGTCAGATGTAGCGCTGTGGCAGACACTATTTGTTACTTCTTGTAGATGGACATTGTCCTTTATATCCCTCCTCATCACACTACCTATTACTCGAAATATTTTACAGTTTCTCTTGCTAGAACATGGAATTCCCTTCCACCCTATGTTAGAGACTGCTAAACTTTACCATCTTTCAGTAACAAATTGAAAATAAAATTATTAATAGAAACATCTCACTAATACTACTTTCTTTAACAATTAATAGTTTAAAATTCATCGGAGAACATATTGTTTAAACAACTCACCTCATAGAATTCATGCTTCCATGATATCGCGATTTCAAACATAGTCATGTTCATCGTCAGCCATAACTCCGACTGATGAAATTCTTCGGCCGTCAACTATTCTATTGTCGCCATCTTCAGTGCTGCCATCTATGGTTGAATTTATGAACTTCGAAATCAATGTAATTTCGTTAGGGATATCAAAATTCATTGATCTATTTTTGTTTTTCTGAATGTATATTTTTTCCCAAACTGTCAATTCCAAAGGTTTCTCTACTTGTTTTAAAAGTTTAGCTTCTCTTCCAATTTTATGATGTTCTAATAAACTATGTGCAGCAATTGCAGATTTTTCAATTTCACAATTTTTAATATTTCTGAAATGTTCTTTTGTCCGAATTTCCAAATTCCTTTTTGTTTTTCCTATATAAACTTTATTGCAATCTTCACAATTTATTTGATAAATTCCAGATTTCTTACTGTCTGGAACATTGACTTTTTTATTGGTACTTAGAAGATTACCCAATGGCGACAATAGAATAGTTGACGGCCGAAGAATTTCATCAGTCGGAGTTATGGCTGACGATGAACATGACTATGTTTGAAATCGCGATATCATGGAAGCATGAATTATATGAGGTGAGTTGTTTAAACAATATGTTCTCCGATGAATTTTAATGATTATACCTCATAATGTTTACTTCCCAACATTAATTAAATATAATTAATAGTTTTTTTTTCATTATTTAATAAAAATGGTATTAATATTTGTCAATATATTTACCTAATGCCTTGTATATATAAGCGATAGATTAATTCATTATAGTTTAGCCTATTACTTTCTTTTCTTTTTATGTATATTAGATTCGAGCTGTTATTCCTTTGTATTCATTCTTTCATTAATTTAATTTTAATTGTATTTAATTTTATTGTATTATTAGACATTATTTTCATTATTGTTCAGTTTGACATATAATTAATTGTTTAGTATGTACTGTTATTGTAATTTTTTTGTATTTAAATGTAACATATGTTTGTCCTGGTGAGTGGAAGAGATGACCACATGGTTTTAACTCCACCAGGCTAAATAAATATATTCTATCCTATATGGGCCTACCTAATGAGACATTTACGCTTTTTTCATGATGTCAATAGCTATTCTTTATTTACAATTTCATTACGAGCAGAATTTATGTTCCACGTTTATTTATCTGTGAATTATCCTGTTATTTTTCACCACATCCACAATGATTAATGTGAGATTTTTTTTTTAATAAACCGTTTGAAAACATTTAAATAATTTATTTCTCTCCGCTTTTCAAACACTTTTCTTTCCAATGTATGTTGAAATTCTACAAAAACAGCCATTTTAAAACAACTAAAATCCCAATGCATTTTGCACTGCGCATGTGTAAGAATAAAACAATGTTTATTTAATATATTAAAATTGTAATTATATATTTAAATATTATACTATATAACTTATATAGACATGTGCTAGATAATACATATTTTTATTATTTTCTTTTCTTTGTTTTGAGTGTTAGAGAGCAAACTGTATTTTCTTACATGCTGAAAGTTAAAATCGTTATTCGACCAATGAAAGTGCAGTCCTACGTCTGATTTGTTTACGTTACAAATGGAACTTAGCTCAGAATAAGTATAAACATACTGTAAAAGATTCCAACAATATACAAACTACTCCAACAACAAGAATACACATTATTTAATAACCAGGTTTAAGATTTTTAGATGTGCACTTTTTTCTTTGCAAAACAAATTACAGTTTTCTGAAACAAACTAATGAATGATAACCAACTCACTCCTACTATCTAACCCATAGGTTCAAGGCCGCGCGGACATAATTTCTTCATATAACCATATCCTGAGCTACAATCATCCCCTGTATAATTTACTTCCCTCAAATCATGGTTAATGTTACTCACCTCAGTTTTGGCTTTTCCTCTGATTTTCCTACGAGTTTCCATGCCCCTCTTTCATTCCCCATTCGTGTCACATGTCCTGCCCAAAGCAATCTACGAGATCTAACCGTTATTACATCTGGTTTCTAGGGACAACAATTATTACAAACAGGAATGAGGTGCAGAAAGATCTTAAACATCATCTTCTTCTTCTTAAATGGCACTACAGCCCAATAAGGACCTTCGCCTCTTCAATGAGCCTCCTCCAGACTTAATCCAATACTTCAGATGCTTCATATTTGGGTTCCTAACAAGACAGTCTTATAGGATGGGTCGTCAGTCGCATGCCTAACCCCCAATCTGGAGGTCCAGGGAGTCTTCTGTTGGGGTTCCATACCCTAACTGAGATGGCCTCGTTTGAGGGCGCCAGGCTTCGCCCAAACCAATTCCCAAGGGTCTTAGCTTGCTGGTCAGGTAGCTGTTGTCTTATATCTAGGTATTTATTAGCACCTCTAAACTCAGCATTGATGCACCTCCAGCAGTAGGTATTTGTGTAGGCCTAAAATGGATAATTTAGGAAAGGTAACTGGAGATTATGAGTTACTTAGTTCACCTAAAATCCCCAGGGGTATTGGAAGGTTATGAAATGAAAGGATATTTGGTTAAGGACAGCGGTTTGCTGCTTCTATTGGTCGCATTTTACGACAGGAGGAAGTTCCATGGTGCTATTCTACAACCCGGCATCACACGGGGTTAAACATAGGCTCAATTCTGGAAATTCATGTTATAGACTATGTATTACAGGGAAAATATAAAACGGAAATTCATCCAGTTTACCATGGAATTAAAAGAGGAGGAAACATTACAGGTTTTTCAGAATAAAGAGTTTAGAAAAAAAATTGTACCACAGAGAGACGAACAGACAAGTGAATGGAGAAAACATTAATAAATGTAAGCTACATGATCTTTATGGGATACCAGATAACCTAATAATAATGGTTAAATCTTTGTAGTGAACAAGAATTGTGGCATAAACAAGCAATGAAAGAAGAGCAGGAAATTTCTTGAAAGCTAGAGGGAAAACAAAAGAACCCAATAGGAAAGCCAAGAACGAGAAGTGAGAATAACATGTAATTTGAGGGAGGTAAAATCTATACGGAATGAATCAAAAACATTGAATGAAGATAATGATGTATGGAGAGCTTATGTCTGCAAGACCATGAACCTATAGGTTCAACAGTACCTGTGAGTTAGTTAATATTAATCAAGATTATTTTATTTAGCAAGTTTCAAAATGTTTCATAATATCTTCCTGTACTTAATTAATCTATTGTCATTCTCCTCCACATCTCTCTGTCATTCCAATGTGCATTGTCCAATCATTTTTCCCCTCATGCTGCTCAAAACACCATCAACCCTTGTTATTTTTGACCAGCCTCTTCTTCTTCTTCTTCTTCTTCTTCTACCAAGTGGCATCCATTCTATTATTCTTCTTGGAAATCTGTCTTCTATCATTCTTCTGACATGACCATACCAATTTAATTTTTTTTTATGAAATCCACAACTGAGATTTGAACATTCGTATTTCGTTTAATTACACTTTTCCTTATTTTATTTCTTGTAGAAATTCCAACTGAACGCCTCCAAAAATCCATATAATAATAATAATAATAATAATAATAATAATAATAATAATAATAATAATAATAATAATAATATTAATGATAATAATAATAATAATAATCTTCATTTCACGGGCTAGGCAAATTGCCTCTTCCGCCTCACAGTTGTTTTGTCCATCTTTTCACTGGCCTTCCTACATTCCTTGAACCTCTTGGCTTGTAGTTAAATGCTGCTTTTGGTAAATAATATAAATAATAATAACAATAATAATAATAATAATGTTACGCATTGCAATATCGGAGTTTGAATTTCGCGGATGACGGCGACAGTAGTGGTTTCGTATTGGTGGAAATAAATGCATGAGTTGTTGATTCGCGAGTTGAAAGACCCACGCAGAATGAACGATGTGTTGTCTAGACCTCCATTTCCGGAAGGTTCTGCACGCATCTACCCTCCATCCCCAGAAACTTCCGACTCCCGAAGAAATGTCTCGTCTATTAGTCGAGATTCTTACTTCCCTGGCTTATATAAGGTTACCAGTCACGTGTGTTGTGACAGCGATACAATGAACTGAGATAAAAAGGAACTGTGGCAAGTGAAATCATTAGTGACTGGAAATAATTGTGCGACAAATAAACTATAAAACAATATTAGTTATTGTAACAACTTGTTAGAGAACTATCATTGGAAGTTTATGTGAATCAAATAAAGCCATTGTGAAAATTTTATGTGAACATCTGTTGTGTTTATTACGAGAAAACAACGTGAGCGCGGCAATAATAATAATAATAATAATAATAATAATAATAATAATAATAACTTACACAATTTAACTATAACCCTAACATGAATTTGTAAAATTGGGCTCCAAGTCTTGGAAATTGAATAAATAAACAATAGCAACAATATTAAAAATAACTTTAATAATAATATTTTTTTCATTCTTTAATTTTGAGAATTTTCCTCATCATTCAAGGTTTTCACCAACCAATCTTAACCCTTAAATTCATAATGTATCCTTTTAGATACATCAGTTGGTTCAGTTAATTTAATATTTTAAATAAATCAGAAGAAAACGACAAAATGAAACCACTTAAATGTGTGTATAATTATGCAATATACCTAACAATAACAGTTATACAAGATACCGTTTTCACTGCGGTCCGCCACATTCAAATAACTAAGAGAAGAAATTTGTGTTTTGCCAATTTAAGGGTTAATAATTAACATGATTAAATATATATATATATATATATATATGACTACGGACTTATAGATTATCAGTTTGCAACAAACATTCACAAATTTTCCTTAGTTCTGCATCGTTCTCTATCCTCTGTGTCTTATAACATTTTTATTTACGTTAATTAAATAAAAATAAAACTGCTAACGTCTTATATGGTTTTTATATTTATTAAAATACAAATTCGTTACAATTGTTTCAGTACTTTGTACCTTCTTCAGACAAATGTTATCAGGATTACAAATTAATTTTGATATTTTTGTTTATTTACATACAGATTTTCAATGTTTACAATATTTAAGATTTACTTTTCTTCTCCACTCGTTCTTATTCATTCACTCCATGTCCACCAGTCCTCTTCTTCCCATTCCCGTTATTTCTTGCATCCATACGTTTTGAGGTCTTCCATTCTTTCATCTTCCAGGCGGACACCATTCCAATGTTTTTCATGGTAACCTTTTTTCTTGTATTCGTCGTACATGCCTTACTAATTTAATTACATGCATCTTATTTAACTGAATATTTAATTTTTCTCGTAAGACTTTGTTTCTTATTTTGTCCAATTTTGAACATCAATAATAATAATAATAATAATAATAATAATAATAATAATAATAATAATAATACTTTTCTGTGCATTACACTAGTTATTCTTCAGCCCAAATGTATTTTGCTTCGCCAGAGATTTCTATCCTCAGCAACCTCTTCTTTCAGGTCTCTGCTGATCATGTTTCTTCTAACTTCATCCATCCATTGTTCCCTGGATTTCCCCCTCCTCCTCCTGCCTTCAGCATTCCAATCCAGCATCATTCTTATGATTCTATTATACTCCATCCTCTTCAGATGTCCATACATTTCAATCTTCGTTCTTCTATCACTTCTATAATATTATGTTCAACATTCATTATTTCTCTGATTTTCTGGTTCCGAATTTTCTCCTTTCTTGATTTTTTTGATGCCCTTCGCCAAAAAAATCCATCTCGGTTGTCAATAAATATAATAATAATAATATTAATAATAATAATAATAATAATAATAAATAATGACAATAATTATTTTCATGGTGCTCTATAAGAGCTTTGGACTTCCAGCCACCTTCTGGCCTGATATCTGAGTTTTAATTGCAGATAAGGATGATCATCCAGCTAGTATAGGGGCGATGTTATTTGGTTTGGTCCCCATGTACTTATAGCTGGTTTCTTGTTTTCTCAACTTTCAGCCACAGTTATTATAACTAACTCACTATCGAACCCGTAACTTCATGACCGCGCGGACATACGCTCTCCATACATACCTATCCTGAACTAATGTTTTCCAATCATCCCCTGTATAATCTACTTCCCTCAAATAATTGTTAATGTTATTCTCCCACATACTTCTTAGTCTATCAACTGGGCATTTTCCCTCTGGTTTCCCTACAAAAAATTTCCAAGCCCCTCTTTCATTCCGTATTCGTGTCACATGTCCTGCCCATCGCAGACTATGAGACTTAACTGTGCATACTTATCATAGATACATAAAAAATTTCTCATTAATGCTGGGCGGGCATTGGTTTCATAGCTCTGAGCCAAGTCAGGATGTTTCAATATGGTTAGACCACTAAAACATTGTGCAAGATATATACAGTATATTGCTCAATGTTAAACATTTAATTATAACATCGATAAAGCGTCACTGCTATAAAGTAAAAATGTTCTCTTTAATTTGCTTACTTGTTATAGTCAGCTACTAGATGGCAGTGAAGACCGAGTTCTCGCGACATCTAGTAATAATGGAGAATATAATACATATATAAGAAAAATAAATGTTTGAATTGGATTCGCCTGGTGGTGTAATGGATATCACATTGAGGTACAGACTCAGAGATCCGGGTTCGAATGCCGTCCAGGCATTTATTTTTCTTATCATACCATATTAAGCTTGCATTGCTCAATGTTAAACATTTAATTATAATTTTAATACACAAGTGATCTTCTTGGTGATATAATATTAAAATATATATGTAGTCAATATGCCCATTTCACCAATTAATGTTTTAAAATGGTCAACAAGTTTCTACAGCCAAGCTGTCATTCTCAAGACCAGATATTGACAATATCTGGTCTTGAGAATGACAGCTTGGCTGTAGAAACTTGTTGACCATTTTAAAACATTAATTGGTGAAATGGGCATATTGACTACATATATATTTTAATTTAATTATAACATCGATAAAGCGTCACTGCTATAAAGTAAAAATGTTCTCTTTAATTTGCTTACTTGTTATAGTCAGCTACTAGATGGCAGTGAAGACCGAGTTCTCGCGACATCTAGTAATAATGGAGAATATAATACATATATAAGAAAAATAAATGTTTGAATTGGATTCGCCTCGTGGTGTAATGGATATCACACTGAGGTACAGACTCAGATATCCGGGTTCGAGTCCCGTCCAGACATTTATTTTTCTTACCATACCATATTAAGCTTGCATTGCTCAATGTTAAACATTTAATTATAACATCGATAAAGCGTCACTGCTATAAAGTAAAAATGTTCTCTTTAATTTGCTTACTTGTTATAGTCAGCTACTAGATGGCAGTGAAGACCGAGTTCTCGCGACATCTAGTAATAATGGAGAATATAATACATATATAAGAAAAATAAATGTTTGAATTGGATTCGCCTGGTGGTGTAATGGATATCACATTGAGGTACAGACTCAGAGATCCGGGTTCGAATCCCGTCCAGACATTTATTTTTCTTATCATACCATATTAAGCTTGCATTGCTCAATGTTAAACATTTAATTATAACATCGATAAAGCGTCACTGCTATAAAGTAAAAATGTTCTCTTTAATTTGCTTACTTGTTATAGTCAGCTACTAGATGGCAGTGAAGACCGAGTTCTCGCGACATCTAGTAATAATGGAGAATATAATACATATATAAGAAAAATAAATGTTTGAATTGGATTCGCCTGGTGGTGTAATGGATATCACATTGAGGTATAGACTCAGAGATCCGGGTTCGAATCCCGTCCAGGCATTTATTTTTCTTATCATACCATATATATATATATATATATAAGGTAAAAGGTAAAGTGATCCCACTACAGGCCTCAGGAGGCCCTTGGGGTAGTGGGAGGTTAAGGCTCCCACTTTTTCTTGACAGTCGGCATTTGATGTCAGCCGGGTTGTCAGCCCTGCGTGACGGCCGCCTTTACCCCAGAACAAGCGTCTGGTACTCATTTCAGTTAGAGGCTGAGTCGACCCCAGGGCCACAGTGCCGCCAGAAGGTTTGGGTCAGTTTTAAAAATCCTGACCTCACCGGGACTCGAACCCTCGACCTTTCGGCTTGTAGCGCAGCGCCTTAACCACTACGCTACGGTGTGCCCCCATATATATATATATATATATATATATATATATATATATATATAGTTACTTTAAAAAATGTTCTTGTCCAATGTCTTGTCCGAAATTGCAATCTATTTCTGAGGTCGGGGCGCCTGGATGGTGGAGTTATGTTACCCCAATGATATTATGGATTAAGTGTTATAAGATCCAAATGAAATGCTATATTGACAGTATGATGATAAACATATCTACTGTGACCAACAATCTGATTTCCAATGCTTGAAAAGTCGACATAACATTAAAGCCAGATCCATTGCCTTTTCATTTATAGGGTCACCATTGACAAGTAATATAAAGAGAAGTGTGAACATAGAAAAGATCAGAGCAAAGAAAGACAAGCATTCATGTTAGATTACATCATACAATAAATGATACAACAAGCAAAATGATGCGGTAATTCCATTCACAGCAGGTGCCAAAAGGGGGGAGAGAGGTTAATTCTAATAGGAGTCCATTCAATTACTATGTTCCCCATACATCATGATTCAAGCTTATTTCATCCCTATAACAAGTAATAACAATACAAATTACACTGAGCAACAAAAAACAAACTTTTCTTTTTTGTCTCAGAAAGAAAAATATGTGATTCTGTTAGTATTTTTTCTCCTGAATTTAAATATGATATCGGGTTTTCTTCATCACGCAAGGTTTCCGAAAGACAGGAATTTATAATTTCAAACACTTTAATATTTTCTACATTCGTAACTACACAATATTCGAACATTCGGACTCACCTAGAAAGTAAGAAGAAATGCTCGATTTTCTGCTATATTTCGCCTGTGGAGCATCCCTCTTGATGGTCCAACAATAATCGGCCAGTATATTAGGATTCAATTTGCCTTGATATTTCTTTTCCATGGCTGAAATCTCCTGAGTTAGTTCGTTTGGTTTTATTTTACAATGGACAAATAGAAGAAAAGATGTTTATTAAAAAAATAATTATTTAAATCCATTAATTGAAATTGAAATAAAAAACTGTGGGTGATGGAGAAATTCTGAATACATATTTGAAAACAGGATAAAAAACTGCATTAAGTACAACTATTGGTACTCATGAGACAAAAATCATGTTGACCGGTGTTATTATTTTTATTATTATTATTATATTATTATTATTATTATTATTATTATTATTATACCAAAAGCAGCATACAACTATTCACCACGAGGAAGAAGAAGTTTAGGAAGACCAAGGAAAATATGGAAACAGCAGCAATTTGGACCCGGAACAGGCTAGTAAATAAGCCTAAACCGTGAAGAAGAAGAATATTATTATTTTATTATTATTATTTTATTATTATTATTATTATTATTATTATTATTATTATTAAGCTTTCGATGTTAAAACCATAAGATCATCTTATCCGCTCTACCAGTAACAATTAAAAGAATACAATACATGCCACTATACAAGGGCACAGAGCAAAAGTGGACCAAGTCCACATTTAATTATTTTGAGAAACATTGATATAAACTTAAAGCAATGCGTTTAATTGCATATGAAGAATTAAACATTATTTTTAAAATGAAAAGGGACGGATAAAAACTTGGTTGACCATTGTTCTGAAGAATTTTCAATTTTTGGACTTGGTCCATTTTTGCTCTGAATCCCATATATATATATATATATATATATCGGAAAGGATGAAGAATTGGCAATTGTGTATGCTCCAAAGCCACTTTTTTTTTCGTTCTTATAGTTCTGCGCTACGCAGATAGCATTGATGTGATGTACTTTCAATTTATGCACCATTTTCGCATATCATTTTACATATTACTCGTCCAAGTTAAGTCTACACGGCTACAGGGGAAGTGTCGCCAAACTACTTCTCTATGGAAGGGAGAATCCCTAAACACATGTGAAGTATCACTGCAGGTTGTCAAATTAGTAATTTACTCGACGATTCCTGAAGGTTTCGAATAATTTAAAATCACAGTGTTTCTCATATTTCGATTACCAGCCTCAAAACACAACAAAGCGGATGAGGAAGGGTAAATAAAGAGGAAGGCAAAGTAGGGACAGCTCATTCCCCAGTAGTAACATGGTTAATGGATTATTCATTTTGTCACTGAGTACTGTAGGTGACGGATCATTTAAAAAAAAATTGCTAGCGCTCCTCTCCCAGTCAAATAACAATACAGGGGATAGCAAGTGGTAATATAGTAAGAGAAGGAAGAGAATCGACAACACATTCCTAGCATATTTTCCGCGTGCAGATTTAACTTAGGCGAGTAATATATGTATACTTGCAGGAGCAATGCAAATCGAAAACAAAAACCCCGCTGCTCGGCCGCCGCGCGCCGGCGATAGCAACCGCAGCCAAATCAAATATACAATGTACAATGAAAATGTCTGTGAACTATGTTCTGGTCTTTCTCCTGCTTCGTTTAGTTTTTCCTCAGTAAGCAAAACGTTTATTTACCCTTCGCTTTTTATCAAAAAATACACACAGTTTCTCTAATGACAACTTTTTGGACGAGTAATGTTCGGCAGGCACAGCTGGATTTCAGTTAAAAATCGCCTTACAACTCCCTCAAAGAATTTATTAACACATACGATTCATACGTAAAAATTCTTCGTTGTAATGTGTAGGACCTATATCAAGGCATTATATAAACTATAGGGGAAAAGTTTAGTTTACCTCTACCAAGAATTGTTAAGTTCTACAAAATCGTAGTGCGCATACGCGAACGCTTAAACAAAATTCCGATTAATGGTGGACATTTGTGTGAAATCGATATGACCAACCGTTTAAAATAGTACGAAATTTCCAAAAAAGTTTATAATAAATGAATGCACACCAACTTTCCCTTTCCTAACCTAAACTCCATCAGGTAAAATAAATAAATTAAATAAATAAATAAAAATAAAATAAATAACATGCATATTATTTAGTGAAGTGTAAACTAATCTGATGTACACTAACTTGTCCCATAGGAGCCTAACATAATGAAGCGAGTGAACACACATTTCTTAAAATATACTTTCGAATGTTGGTCTCTACGATTTCACAGATATCTGCGCCATCTAGCGGAAGTTTCTTTAAGGGTTCGCGCATGAGCACAATGATTCTATAGAACTTTGAAAAAAAAATAATTCGAGATAAATGCGACGATTTGCGTACGTAGGCAAATATGTAATAATTATACAAACATTATAAGTATCATTACAAAACAAATTGGAAATTATCCTTATCAAAAAATAAATATTAAATAACCCTGACACACGAGGTATAAAATTAAAATTATAAGTAATGCCACGAGTGATTTCCAAATTATCGATAAATTCACGACTCACGAAGTGAGGAGTGAATTTATCTAGAGAATTTGGAAATCAAGAGTGACATTTGTTAGGACTATTTAACGAATAAAATTAAGCTGTTTACTCACAAATCATTATTTAAATATAGTTATTTTAAAATATTTATATATTTAATGTAAACGGCGATGTTTGAAAACAAATGAGAAACGATTGGTACGCTTCATTTGCTTCTTTTGTTCGTCACTGCAACCAGATCATTATTTATTGTCAAAGGAACGCAATATTGTAAGAATGCACTCTAGTGGAGAAAAAAATGAAACACATCAAACTGTGTATTGATTCATTTCTGATGTCCTATGATGTAAATATAATTATATTTTTCTGGAATCTTATTACCTACGAAAAAATACATTTAAGAAAGTGCAAACAGTGTTTTTTTTGGTGGTATAATCGATTGCTACAAATGTTTTTATATTAACTCCCGCATGCGGCATGTGTTGACATTCATGCACTATATATACAATCTGGTAGCCGTATTTCTCACAGGCTCAGTCACTGCAAAATAATGGTCAGACCTGTTCAGAATATTAAAAAGGAGGAGCTTTCTTTAATATGATAATTATAACACTGATAAATATTTCGTGAAACACGACTCTGATTGGATGTAAAACAGAAATCATTGAAACGTGATTGGTCATTGAATCCCATTTGGGGCATGAGTTAAATAGTCTTTAAAAATAAATCAATTATAATCCCATATAGTACAAATAATTTTAATGTTTATCATTTTATCCCTAATAAATACAAAAACAAATAATTATATTAAAAGTATCCAACCAATTAAAAATATTTATAAAATTAATTACAATCAAATCAAGTCATATTGAATCACACAATAAGATGTGTTTACAATACAGTAAGATCAGTATAGTAGTGGACGGCAGACGCGGGGTTTGTGCTGTGCGATAACGAAGGCTTACACGTGCAGACACGGGACTTGTAATGTGCGCTGACTCAGCAGTTTACGAGTACATCCCACGCATTCACAGTCAGATGGTGTACCTCGAGTAGATAAGGTGCTTGATCGCTTTTCCTTGTGAACTGAATGACGTGTGTATAAGTTATTTCAATTTTAAAATTTGTATCTTATAAAACATAAGTCCACCGCTGTGGTCTCGAGGTAGCGTGCTGCCTTGTCACGCAGCGGGCCCGGGTTCGATCTCCGGTCGTAGCAGTTTTTCTGGGTGAGGTTTTTATCGGGGTTTTTCCTCACCTGTAAGACAAATGTCAGGAAAACTTTAAGGCCCAAACGGTCCCCGAAATCATATGGCCATCATCCTTATCATCATCCTTATCATTATCATCACCACCATCATCCTTCACCGGTGTGGAAAGCAACGGGAAGCTACCACACATACACAATTCCCTAGTAAAGCTACAAGCATAGCATGAGAATGCTATGATTGCAGTGAAGGACCTGCCTTCGGGCAGAATTACTATGGATGGATAAAACATAAGTGTAAAGTGAATCACGTGTGTATGAGTGTAAAGTGTGAACTTATAATGGCTATTAATTTTTCTACTGAAAAAGTGTATTTATTTATTAACAATATTTGTTAACTCAGTCTGCCAGCCAAGTACGAAAACTTTTTGAAACACGATTCCCGGGTGTAAAAATTCCATCACGTTCAACAGTCCATAATATGTACAACATATTTTATAAAGAGGTGTCAAAAATGTATGAACAACGAAGGTGATCAGTTCCAACACCTGCTTCAATAACGTTGGTAAGTACGACAATTTGTAAAATAGTTACGAAAATGTGTGTGGTTGTATCACCGTGCTCCTACGCTGTCCGTTCCCGCCGCGAGTGCGTCAGCAGTGTATAGCGAAATCCCCGCGTCTGCTGTCCAGTGATATACTGATCGTACTGTAGTACCAAATGTTAATGACGACGGAAAAAGTTCAGAGAAAAATAGTATCACAAGAATGCAGTATGGCAAATCATAGGTTGAGGTCGCTGCCTTGAGGTAATCCTTTTCTCACCAAGCGCCTGGAGGAAATACGATTATTAACAGAAACTGACGATTAGTGAGATAACTAATCAAGGCAATTTTCTAACAGATGTAACTTCTTTAATGTAGCTGCTATTCAATCTATTTCTACTGTACCAAAGGCTTTGCTGTAGTCGAGTAGGACTATTGCAGTGAGTTCGTTTTTTTTTTTTTTCATTGAGACTATTATGTCCTCTACAATGTCAAGTAGCGCGGTACTTGTATGATGTCCCATTCTAAAACCAGACTGATGCTCATCAAGTAAGTCATGTGTGGTGAGACACCGGTAGTGTATTACATGTTATAGTACTTTACATTCGATACGTGAATAAGCAATATAAATACATATTTTGATGTTATATCTTTATGTTCCAGTCATGGAATTTTTTTGTCCAGGACTGGAACGTATTAAAACGAATATAACATCAAAATATTAAGCTTTACCGCTTAAAAGTAATGAAAATTTTCGTTAAAAATACTTTGAATAGAAGTCGTCAGATGGCGTTAACAGCTTCAGCTATCTGACTTCGCACGTAAGAGAATTGTATATGTAGAAAGAAATGTCAATGTTTGTATCGTGTCTCGAATGGTGTAATGGACTGCACGTACAGAGTCCTAGGTCCGGAGTTCGATTCCCGGTTCAGACGTCAATTGTTCTTTTCAAAAAATATAAATACATGTACAAATATACATATTTAAGATACACAAGATGGCAACCACAATTCAACATTTGGCAAATTCATTGAATTTTTTT
The DNA here is from genome assembly GCA_030220185.1 of Diploptera punctata. Classification (NCBI taxonomy): domain Eukaryota; kingdom Metazoa; phylum Arthropoda; class Insecta; order Blattodea; family Blaberidae; genus Diploptera; species Diploptera punctata. The sequence continues at coordinate 2,409,324 of JASPKZ010010287.1, read as the reverse complement.
CTAATATAAATCGTGTGGCATAAAATTAATTGGATTAATACAAGGTACTTAAATATGTGAAATAAACAGATAATTAAATCTACCTACGTTTGTTTTCTGTTAATCCATTAATATTTTAGTAATCATTAGTGCGATCGCTCTGCCATCTATGCTCCAGAAATGTCCGCGCCAACCCCGTCCGAAAGAAACTTATCCTTACGTACCGAAATCGTCTAGTTATTGTTTTATTGTATCTGGAATTTTAGAGATTCCAATGTGAAACTGAAATGATGCGCTCTACATTAAGTTATGTAGAATAGTATCATATTAAACATTCATGCTTTCAGAACTGTTACCATTTTTGCATTTCATTATATATTCTCAGATGTTATATAATTATTTATTCATAGCAATGTATTGCAGTGAAACCTGTCTTAGCCGGAACCTTTATAATAAGGAAACCTCTAGAGACGGAAAAAAAATCTCCAGAACGGTGCGATTTTATATGTAAAATCGTCCAGTATAAGCCGCAAACCTTCATAACGCGGAAACGGAATGGTTTTTAAAGCACCAATAGTTAATTTTTACCTCAGTAAGACGGAAAATTATTCTTAAGCACGTTCTAATTGCAGTATTAATGACCACACGTGAAAATTCTGCATATGACGCTACTGAATTATACGGTTTTGCCTTCTTATGTTGCCTTTGTATTGCGGGGATACCCTTGCTTATGTGTGACAGCGGGAATCCCTCACTTTTCCTTGCCTGCTTACGTTACCTGCGAGGGAGTTGGGAAACTCTTCAGTCCTCCTGTAGTTGAGTTCCTTCTCGTTTTTGTGTAATAAAGTTGTTTTGTATTGCCGTGCAAACTGAGCTGTGTTACATACACTATTTTGTCTGTATTTCAGTTCAATACGTTATGTCTTTAAAGCGTGCATGTATAACCCTTACACTACGTAAGAAAATTCAAGCTTGTAATTTGGGGACCCTTTATAAGAAGGAAAACTGCCATGATGGAAATATATTTAAGGAACCGTCATGTTCCTTCATAGACAGGTTTTACTGTAGTAATTGAGAGTCAATTTATATGCATTCAGATTGCTAAACCATTCATATGTTACGACGAATCATATGCGTACTCAATCGGGGAGGCCTTGCATGTCTTTGTGTGGTACAAAAGTATGTGTGTGATCCATAGTTAAGATCTCTCTCCCGACAGGTCTTGCCATTGTAAGGCCCGGGTGGCGTGTGGTACGTAAAAGTACTTATAAAGGGAGACGTTAAACTGCGGCAATTGAATTTAAGAAAAAACTTCAGATTCATATTTTTTTCAGAAGTGGGAATACAAAAGTCTCCCTATAATGCATAATAGCATTTTTTTTATAGAGAGATGAGCCTACATTTAATTTCTACCTGCACCTCTTTTCCTGTTCGTAATTTTTATCATGAACTATCCAACTAATTCACTGACTCTATCGAATAGTAAATTCATGGCCGCACGGAAATAAGTTCTCCATACATCCCTATCTTGAGCTAATGTTTTTCAATCTACTTCCCTCAAATAATGGTTAGTGGTATTCTCCCATCTCATTCTTGATCTATCAATTGGGCGTTTTTCCTCTGGTGTTCCTACAAGAAGCTTCCAGCCCCTGTTTCATTCCCCATTTGTGCCACATTCCCTGCCCATTCCAGTCCTAACTGTTCTTATTATATCTGATTTTCTATCATGTAGCTCACTGTTACGAAGTATTTTCCATTCGCCTGTCTGTTCATCTGTCTTTGGTCCAACAATGTTGTTGAGAACTTTATTCTCTTTTTTTTTAATTGAAAATACTTTCTTCTTCTTCTTCGGCTTTCCCCCACTTATAGGTTTGCCGTCTTCAGTTTCCATTTATCTCTATCATTCCAATCTCCCTCTTCCAAATTCCTATCATCCATTATAGTTCTGACGTAGGTTTTCCATTTCCATCTTGGTCTGCCACGTTCATTTCTTCCAGGGGGTGACCAGTGGTACATATTTTTTGGCCATCTTTCATTTTCCATTCTTTTTACATGGTCACACCATTTAGGCGTTTGATTTTCAATCCTCTTAACAACAGATGTGGTGACATTCATTTCTCTCCAAAGGAATTAATTTCTTACTTATCCTGTCTGGGGCACGCCGTAGCGTAGTGGTTAAGGCACTGAGCTACAAGCCGGAGGGTCGAGGGTTCAAGTCCCGTTGGGGTCAGAATTTTTAAACTGACCCAAACCCTCTGGCGGCACTATGGCCCTGGGGTCGACTCAGCCTCTAACGGAAATGAGTACCAGACGCTTGTTCTGGGGTAAAGGCGGCCGTCACGCAGGGCTGACAACCCGGCTGACATCAAGTGCCGATTGTCTAGAAAAAGTGGGAGCCTTAACCTCGTACTACCCCAAGGGCCTCCTGAGGCCTGTTGTGGGATCACTTTACCTTTTACCTTATCCTGTCTTTTTTTTTTTTGGAGGCTTCTTCTAAAATAATAAAATTCAACTGTTCTAATTTTATTCTTTTGTAATTCCGTCAAAGACCAAGTTTCACTTCCACATGACAAAATATTCTATATTATGCTCTTATAAATTTTCATTTTAGTTTCCTTTGTAATATTTTTGTTCCAAATTATTCCATGCAATGTCTTAGTTGCATTTTTTGCCATTGCAATTTTAGCCTGTACATCTCTCTCACAGGTGCCTAAACTTGTAATATTAACCAAAGATATTTTAAAAATTCACATTTTTTTTATTTTCCCTGTTTTAGTAAGAGGTTCCCAAACACATATATTCTGTATTCTGTAAAATTGAAAATACTACAGAATAAAAATAAAAATAAAAACTTACTTTTGTACAAATTGTCTAAAAAGGATTAATATTTTGTTGTTATTATGCATTTGAAAGTGTTTAATGTTTAATTGACTGAAGCCTAGGAATGGGCTACGTAGTAGAGTGACTAAGATATACCACTAACTGTTCAGCGGGGGGGGTCAGATGCTCAGCAATGAAGAGCTAATGTGTACTCATTTAGTTCTGATGGATAACTCCATGTGGCAGCTGAATAGAGAAACAATCTCTCACCAGCCAACCTTCTTTAACACTTCAACATACACTTTAACAATGATATATCTCCCCCCTCTCCAACAGATTGTCTTACCACATTTTTTGCATTCTCTCCTAATAATTGCAGAATTGTAACCCATAACTCCATGGTGTGACAGACCTAGAAGGTCCTTGGCCTACCAACCGGCTTCTGGCCTCACAAACATGTGTTAATAACAGAGGTATATGATCATCCTGCCAATATAATAATAATAATAATAATAATAATAATAATAATAGCTTTATTTTACCTGGCAGAGTTAAGGCCTTAAGGCCTTGTCTACCACTCAACCAGGTTTAAAAAAATACAAAAGAAAAGTCTTAAATCTAAATTACAATATATATATATATATATATATATATATAAACGATTACAAGTTATGAATACAATACAATTAATATTTATAATGTATTTTGATTTACTCTAAATTTAACGAATTAAATATATAATATGTACAAGATATATAAAAAAACGAGGAAAAGATTAATGACATAGTATAAAATTAAATAAATAGAGAAAAATTAATTATTAGACAACAGGTAACTGTATAAGCGTGACTTAAAGGTGCCAAGTGTGCGGCAACCCCTGATATCTTGAAGAAGGAGATTCCAGGAGCGGGAAACTGTGAAGGAAGTAGAATAGGAGGAAGTGCTATGAAGAGGAATTGTTAGCAGACTGCTATCTTGTGACCTAGTGTCAATATTGTGGTAGGAGGATAACTTCTCAAATCTGGACGCCAGGTAAGTAGCAATGTAGGAATTCAGAAGCTTGAAAAGTAGCGAAAGAGAGTGCAATTTACGTCTGTCAGTAAGACGGAGTCAAGAGAGGTTATTAAAGTGTTCGGAAATATGGTCATAACGGCGGATATTGAAAATGAATCGAATGCAAGCATTATGAACACGCTGCAGTCTCTGCGACAAGGCATAGTTTAGATCATTATATATAATGTCACAATAATCGAAGTGTGGTAAAACAAGATTCTGCACTAGGATTTGTTTTAACGAAACTGGGAGAAAATTCTTTAAACGTCTAAGATAATGTAAGATGGAGAAAGTCTTTTTACATATGTGTTTCACTTGTGTTTGCCAGGTTAAATTTGCGTCTAGATATAGTCCAAGATCTATTACTGAAGAAGAATAAGGGATAATTATATTATTTATAGTAATGTTTGGAAGTGTAGATATGTCAAAGGTTGTAAGCAGTCTTTGTTGTCCCATTAGAATTACTTGTGACTTGTTAGGATTTAGATTTAGACCGATACTTGAAGACCAGTTAAAGATGGATATGAGATCGTCATTCATTTTCATCAAGCTGTTATAGAGAGAATGAGGTGGTGAATGTAGGTAAATTTGGAGATCATCAGCATAGAGGTGATAACGGCAGTGCTTTAGTACAGTTGGCAAATCATTTATGTAGATTGAAAAAAGAAGAGGTCCGAGAACACTGCCCTGGGGGACTCCAGCCGGCACGTTACGCCATGTGGTCATCATGTCGGGTCCCCCAGTCGTTGTAGCTGGTCTTCTCAACCTGGAGCCACTACTTATTGTAGCTACCCAAATTCCTCATAATGCTGGGTGGGCACTGGTCCCATACTGGCCGAAATTCTAAGAGAACATTTCTTCCCTCATGGGGACTCGAACCTGCATAAGTCTCATAGCTCTGAGCCAAGGCTTCTTTGCCTTAACCACTCGGCTATGGCGCAGGACATTGTAACAAATTTCTAAGCTAATATCTGATAATATAAGAAATGACACAGAGATAAAGTTACAGAAATACAATGCAATAAATGTAGTCATGAAAAGGAATTTTGGTAAACAAATGTCAGCTGCGAACAAATTAAGATTACATAAAGAAACTGCAAAATCAGGACTGAAATATAGCAGCGAAAATTGGACAATAAGTTCTAAAATCAAATCATAATTGCAAATGACACAGATGGGACTTTTACATCCACTCGTACCTAGGTTTGGCAAAATATGGACCAGCCAAGAAACACAGATATATGGATAAATTAAAAGTTAAAAATATAATTGAAGAAATTCAGAATTATCAAAGTAATTGGTTACAACATGTACAAAGAATGGACCCATCTCGCTTTCCTAAATTAGTATTGCCCGTATCAACCTAAAAGATTTCGATATAAAGGAAAACCAAAATTAAGTTGAACTGACCAACCACATTTTGAGATCTCCTAGGAACAGGTTCAAATGACCTAAACTTAAATAAGTTCATGATGACAATGTGTACTTATTATATCTATTTGTTAAAATTCATTGGAGAACATTTTGTTTAAACAACTCACCTCATAGGATTCAGGGTTCCATGATACCGCGGTTTCAAACACAGTTGTGTTCATCCTCAGCCATAACTCCGACTGACGAAATTCTCCAGCCGTCAACTGTTCTATTGTCGCCATCTTCAGTGCTGCCATCTTTGGTTGAATTTATGAACTTCGAAATCAAAGTAATTTCGGAATGCAGGCTTTCACGGCCGGTAATCGTGGTAATAAAAGATTCCGGGCTATGTGGCCGTGGTCGATAACTGGCGTTTCTTCCAGACGTTCCTCCCTCAACTGCGGAGGGCATCTTCAGTGGCGAGCGCTTCCAGCTGTTGTTTCCCTGTCGTAGACTCGACTGCAAATTAGTCGAGTCTACGACAGGGAAGCAACAGCTGGAAGCGCTCGCCACTGAAGATGCCCTCCGCAGTTGAGGGAGAAACGTCTGGAGGAAATGCCAGTTATCGACCACGGCCACATAGCCCGGAATCTTTTATTACCACAAAGTAATTTCGTTAGGGCGACAATAGAACAGTTGACGGCCGAAGAATTTCGTCAGTCGGAGTTATGGCTGAGGATGAATATGACTGTGTTTGAAACCGCGGTATCATGGAAGCATGAATCCTATGTGGTGAGTTGTTTAAACAAAATGTTCTCCGATGAATTTTAATGATTATATCTCATAATGTTTACTTCCCAACATTAATTTAATATATCTATTTGTCTTCGGGTTTTTACAGCTGCTGCCGTCTTCCCATGCCAAAGGCTACTACCTTGGGCATCTTCAATGCTTAGACCTCTTGTTTGCTTTACTATCTTAATGCTTTCCTTCCATGTTAACTACGGTCTCCCTCTTTTCTTTCTTTTTCTGCTCGGTTGCCATTGATATTAAAGCAGGATTTTAATATCATAATAAATATGAAAGTTAAATTTTTATTATTGATTTCGTACATCTCAATGATGGATAAATCATATTTGAAGAGAAAAATTATATGCTCAGACCGGGACTTGAACCCGGGACCCTTGGTCTGAGCGTATAATTTTTCTCTTCAAATATGATTTATCCATCATTGAGATGTACGAAATCAATAATATAGCCGTACTGGCTGTAATGTATAATTCCCAAATATATCTTCTTAATAAAGGAGCCGCCATTTGCAAGATAGAAGCATGGCTTCACAGCATTTGGTGGATGGGAATTACAATGTATATAGAGAAGGATTTGCGTTTAGATCGGTACTTGCTCAGGTAGCTCAGTTGGTAGAGCACTTGGTCTAGAGAACCAAGGGTCCCGGGTTCAAGTCCTGGTCTGAGCGTATAATTTTTCTCTTCAAATATGAAAGTTAAAGTTAATAATTTTATATTTTAAAATTCTTTTAATATTTAAATATAACTTAAATAAAGAAAAACATCTAAATAATTAATTATTGTTCATTGTTGAATAAATGTGTCTCAGTAACAATTAAAGAAATTGTATTACATAACAGTCTTTCTTAATAATGATTTTAAAATTGTTTTAAGTCATTATTGTCAGAATTATAAAGCTTTCTGTTATAACTGTAATAAGAACACCTGCTTAACTTCATATTTTTAAATGAAAGTATACTAAATTCTGATTGGATGTTAAAACAATTAACTTTTTGATTTAACCAATCAAATTAAAACCTTATGCATTTAATGGACTATTAACCAATAGAATTTAAAATATAACACCATGTGATGTAATAATTCTCTTTAAAATTATAAAAGAATTACACCAGTCATTCTGCATACAACTTTCAACAAACATAGAAGCAAGAAGAGTTCTCAAGATAAAATGTAATATTTAATACAAGAGTAATTGATTCCAGAAAAGAATTTATTTTAATTGATAGTGAAGAATAATACCACTTAAATTTACTTAATCTGCTGGGAACCTACAAAGTGAATAAATGTGAAAGTATTTCTACAAGAAACAATTTTTTTATGATTGTGAAGTGTTTTCCTATCCTGTGTACCAACTTCCGACCCTAAGAATAGAATCCAGCTCTACCGAAAATAAAACCCAACCTGAACTAGTAATTCTTTTTGGGACACCAATCCTTCAAAATGTTACTACAACATCGGGCATGAAGAGAGTTAGCTGCTACAAGATATCACCACAACATGGGAAAATAATTACTTCTTCAAAATAGTAGTTTCTGCCCATCGCTCATCTTCCATTCTTAAAATATGTCCTAACCATTTTAATTCCTTCTCCTCAATTCTTTCAATTATGTTTTCTTCTGCTTCCATCATCATCATCATCATCCTTTCAAGTATTAGGCCTAGTGGCCCGTTACGGTCTCCCGCCATCTCCGAAAAGGTCGACCCACAGATCTTCTGCCTCGAGGAATGTAGTGAAGAATTTGTTTTGGTATTCTGTGACGATCCATGCGCTGAATATGGGCTAGCCAATTGTTTCTATATTCTTGGAGGTATTCTGATATAGGTACGATGTTTAACTCTATGGCTATTGTTGAATTTCTTTGGTGGTCTAGAAGGCTATAACCTGCAGTTCGTCACAGAAATTTCATCTCCATGGCTGTAATATGACGGTCATCCTGAGTTTTGATGGTCCAAGCTTCACTGCCATAACAAATTATGGGTCTAGCGAGAATTTTATAGATTTTCATTCTTGTGTGTCTCTGCATTTTTGATGGTTTAAAAACTTGGTTGATAATTCTTAAAGCTTTATTATAGTTTTGTATTTTAAAGGATATATCACATTCCTCATTATAAGTTCAGCTTCCATTATGTTTCTCCGATTGAGGGTCTTTCCACTTTTCAGCGGTTGCCCTTTTACCAGCCGGCTGCTGGCCCTTCACATCCACATATGTCAATCACAGAGGTAGATGATCAACAGCCAGTGTAGGGGTGACATGTGGTTAGCATGTCGAGTCCCCCAGCCGTTATAGCTGGTTCCTCAACCTGGAGCCGCTACTTATTGTAGCTACCCAATTGCCTCACGATGCTGGGTGGGCACCTGTCCCATACTGGCCGAAATACCATGAGAAAATGTCTTCCCCCATGGAGACTCGAACCAGCGCAAGTCCCGTAGCTCTGCGCCAAGGCTTCCTACCTTAACCGCTCGGCTATGGCGCGGGACCCATTATGTTTCTAATTTCCTTATTTATGACATGTTCTAACTTTTACTATCTGGCACTTCTGCATAAGTAATCCATTTCTAGAGCTATTAGTCTATTCTTGTAGTACTTATTGATTGCAACTGATTCCACCAATGTTTACCAATATATTTTTTTGTGTCTTTCCAAATGTGCTTATCCCACGATATGGAATTTAACAATGATATTATTTTGCTACTAAATTAAATTCTATGTGTTATGTTATCCTTCAATGTTATCCATAATTATTCCCAGATATTTAGTTTGTTTCACTTGTTTTATTCAAATTCCTTCTTCCAATATTAAATTTTCCTTTCATTGCTATTTATTGCCAAATATTCTGTTTTTTGTAAATTTACTGTGAAACCACTTGAGACTTATTATATAATACTAAAAAAATGAAAGAAACTTTCATGCTATCTGCTGTGATATTAGCAACAAGTGTATGAAAACACAAAAATCTATTGAAATCAAAGTAATGTCAATGTTCATCCCGAGGTTCATCGGTCCACCAACAGAGAGGGGAAGAAGCAGTTCTCCTGATCGACATAACATCAGTTGTCAAGAAATTACTGAAGATGAAGCTGCCCAAGCCTCGAAACTGGTATAATTAGAAGACTGGATATGAGGTGAGGTATTACACACTTTAATTTAATTTTTTAATTAAACCTCATAGTGATTTTTTTCCTATACAAGTTCAATTAAGTGTTAGTTTGGGCAAGTTAAGGGTGAGCAAGGTAGAACACCAGATTAGTTTAGCATTCACTTGATTGTTAGCAGGTTTTTGTGATAAGTTGGCTACACTGTCTGAGCAATGATTAATACACATTTTACATTGGAAATATGCTGATTTTAGGTTACTTTGAGCTCAACTTCTCATTTCATTTTAAGGCATTTTTTTACTTTTTTTTCTTTTTTGGAAAATATCAACATGTTATTTTTCTCAGGTAATTATTCACATATGCAATAATAAACTGTGTGTTTCTTCATGTTTTATTTGAATTTATGTTGATGGTATAGAATCCTCAAAATAATGATGTACGAGTAATATCAACATTATGCTCATATCAGTGAAATTTGAGGTCACAGGGATGCTTTAATTGTAAGGACAGCAATAAAGTATGTATAGGAAAAACAAAAAGGAATTTGGACACTCATACTAAGGAACACTTTAGAAATACTAAAAATGGTGAAATTGAAAAATCAGCTATTGCAGCACATAGTTTATTGGAGAATCATAAAATTGAAAAAAGAAGCCCAAATTTTAAAACATTTGGAAAAAACTTTAGAATTGACAATTTGGGAGAGGATATATATTCAGAAGAACAAACTTAGATCCATGAATTTCGAGATTCCTGATGAACGTGACCTCATCTCAAAGTTCATCAAATCACACCAGATGGCAATGTTATTGATGGAGATTCCAATGAAAATCTGGTAGTCATAATGTTGTTTGAAAATGAGAAAGATCCTTCTCTTGAAAAATAGTTCCCATATTTAAAGAAACACAAAATATGAGGTAAGATGTAAAAAATGACTCCTTAATTTACAAATTAAGAACCTCGTAATGTTTTTCTTTTCTTTTTTTCCAAATGCCCCAGGTTTGTCTTTTGACATTCCTGGTTTCTCTCCTGGCATGGCGTACTTGTAACCCACTTCTGAGCTTGGGGCGCCTGGAAGGCAGGGTTATGTTGCCCCGATGATATGATGGGTGATGATGATGATAATGGTGCGCCAGGAGAGTCCCTAATCCTAAACTTAACATAAGATGAATATGAATGATGATGATTGTGATGGCCATATGATTTCGGGGACCATTTGGGCCTTAAACTTTTCCTGACATTTCTCTTACAGGTGAGGAAAAACCCCGATAAAATCCTCACCCAGAAAAACTGTCCCGACCAGGGATCGAACCCGGGCCCGCTGAATGACAAGGCAGCATGCTACCCCAAGACCACAGCAGTGGACGAACTTCGTAATGTTATTTCTCATATTTAACTATGGATAAAAATTTATTTAAATAAATTAATAAGCAAGAAAAAAGTATAACACAAAACTTCAAGGTCTCTACTGAGAAGCAAGAGAGAAACTGGTGCAAGCCAATTAAAAGCCTCAACAACAAATTAGCACAAATTGATTAGAAATCACACTATGATGTATTTTATCGAAATACTAACATTGTTCAATGTTAATATTATTCGTTTTTAAACACCTTAATGATGGACAAATTATATTTGAAAAGAAAAATATACGCCTAGACTGGGGTTTGAACCCAGGACCTTTGACTTTCTATGTCAATGCTCTTCCATCTGAGCCACCTAGGCCTCCAATCTAAACGCGTATTTTTCTCTAACGTTGTTCCTTATACTTCATTAGCAATTTCTCTTGGATCAATTTCAAAGGCCTTACCTTCGTCATCAGCCAGTTGTAAGGAACCAATTTAATTTCTTTGAAAATATAAATTCAATAACGTCATGCATACCAATGTCAAAATTAAATTTAACTTGAAAAAACTACATTTTGACATAAATAAAACTTTGTATAAATATTTGAAGAACTCACCCTGTAAAGACTGTTGCGTCGCTGTTGCTCTATCTCCTTAGGAACGGGCTGACTTGGAAGTGGATGACCCAGAGGAGGAGAACTAGCCCCAGATGAGCAGAATGGATTTCTTCTTGGAGGCATTGATCTCGTCTGCTTGCGCTTTTTATATTCTCCCATTAAATTTGCAATATCCTTCTCACTTGCAACATTGTAGACTGCATCTTCTGTCCCAATGCTTTCATCATCTTTTTCAGGAGCATCCTCGACTCTCATTTCAGTCTCGCTATCACTTGAGGAATACAATTCCTGTCGGGTAAAATCTGACAATGCAAATGGCCGATTTGTTTTGTCTTCTTTTGTTTCTGTAGGTTCCTCAAACACATCATCATCTTCATCACCTGAATCCATAGGCGATTCTCTTTCTGCTCTAACTGAGATATTTTCATCACTCCTCAGGTCATCTGGAATATTAGGTCTAGTTTCAACTACGGCTTCAACTGAATTTGAATTTGAATCCGTAGCATTGTTCTCGTTCAAGTTTATTACGTCAATTTTTAGTTCTGGAGTTTCGGTCATGGGTGCAAGTTCTTTCCGTTCTTCGGATGTAGTGTTTGATGTTACAGAGCCTCGGGGTAGAGATTCTTTGCGGCGAATTTCTGGGAAGTCGTCAGGTTGCGCTATCAAGAAGAAAATTGGTTGATCTGCAATGCGATCCACAGCTGAATGTTGCCCATCTTTATCAAGAACCACATCGACATATGTTTCACATAACTGATCAAAACTGGCTCTGAGACGATACAAGAAAGTTGCCATATCTCCACATTCACTGTAATTGTTGCTCGTTACTGAAGTGGGGCTTCTCATGATACCTTCACAAGATAAGTTCAGTTTTCCTGAGTTGTTTGAATTTTCATCACTCAAGGAAGCAGCATCTGTCTTGTTATCCTGCAAATAAAAATTTAATATTAATTAAATAAAAATAAAACGTAGTTTTATTTTATATTTGAAAAGAAAAATTATACGCTCAGACCGGGACTTGAACCCGGGACCCTTGGTTCTCTAGACCAAGTGCTCTACCAACTGAGCTACCTGAGCAAGTACCGATCTAAACGCAAATCTTTCTCTATATACATTGTAATTCCCATCCACCAAATGCTGTGAAGCCATGCTTCTATCTTGCAAATGGCGGCTCCTTTATTAAGAAGACATATTTGGGAATTATACATTACAGCCATTGATTTTCATATTTATTATATAATTCAGTGACAGCTGTTTCGGTACATTGTACCTTCTTCAGACATGTTAACAAATTATGAATTGTGTTCCAACTGATCTAAGCAACAATACAACAATATTTATTTAAATTTTTTAATTTAACAAAGGGGATTCATTCAAATCAAGTTGGGAATTTAACAGTTTTTTACTACTTTTAAACTTATTAATTTCTACAGCCTCCAAAAGATCTAACTTCTTACCCTTATCACAAATATGTAAAATTTCAAAAATTGGATCGAAACAATGATTAAATTGGAATAGGTGGTTAGCATAGTTTGAATTTTCTAAATTTCTGTTATATGCTCTCATGTGTTCCTTTATCCGAGATATAAAAGGTCTACCAGTTTGTCCTATATAGACATTGTCACATGTGCCACACTTCAATTTATATACACCTGATATTTTTTTTTTATTAATTTAATATATCAGCAATTTATTATTACAAATTCTTTCAAAAACAGAAATAAATGAGAATCTTAATAAAAATTAAAATGAGTCGTACATCATCTCACCTAATACACTCCCGTGTTCTTCACAGTACGGACTGTGGTTTTAGGAACAGTTGTTCCTGTCTTCAGCCATATTTTCGACTGTTGAATTTTTTCTTTCACCATCATCTTCAAAATTGCCATCTAGTACTGATTTGATGAACTTTGTGATTAAATCTTGTTAGCCAGTAATTTCAATTTTTTTTATTAAGGATTTTCTTTACATTACAGTAGTTATCCTTCAGCCCAAATATATTTTGCCCCACCATAGAATTCTACCCTCAACATCATTTCCTTTATTTAACTTTCACAGGGAAAGAACACTGTGAGGTTTAATTTAAGAATTAAATGAATGTTTTTATTACCTCACCTCATATCCTTTTTCTTCTAGACTGCAGTTTCGGAGCTTATCTCAATCATCAGTAGCCTCTAGTCAACTGGTGTTATGTCGTTTCTTGGCGGTTTTCTTGCAAAACGACATAACACCAGTCGACTAGAGGCTACTGATGATGGAGATAAGCTCCGAAACTGCAGTGTAGAAGAAAAAGGATGTGAGGTGAGGTAATAAAAACATTCATTTAATTCTTATCATTTTCTTTTTTTGGGCCTTTTAGCATTGCCTGATTTTTATGTAAGATGGGAAGCTAGCCCATCGCTACAACCCCTAACCCGGAGGACAAGGTTATTTGTTTTCTAGGTTTTCTTCCCCTAATCTAAAATATCAAAATTCATGGATCTTAATTTGTTCTTCCGAATGTATAGAGAATCATAAAATTGAAAAAGAAACTAAACTTTTGAAACATTTGGCAAAGCCCTTGGAATTAACAGTTTGGGAAAATAGATACATTCAGAAGAACAAAGAAAGCTTAGATCCATGAATTTTTTTAATTTCCAAAGAGCAAGATTTAATAAAACAACACTAGATGGCAGTTTAGAAGAAGATGATTAGCGTTCATGCTCTCCAATATTTCTCTATGGTGGACCCAACAGGTAATACTTCACAGGTTTCTAGATGTTCTTCGTTCATTTCCTCCTCTTTGTTGCATAGAGGACAATTTGGATTCGTGTAGATTCATATTTTATATAAATGTTTGGCCAAATAGTCATGTTCTGTAAGCAGTCTAAATTTTGCTACTGTAGTTTTACATGGAATTTCTGGAATAATATCTGACTTCTTTACTAAAATATTCCATTTTTTGTCTTTGGCTTTATTACATAGGTCTTGGTTTTGTTTGATTTTATATTTGTTTTTAATTATTCTTTTTATGGATGTGAAAGGTAAGCTTTTAGTAGTTTTCTAAAGGTAGGAATGACTTTTATATATTAAATTTGGGAATTTTTAACATTATGAGGTTCAAATTCATAAGAATTAAATTAATTGTGATTATTTCATACCTCATAAAGGTTTTGATAGATGTTTCAAAAGTTTAGATTTAACAGTTTGGGGAAAAAATATATATTAAAAAAAACCATACTAGAACTATGAACTTTGAAATTCCAGATGAACCTAGCTTGATTACAAAGTTCTTCAAAAATACAACAGATGGCGGTTTAGAAAATGATTCATTAAAATAAACACCAGATGGCAGTTTAGAAAATAATTCTTTAAAAGAACATCAGATGGCAGTTTGGATAATTATCAACAAAAGTAAAAATTGACAATCGTGAAAACAGCTGATGATGGTGATAAGAAATTGCCGATACTGCAGTGCTGTATTTAAAGAAATATAGAAGTATGAGGTATGAAATAATCACAATTAATTTAATTCTTATGAATAGGAATGACTGTTTCTGAAACAGCGGTCCTGTGCTGTGAAAAATATGGAGTGTATGAAGTTAGATGAAGTGCGTTTCATTTTAATTAGGTTAAGATAAAGTTACATTCAAAATGATTATCAATTTTTGTTCTTACATACCTCAGTGTTTAAAGTTAGCTCATCCTCCAATATCCTCTTCACCCTGTCCAAAGTAGCACCACTACGTCCAACTTCATGGAGACACAAGTCAAAGAGTGTGACCACCTTTATAGTCCACGCAGCACCAGCCTGACGATAAAGATTAGCGGCTCGCTCCAATCCTGCAACCTTCTGCACAAGGAACTTGAGTCCTGGACGTGAATCAAATGCAATAGCTCGCTCGTATGAAAGATCGAGACAAGACAGGAGCATCTGTATGTGTGGCGGAGACATGTATCTCATTAAACCAGACAATTGTTTCTGTTCTTCACCGGGAAGATGCTTCCCAGAGTTGTCTAGTGGAGTTGAAGCAGGACTCTGCAGTAAAACATTAGCCAAACTGTTTAAAAGAGAAAAATTGGTCAGTTAAAATCCTCTAAATATATTAAAATTAATGATGGGAAGTAAACATTATAAGGTAATAAACATTTTAATTCATCGGAGAAAATTTTTTGAAAAACTCATTTCATAAATTTCGTGCTTTTCATGAGACCACAGTTTCAGACGACATCTTGTCTAACATCAGTCACAACTCCAAATTCTTTGCCCGTCAACTATTCTATTGATGAAAGTTAAAAATTAAATTGTACCTGTTGGTAGGTGCCGTCGTCCTCAACTTTGTTAATATATATATACAATATATTAACACCTCAACGGAATTTGATATGAATTTTACTAGTATTGAACGATTCTATTGTCAACATCATCTGTGCTGCCATATATGGTTGAATTTATAAACTTTTAGATTAAATTTTGTTCATTAGGAATATCAAAATTCATTGATCTATATTTATTTTTCTGAATATATATCTTCTCCCAAACTGTCAATTTATATTTATAATAATTTATATAGAAAAAACTAAAAGGAATTTGGAAACTTGTAACCCACTTCTGAGGTTGGGGCGCCTAGAAGGTGGGGCTACTTTGTCCCGATGATATGATGGGTGATGATGATGATAATGGTGCGCCAGGAGAGTCCCTAATCTTAAGCTTAATCCAATATGAATATGAATGATGATTATTGTGATGGCCATATGATTTCGGGGACCATTTGGGCCTTAAAGTTTTCCTGACATTGGTCTTACAGGTGAGGAAAAACCCCGATAAAAACCTCACCCAGAAAAACTGTCCCAACCAGGGATTGAACCCGGGCCCGTTGTGTGACAAAGCAGCACGATACCTCGACCTCGAGGAGACTACAGCGGTGGACCATTTTAAAAATATTAAAAATTGTGAAATATAAAAATCTGTAATTGCTGCACATAGTTTATTAGAACATCATAAAATTGGAAGAGAAGCAAAAACTTTTAAAACAACTGGATACAACTTTAAAATTGACAGCGTGGGAGAAGATATACATTCAGAAAAATAAATATAAATCAATGAACTTCGTTCGATATTACCAACGAACAAAATTTAATTTCAAAGTTTATAAATTCAACCATAGACGGCAGCACAGAAGATGTCGACAATAGAACAGTTAATGCCTGAAGAATTTCATCAGTCGGAGTTGTGACTCTCGTGAAAAGCAAGAAATTTATGAGGTGACTTTTTCAAAAAAAAAAATGTCTCCGATGAATTAAAAAAAAATAATCCTCTAAACCATATTCATATCTACACTTACAAAAACTTTGGAATGATAAGTCCATAAACAACTAGCTGTCTAAATGGATATGAGCTTCAAGATCAATTCCAATCAGATTTCAGGACAGGCCACAATACAAATAGAATATATCATCAGCCAGCAAACAAAATCTCGTAACTCCATAATTGAAAAAAAATTTCAGGAGAAAGGAGAAAAAGCCAACAAATGGAGCAGAAATCATCCTGCAGGATCACCAACTGTCAATTCAACAGTGGAATGAAATCATCTATTCATGGTAATTCTGCCCGAGGGCAGGTCTCTCACTGCAATCATAGCATTTTCATACTATGCTTTGCAGCTTTACTAGGGAATTATTGGTGTGGTAGCTTCCCGTTGCTTTCCACACAGGTGAAGGATGATGATGATAATGATAAGGATGATGATGATGGCCAGATGATTTTTGGGGACCGTTGAGCCCTAAGCTTCCTGACATTTGTCTTACAGGTCAAGAAAAACCCCGAAAAAAACCTCACCCAGGAAGCTTGTCCCGACCAGGGATCGAACCCGGGCCCGCTGCGTGACAAAGCAGCACACTACCTCGAGACCACAGTGGTGGACAACGAAATGATAATGATACGTAATGTATCGAAATTATAGTCTTCAAGAAATCTACAATTGAATAGTTGCCCTGAAAACAGATCTAACCCAACCCACAAACTATAAATTGTCAGTTAAACAAAAAAAAAAGTATAATGTTAATTTTGAGGCCAATACCTTTATTACATCACATACATTTTAATCTCTCATCCTATTGGAATCATATACAGCCAATTTGAATGCAAAATAACTTGCTAATAACTAAATATTAACAATTTATAGAGTGCAAAAATGATCTAACAGATATTTAACTAAAAATGCTTTAATAAGAGACAGAAAATTCATATTAAACACTGATTCAGTTAAAAAAAAATTCTAACTTAATCAGTTTTCAGTGTTTATTTTCCATTAAATGTTATTTCGTTACATTCTTTGTGTCTTTCTTATTTTTACTTAATTTCTCTAAGATTCTGATTAGAATTCATGAAACTGTGGTGCAATGAATTTGCACTTGTGCAATAATTGTTTTTCTGCACTTCTATTAATGACTTGACTAATTGCTTCCGCTATTTTGTTAGAGATAGATCACTTTTCGATTAAAAGTCAACTTTTAAATATAAATAAAACAGGTCCGGAAGAGAGTATGGATAATTTTACATGCACTATGCCGTGATACTTTCTCAATATATCACTGATCCACTGAAAACTCAACTTTCGAATTTATCTCTTTTCGGGGTAACTATTCAATTATGAGGTGAGTCGTTAAAATTCTAACTTTCTATTAATTAAAATAAAGCTCATAGTATCACTTCTTTTAGATATTATGAAGGAGGAAACTTTATAACTGGTTGAATTTTAAGATTTTTTTAGTCAAAATCTATTTTAATATAATAAATTTGTGAATTTTTAACATTATGATGTTTTATTAATAAGAATAAAATGAATCATGAATTCTTCTTATCTCATACTTCTATGTTTTTTTAAACACAGCACTGCAGTATCGGCGGCCATCGTCACCATCATCAGCTGTTTTCACGACTGTCTTTTTTTTTGCCGGTAATTATCCAAACTGCCATCTAGTGTTCTTTTAAAGGAATCATTTTCTAAACTGCCATCTGGTGTTCTTTTGAAGGAATCATTTTCTAAACTGCCATCTGTTGTATCAATTATATTTTTAAATTAGTTTCTAGAAAGTGTTACACCAGAGATGGGTCTGAAATTAGAGCAGACAAAACTTTACTATTCATTTTTTTAAATATATTTAATATTGACAGTCGTGAAAACAGCTGAAGATGGGAATGATAGTTCTCCGATACTGTGGTGCTGTGTTTAAAGAAACGTGGATATATGAAGTAAGAAGAATTCATGATTCATTTGATTCTTACTCGCCCTTCATCCCTGCTAGAGATGGAGGTTTTTTGTCCTGAAATTAACAGCTGAGGAAATGTTGGTTTTTGTAATCATTAATAGATGGCAGCTATATCATCTTGGAGTTACAAGACTTTAATAACATACAGATGATGCCTTTGCTAATCAAATAATGTGAATATACAGATTTTCTCTTCAATGGAGTAATGAGATTTAGATCGTCTGCCGATGATATGTGAAGACATACGCGAAGCTTCAGATATTATTAAAAGGTCTGTCCAGCCTAATCAAACACACAAACAGAAAGAACTCATGGTTTGGGAAAAAATCCACATCCAGAAAAAACAAGAAAGAAAAACTCATGAATTTCGAAACTCCCTGCAAATTTTGATTTGATCCAGAGGTTCATCGGTCCACTAACAGAAGGAAGAAGAAAACCCCAAGAAACGACATAACACCGGTCGACGAGAGGCTACTGATGATGGAGATATAGCACCGAAACTGCAGTCTAGAAGAATAAAGGATATGAGGTGAGGTATTAAAAATATTAATTTAATTCTTATATATATATATATATATTGATTTGTATAAAAGATAGATGCATGTTTCGTTATGAAATCCCATATATTTCCCAGTTACTTTCAAATTCCTGATTTATTCGCGGTTTTCAAGATTTTCCCATCTGCTGGACACCCAAATAGAGGTTATAATTTTAGCTGTTGTAACTTACACGAGGGCGGATCGGAAAGTAATGCACAATAATTTTTTTTCTGCCTTGGTATTGCAGCTAGAATGTTGAAATTTCACAGAGATATAGTTTGAAGTTTTCACTACAGATGGTATTTTTTTCTCAGGTGCACCTCTTGCAAGAGAAGCTTGAACTATGCAACAAAGATGGTGCGCATGCTACAGTCGTCCACCTGTGAGGAACAGAGAAGTGTTGTTCGATTTTTGTGGGCCAAAGGGCATAAACCCAGTGAAATTCACAGGGACATGCGTGGCGTGTATGGGGATGATTGTATGGACTGTAGCAATGTCTCCAGGTGGTGCACATTCTTCCAAGAGGGACGCGTGAACCTTAGTGATTCGCCATGCTCCGGCCGGCCGACAACAGCAGCAATCCCGCAGAATGTCAGAGGCATTGAGGCAGCAATTCTGAACGACCGGCATGTGCAACTGCGAGCCTTATCGCAGAAGTTCAACATTTCCTATGGTGCGGTGTACGATATTGTTCATGAAAATTTGAAATTCCGTAAAGTTAGTGCTCGCTGGGTGCCTAAGAACCTGACAGACGACCACAAGGGCCAGCAAATGATGGCAAGCTTGGACCACTTAACGCGGTACACCGCACAAGGACATGACTTTCTGGAAGGAATCGTCACAGGTGATGAGTCGTGGGCGTACCACTACACGCCCGAAACAAAGCAGGCATCAATGGAGTGGAAACATGCTGGTTCCCCAGTAAAGAAAAAATTCAAAGTGACTCAATCTGCCAGGAAAGTGCTTGTGACAGTGTTCTGGGATATGCATGGTGTTTTATTGGTGGACTTTGCTGAACACGGGACCACTGTGAATGCTGCGGCCTACATTAAAACTTTGGTGAAGTTGCGTCGTGCCATTCATGACAAACGTCACAACATTAACGTTAAACTTCTTCATGACAATGCTCGCCCCCATGTTGCTGCTGTCGTTCGTCAGAAAATCGCCGAATTTGGTTGGGAGGTGCTCCAGCATCCACCATACAGTCTGGATCTTGCACCATCGGACTTTCATCTGTTTGGTCCCATGAAGAAATTCCTGGCCGGCAAACGCTTTGAGACAGATGTGGAAGTGAAATCAGCTGTGCGCAGATGGCTACACTCCAACCAAACGGACTTCTATGAACAGGGCATATTGAAACTGGTAACACGATGGGAAAAATGTGTTGAGAAAGTTGGTGACTATGTCGAAAAGTAGGTAAAAGATGTAAGTTCATTTGTGATTTTTTCCTTCTTTTTTACTATTAAACTTTTTAAAAAAAAATTATTGTGCGTTACTTTCCGATCCGCCCTCGTATAATTATTATCATCATCATCATCATAGTACATTCACGAATTTAGGCCATTTGTTGACCTGTTTCGGCCTCAAGAGAAACACCATCCAGAAGTCTTTTGAGTGGACGTCCTGGTCTTCTTCTTCCTGCAGGTTGATATCTTAACATTAGTTTGGGTATTCTGTGATCTTCCATTCGATGAACATGTTGTATCCATCTTGACTTATAATCAGAAATTTTGTTTTCTAAAGATTCCATGTGTAATTCTTCTAAGATGTCTTCATTTTTTTTGTGATCTAGTAGTGTGTATCCTGCAGTCCTCCGAAGATATCTCATTTCAGCAGATCTAAGTCTCTGTATATCCTTCTGTTTCAACGTCCATACTTCGCTACCATGTATAATTATTATATTAATTATAAATGACTTCAATAATCGATTCCTACTTGAAGGACAATTAATTGAAGTTGCATCAACAATTGCCCTGCTATCATTTTAATCTTTATTGCAATTCCTTCTCTACGTCTCCTTTAAATACCTTATAGTGACAATGGTGATTACTATATTTCATAGTAACTCATAATTTTGGATTCTTGATGTGTAAAAAAATTGGGATGGAAATATCTCTCTTTACACACCCACCTGAGTATTATTGACATTTACCTTGGAATAACATGAGCTGTCCCTTGAAGCAACACACTTCCAACAGTTTGCAACAACATCTGATGTGCGAGAAGTCCTACAACCAAGTTGCGGAAAGGAACTCGTACAATAAACAAGTCTGGATTTAAAGTATGGCTGAGATCTGGAGGATACAACAGGAAGATGTAACTCCTCTCTTCACCACCTTGTGCTCCTGGAGCCACTGGTCCTCCGTCACCAACACTGCCAGGTCGTGAACATTGTCCT
The DNA here is from genome assembly GCA_030220185.1 of Diploptera punctata. NCBI lineage: Eukaryota > Metazoa > Arthropoda > Insecta > Blattodea > Blaberidae > Diploptera > Diploptera punctata. The sequence goes on along the minus strand of JASPKZ010010287.1, from coordinate 2,388,065 downwards.
TGGTTCATTGTAATATCCCTCTGACCTTCCAAAAGAAATACCTGTAATTTATGAATATCACATTTCAATAACACTGGTCAACATGATTTTTGTCTCATGAGTACCAATAATTGCACTTAATGCAGTTTTTTATCGAGTTTTCAAATATGTATTCGGAATTTCTCCATCTCCCACAGTTCTTTTATTTCAATTTCAATTAATGGATTTAAATAATTATTTTTTTAATAAATGTTTTTTCGTCTATTTGTCCATTGTAAAATAAAACCAAATGAGCTAACTCAGGAGATTTCAGCTATGAAAAAGAGATATCAAAGCAAATGGAATCCTAATATGCTGGCCGATTATTCTTGGACCATCAAGAGGGATGCTCCACAGGCGAAATATAGCAGAAAATCGTCATTTCTTACTTTCTAGGTGAGTCCAAATGTTCAAATATTGTCTAGTTACGAATGTAGAAAATATTAAAGTGTTTGAAATTATAAATTCCTGTCTCTCGGAAACCTTGCGTGATGGAGAAAAACCGATATCATATTTGAATTCAGGAGAAAAAATACTATCAGAATCACATATTTTTCATTCTGAGACAAAAAAAATGTTCTTTTTTTTTTGCTCAGTGTTATCTATCCATCTAACTTAAATTGTAGCCTGTCTATCATAAAAATGTTTGTGCAATTATCTGTAACTTATTTTAAAATACGATAGGAAGTAATGTGTTAACACATTCAGTACCATAAACCAGTTAAGGCATTTAAAGAGACCATCGTGTATGCGGCCATAGGTCAGTTAATTCGCTTTAGAGCGGGCGCGAACAAACCGCATTTATATTCGGCGCCTAAATATTGTGTTGGCTTAGTATGTCTTGGAGATCATAGATGGCATGTAAATGTACATTTTCTATTCCCGTTTGACATGTTTAACCTTGGTGAATCCCCTTTTATTTTTAAAAAAAACAACACATGGAATTCGTTCACCCAAACTTGACTGCAAGCTCCAATGCAGTCGTATATGTTTCTCATTATCGCACTGTTGTTTGTGCGTGAGTGAAACCACGGCGAAAGAAAAATATCTCACTGAAGAAGAATTAGTGAATATTTTGTGTAATAATGATTCAGGTGATGAACTGATTCCTGAATTAGAAGATTCACAAAGTGAAAGTGAAGATGAACTTCCACTTCCTGAAATTGATATGTCGATACCATGTGATGTCAATCACCCAAGTTATTTCACCATCAAATACTACTAGGATATCTCCTTTAGGTATGTACAAAATTTGAATTTTCTAGGACTAATAGTTTGTGAATAATGGTGCATTTTCTGAAGTGCCGCGAATAGGGTAGCTGGGGTATTTAAATGGCTGGCCTGTGGGTTTAAATGCCCTGCTCAGTGCCTGGTACTGAATGTGAGGGAGTTAAGAAGTATGAGGTGAGTCAAGAAACAACTAAACAATATTAAAATAAACCTCATAGTGTTGTTTCCTACCTAATTAACTTAATTATGAGGTTTGTTTAATAATTAAAACAAACCTCTTAGGTAAGAATGAACAGGCAAAATGTTTTAATTATTATCTATAACTTTATTTCACAATTGGCTAAACTGTAAAAACAGATGTCTCACAAGGGAACTGTCAACCATTGCATGCCGAACCTACCTTGAAATTTTTCTCAGAAAAGCGTTGTAATGTATCAAAGCCGTGTCCAAAAAAAATTATCAGCTGTTTTAAAGTGCAAGGCACAGAAATCAAAGCCAGAATCTAGCAATGGCAACCCATTGTAAGGAGCAGATGTACATCCCTGCATGAGTTTAAGCACAGAGTGGAGTGAGGTGGGACGTGGTGCAGATGGCAGATAGTAAGGGTTTTCCAGACCGCCAATACAGGAGTATAGTTTAAATCAAAGATTTGACCCTTGATTTTAGCGTCTTGTAGTTAATCAATCTTCTTACTGTATCCAGCTATTTGCTGACAATACAAAGTTCCACTACATTGTTCTTTTGAAAAATAGTGGGACTGTATTAGATGTTTTTTACAGCTTATGTAGGTACCTCTCAAATTTTATGTGCTTAAGTTAATAGACTTAGGGTCGAATGTTTGAACGCATTAGACAGTAAAAGGCGTTCTCTGCTGATAAAGTTTTATTCAAACACATTTTTCTTACTCAGAAATCTATTCACGCGGTAATAATTGTAAAGCTACCTGACAAGGTACCTTAAGATCGTAGCTCAAGATATAAATTTATGTGAAAATCCCGAAGGGAACCGATGTAGTTTGAAACTTATCCAAGATGTCGGACCTTGAAGACTTCGATCATGTTTTCGGTATACGCGGAGAAGAGGAATTTGATAGAGTCTACCAAAGAATTCAACTGGAAGAACAGGAGAATCGGCATAATATTGCGCGTCACAGACATGTTTGTATATGGTATTATTTGCGGGATGCAAGCATAAATGCATTCCTCTATAGCAGACGAAAATAACGGAAGTGGTTTTATCGCTGAGAATTCTGGGTAATTCGTTGCCAATATTACGAAAACGTCAACATTCATGCATGACCGGTTAAGGCGGCCGTTAATTCGATCTCAGCTCACCAGTGATTGGAAGTAATTTGAGTAGAGAGTAATGTATTTGCATACGACCCTTAAGCTACCTCATCTTGTTTGGATAAGTACCTACGAGGGATTGTGCAAAGTACGAATAGAAAGTTTAGATAGATGGAGATAAAATATGAGAAGGAAAAGATCTCCTAGGCCTCGAATGCTCCAATACCATCGGAGTCGAAAAAACAAGAGTTAGTCAAGGGAGATTATATATAGAATAGATAAAAGTAGGAGCAAAACACAAGTAAGTGGAAGCAATGTTTTGCTCAGCTTGAGCACCTTGTGGTCACCATCCACATATCCCCTAGATGTAGTTAAAAAATGGCACATAATTTTTTTTTCGACATCACAACACTTCTCTGGAAGAAATTTCAATGTAGATTTCTGAATGCTATGGTTGACAGTTCCCTTATCACTAATATGCCAACTATATGGCCAATAATCGTCCCAAAACAAATTTTCAAAATTATTTTTGTTCATATTTTATTTTAGGAAGTGATAAATTTGAGGTTATTTTAATTAAATTATTTTTAGTCTGATCATCTTACCTCAATATTAATGTTGATTTGTTCTTGAATATGTTTCAATTATATCATAATCATCATCAGCATTTTGCCCAGACTGGTTAGATTTATGTTGCACACCCTGGAAGTCGATGTCAGCTCCGTCATGCTCCGTCGGTATTTCAAAATTTATAACTCTGTTTTTATTCTTCTGAATATAGATTTTTTCCCACATAGTCAGAAATCAACATTAATATTGAGGTAAGATGATCACACTAAAAATAATTTAATTATTTTTGTTCGTTAAGAGTTGCTCTACAATAATATTGCTTTAATGAATGAAAGTCTGTCAAGTTCAATTAAATGCCTTATAACGCATCTGAACATCGTGTTTTTTTTTTTTTTTTTTTTTTTGGTCTGACATGCCATTGGAGGATAAATGCCAGCATGGTGAGGGAACTCTCTCAATGATGTTTTTATTATTGATTTAACATTTCTCACTGGAAGATAAATTATATTTGAAGAGAAAAATTTTTGCCTAGGCCGAGACTCGAACCCGGGACCCTTGGTTTTCCGGGCCAAGTGCTCTACCAACTGAGCTACCGAGGCGAGTTACGATCTAGACGCAAATTTTTCTCTTATATACATTGTAATTCCCCATCGCCAAATGCTTTTGAAACCATTGCTTCTATCTTTGCAAATGGCGGCTACTTAGTTAAGAAGACATTTATTGGGAATTTAACATTACTTTATAAAGCTAGTAAGGCTTCTAATTATGTTTTTATTATTGATTTAACATTTCTCACTAAAAGATAAATTATATTTGAAGAGAAAAATTTTTTTTACAACGTATATAAGAGAAAAATTTGCATCTAGATCGTAACTTGCCTCGGTAGCTCAGTTGGTAGAGCACTTGGCCCGGAAAGCCAAGGGTCCCGGGGATCGAACCGGGCCTGCTGCGTGACAAGGCAGCATGCTACCTCGAGATCAGGCATATAAATATAATGGTGAAAAAGATGCTTTTTCGTCGGTTTAAATTTTTCTGGTAAAAAGTTGTGAACCAATTTTATCTGTTCAGGGCTCATTTTTTTTTTTTATCTTTTTGAGCATTATAACATGCAATTTTTTTGTTTTTTCCAAATTAATTTTTCTTCATAGCTGAATAGTGAAAAACCATGTTTGGCAGTTTTATCAGTTTTTTGTATCTAATTTGTCCATGTTGCCTTTTTTCCCTAAACATACGTTAATTATTGTGTTGAAAATGTGACAAGGAAATTTTTCTTTAATAAATACTCTAATTACTCTTTTTAAAAAATTACCTTTCTTAAAGCTGAAGTTAGAAATTAAAATGCCTGGATGGAATAGAGGAGGATTTTAATAAGTTTGGTGTTAGAGAATGGAAAAGAAGAGGTTTAGACAGAAACTTCTTCATCCAACCAAGTCTTAGGCCTATAGGCCTGTTACGATCTCACTGATGGATAGAAACAGTGAAGAAAAATCTTGGCAGCAATCAATGCCCAAAATAGGTGGCAGCAACAGCATCATCAATTGGACGGCGTTATGCATCAACTGGCTATTTGCCATTATATAAGTTTTGAGAAAAATGTGTTTAAAGTTTAAGTCAATCTTCACTATTTATTGTAATGCCAAACTAACAATACTGGATATTGCAAGTTATTTTCCTTGTTTGACAGTTATGCATCAACAATCTAAGAGTGAGAACATTTGGTGCTTAGCTGCATGATGTAAAATTTAGATTAACATTTATAAAGATCTGATTTCATGGCCATTTGTTGTAAAACACAGAACCTCTGATAGGACTGATGGTGTTTACATGTTCTTCAATATTAAGGGTTCAAGTCCCGGTCTGAGCGTATAATTTTTCTCTTCAAATATGATTTATCCATCATTGAGATGTACGAAATCAATAATAAAAACTTGAAAAAAGCCGTACTGGCTGTAATGTATAATTCCCAAATATGTCTTCTTAATAAAGGAGCAGCCATTTTGCAAGATAGAAGCATGGCTTCACAGTATTTGGTGGACAGGAATTACAATGTATATAGAGAAAGATTTGCGTTTAGATCGGTACTTGCTCAGGTAGCTCAGTTGGTAGAGCACTTGGTCTAGAGAACCAAGGGTCCCGGGTTCAAGTCCCGGTCTGAGCGTATAATTTTTCTCTTCAAATATTAAGGCTATATTTAAAGATTTGGCGCTGAAGTGTGTACACTTACTTTATGAGCCAGTGTAACAGATGGCATCAAAATCTCATTTTTTTTAAAAAATGGTGCATAGCCAGTTGATGCTTAACCTTTTGACTGCCGAGTTTTCCTTTTGCCAGCTGGGCTGTGGGTGCCAGGTTTTTTTAAATTTGAAGTACTACGCCATACTATATAATATAAACCTATATAAAGTATATTTAACTGTCTACATGCCATGCTAAATTTAATTTAAACTCACTATTATACATTTATTTGAAGGTTAGGCGGTGTTGCTTCCACTTGTAAAGGCCCCAGGTTCGAATTCAGCACGGTGTCTTTATTGAAATTTGTTATCACTATCACTAAAACATTTACTCTACTGAATAATTTTGATGGTATTATCACTAAACACTTATAATATTAAATATTGTTGAACATTTTTTATGGTCCTGGGTTCGAATCAATTCCAGTCAAACAGCTGTTCTATGCCACGTGTTTCGTCTGTCGTGACACACCCACCACTGTCACTCACACCCTGTTCATTTAGGTCTACATCACTTGCTTTACTATTTACAGGCTTAGATTGTAATAATATTCTCTTAGAAACAGGACTACTATCACATTCGTCAAACGAATAACCATTTGATGAACTGTTACTGTCACTCTCATCTTCTGATAAAACTGTCACAATAAACACAGGTATTGTATTTTCGTCAACTTCGAGACATAAATCACTGTGTCTCACAGCAGGACCTATCCCTTGGCCAGATATCTTTTCAACTAAAAATAAAATAAATAAAGAGAAAATCCTAAAATTGCAATATTACATAGCAAAAAAAAAAAGGCCTTGAAACATGAATGTACACGCATTTACAAATAGCCTGTACCATTATTCTGTAAGGGATGTGCAAAGTATTGCTAAGAAAGGATGTACAAACACAGAACGAACAATAATTTTAGTTTATTGAAGTAAAAACTTCGGGAAAAAAATATTTAAAGTAATAAGATTTAAAACCGGAGCCTGCCAGGCGTGGCATACTGCTGTACACACACTTTCACCGGCGCACGCCGGGCATGGCGTTCAAAAGGTTAACATCGTCCAATTATATATCTGATTAATTTCCTGATCTATGTTTACTGGAATTCTTTTGCATCTCTTCATTTTTACTTCTCATCCCTACATTTTGAACCATAACTTTTGAAACCCTCTGTAAGATCATAGTGCTTACCTGTTGTGCAAGTTGTTTGAGACGCTCGCTCTCTCTGAGGGTACAGTCCCTCCGTGCTGCTACCTTCACCTGACCCACATCACCGTAGAAACTGTGAGAGCCTGGATGAAATGCAACCATCAGCTGCTGTAGAGAATGTAGGGATACAGAACAAGCTCGGTGCAATGCTAGACACGTTATCTGCCATTGTTCAGGAGTTAACACGGGACCTGCACTCAAAATAACATGTCTGCAACAGAAAAAACAAAATAAAACAATCAGCAACGTAATCAAATAAAGAGACACTAGAATGGCCATCATCATCATCATCATCCTTCACTGATGTGGAAAGCAACGGGAAGCTACCACACCTACAATTCCCTAGTAAAGCTGCAAGCATAGCATGAAAATGCTATGATTGCAGTGAAGGCCTTCGGGCAGAATTACTATGGATGGAGAATGTTCCTATACAAGAAAGAGCTATAATTTATTACTGCATTATAGCATGGATTAAGATTATACAAAACACTAACAAGACCTAGGCCAATAGTGACTTATGCAAGTGAAACATGGACTCCCAAAGACACAATCAAACAAAAATTGTTAATTTTTTAAAGAATGATACTTAGAAAAATTTATGATCCAAATAAAGGACCAGACCAAACTTGAAAAATCAAAACAAATAGTGCATTAAATAATATAATTAAAAATCAAAATATAATAAATCATATCAGATCTCTTAGGAATGGATGGTTTGCTCATCTGATAAGAATGGATCAACAGAGATTAAACTATATAAATAGAAGCCTACAGGAACTAGAACTGTTGGTAGACCTAAGATGAGATGGCAGTGAATAAAGGCTTTAAGCAGGGATGCAGTTTATCACCAATTCTTTTTAACATTTATTTAGACCAGGCTCTTAACTTGTGGTATAAAAAATGTTCTGAAAGGGGTATTCCTATAGGAGGAAAAGTACTGCATTCATTGTTGTTTGCAGATGATCAAATAATTTTTGCAGGGGATGAAGATGATATGAAGTATATGATAAATAAACTAATGGAAGAATATAAAAAATGGGGACTAAATATAAATTTACAGAAAACAGAATATATGTGTTTGGGAAAGGATGTGGATGACCTCATACTTGAAGCAGGGAAAATAAAAAAGTGTGAATTTTTTTAATATCTTGGGTCAATAATTACAAGTTTAGGTACCTGTGAGAGAGATGTACAGACTAAAATTGCAATGGTAAAAATGCAACTAAGACATTACATGGAATAATTTGGAATAAAAATATTACAAAGAAACTAAAATGAAAATTTATAAGAGCATAATACAGAATATTTTGTCATATGGAAGTGAAACTTGGTCTTTGATGGAATTACAAAAGAATAAAATTAGAACAGTTGAATTTGATTATTTTAGAAGAAGCCTCCAAAAAACAATACAGGATAAAATAAGAAATGAATTCCTTTGGAGGGAAATGAATGTCACCACATCTGTTGTTAAGAGGATTGAAGATCAAACGCTTAAATGGTATGGCCATGTACAAAGAATTGAAAATGAAAGATGGCCATAAAATACATACCAATGGTCATCCCCTGGAAGAAATAAATGTGGCAGACCAAGATGGAAATGGAAAACCTATGTCAGAACCATAATGGATGATAGGAATTTGGAAGAGGGAGAATGGAATGATAGAGATAAATAGAAACTGAAGATGGCAAACCTATAAGTGGGGGAAAGCCGAAGAAGAAGAATTTAGGGTAATTTTCTTCCCCTCAATCCTCAAGTTGAGGTTTTTTCATGCCAAAAATGTTTTCATTATCATTTATACCCTCAAATTTTGAAGGGCATGGCTTATACCCAAGGATTATTATTTTTGGACCATATCAAGAGGCACCTATAGAGACATGTGGTTTAAGATGTAATTTTATATTAAATGTGGTCCAAATTAGACTAGAACTCACGAGCCGCCACTGTGAAATTCACAATCTAAAAATTAAATTTTCCTCTTAAGAAATTGATACCAAACTCAATATAAAAAGTAGGGAAGTAAGTTAACCAACCAGTTAAATTGCTGTATTATTTTCTACATGGTATTTATATACAATACTTCAAGGTTATGTAGAGATATAAACAATTAAGCTGGGATTCATGATAAATTAACTAACTCTATCCCTTATGGAATCATCTGAACATTATCCTACCACCCAGGCTTCCTAATAGACTTCTTCCCAATGGATTTTCAATAAAAATTTGGAAACACTTCTGCAGTCACCCATATAATTATATGATTTGCTCATCTAGACTTGAAAACAATGACAATATTACAACAATATAACTTATGGAGCTTTAAAAGTGAAGTTTTCTCCATTCTCATTCCTTATGGAAACATATATTCATCTTAAGATTGTATATTTCAAATACCTTTAGCTTGGTTTCTTCCCTAATGAAATAAATCATGATTCAGAATCATATGATACCACAGGTAAAATTATAATTTTATAAATTTGAATCTTTAGAATCTTAGACAATGACATAGTATAATTAGGCGATAATGAGCAGATGCTAAGGGTCAATATGCACACTCAATTGAGTAACACTAGGAAATTGGGACTGGAAGTAAACATCAATAAATCTAAATATATGGTCACACATAGAAATACATTATATAATGGAAATGGACAGTTAGTGACAAATGAGGGAAATTTTGAAGAAGTGGCTGAATTCAAATACCTAGGAACAATAAATAAAATAGGAATGTGATCCACAAAGAAATTAAATATAGGTTAAATTCTGGAAATACATGATAATATCTATTACAGGGACTCTCATCATCCCAACTTCTGTCAAAAAAAGGTTAAAATGAAAATATACGAAACTATTATTTTCCCAGTTATATTAAATGGGTCCACCGCTGTGGTCTCGAGGTAGCGTGCTGCCTTGTCACGCAGCAGGCCCGGGTTCGATCCCCGGTCGGGGCAGTTTTTCTGGGTGAGGTTTTTATTGGGGTTTTTCCTCACCTGTAAGACAAATGTCAGGAAAACTTTAAGGCCCAAATGGTCCCCGAAATCATATGGCCATCATCATCATCATCACCCTTATCATTACCATTATCATCATTATCATCATCATCATCATCCTTCACCGGTGTGGAAAGCAACGGGAAGCTACCACACCTACACACAATTCCCTAGTAAAGCTGCAAGCATAGCATGAAAATGCTATGATTACAGTGAAGGACCTGCCTTCGGGCAGAATTACTATGGATGGATATTAAATGGATGTCAAACATGGACTCTTACTTTAAGGGATGAGAAAATATTACGAGTATTTGAGAATAAAGTTCTTAAAAATGATTTTGGAACAAAGAAAGATGAACAGACAGGCAAATGGAGAATACTACATAACAGCGAGCTGCATTATCTTTATAGGAAACCAGATATACATTCAATTAAGTCTTCTCGTAGACTGCAATAGGCAGGACATGTGGCACCAATGGGGAATGAAAGAGGGGGAAGGAAGCTTCTTGTAGGAAAGCCAGAGGGAAAACGCCCAGTAGGTAGACCAAGAATGAGGTGGGAGAATAACATTAACCATGATTTGAGTAAAGTAGATTATACAGGGGATGATTAGAAAACATTAGTTCAGGACAGGGATGTATGGAGAGTTTATGCCCATGATGCCATGAACCTACAGGTTTCATAGCGCCAGTGAGTTAGTTAGAGCTATGAAGAAGAATAATGCATATTAGGTTAGATGATGAAAACCAGGACCATAAAGTTGCAGAGGAACATAATCTGTTTCTATATAAGGGAAGAAAGTAAAGCAACACCAGGTCTGAGCTAATGTAGTGTGACAGGTGTTGTCTGGAGTCATTCATTACATGCATGTCCAGGCGATCACATGACTTGCTGACACCAGACCTATCATCCACAGCTCAATTTCAACATGAATCTTATCTCAAAACTAATAATACTCTCATTTCATATTTGGAAGGATCAAATTTACATTTCAATGTCAGCTCTTTCTATTCAGTAAAACAAATCACTCTCTGATTAAATATTAAATCCAACTGATTCTGATAATGTGGTAATAAATGACATTAGAAATAAAGTTATAAGAGAAAATGCACCAGATACGAGCCGTTGAGTGAACATAAAACATAGAATTGAATTGAGTAGCAAAATAATATCATCATTAAATTCCATATGGTGGGATAAGCATATTTGGAAAGACACACAAATATATATTGGTAAACATTGGTGGAATCTGTTGCAGTGTATGGAAGTGAGGTATGGACAATCAATAAGTATTACAAGAATAGACTAATAGCTCTAGAAATGGATTATTTACGCAGAAGTGCCAGAAAGTCAAAATTAGAACATGTCACAAATAAGGAAATTAGAAACATAATGGGAGCAGAAGAAAGCATAATTGAAAGAATTGAGGAGAAGGAATTAAAGTGGTTAGGACATGTTTTAAGAATGGAAGATGAGCGATGGCCAAAGCAACTATATCAATGGCATCCGACCAGAAGGAGGAAGAGAGGGAGACCGAAGTTAACATGGAAGGAAAACATGAAGATAGTAATGCAAGCAAGAGGGCTAAACATTGAAGAAGCCCAAGATCGTAGGCTTTGGAGGTTTGGCACAGGAAGATGGCAGCAGTTGTAAAAACCCGAAGATAGATAGATAGTATTAAAATGGGCCATGTCCACTTTTGATGCATTTACAAGTTAGCATGTTTACGGATAGGTCAAGAGTATATTTATGTCTATAATTGTATATTTCTAATATTGTCAATAAAATACTTGTTTATATATACATATATAACTAACTCACTGGCACTATCGAACCCATAGGTTCATGGTCGCGCGGACATAAGCTCTCCATACATCCCTACTATCCTGAGCCAATGTTTTTCAATCAACCCCTATATAATCTACTTCTCTCAAATCATAGTTAATGTTATTCTCCCACCTGATTCTTGGTCTACAACTGGCGTTTTCCCTCTGGTTTTCCTATAGGAAGCCTCCATGCACGTCTTTCATTTCCCATGCATGCCACATGTCCTGCCCATCGCAGTCTACGAGACTTAACTGTTCTCATTATATCCGATTTCCTATAAAGACCATGTAATTCACTGTTATGTAGTCTTCTCCATTCACCTGTCTGTTCATCTCTCTTTGGTCCAAAATGAAGTGAGTGAACATTTATTTCTTAAAACATATTTTGGAATGTTGATCATTCCTATTTCACAGATATCTCCGCCATCTAGCGGAAGTTTCTTTAAGCGTTCGCGCATGCGCACTACGATTCTTAGAACTTAAAAAAAAATAAGAAAAAAGTGACAATTTGCGCACGTAGATAAACATTTAATAATTGTTAAAACTATATAAGTATCGTTGCAAAACGTCTAAAATAGTACGAAATGTTAGCAAAGATGGAAAAAATATGTAGAGCAATAGTATTACAAGAATATAGTATGAAAAAATATTAGGTCGAGGAATTCTAAACATGAACCTTTACAGTAAATAAAGATTATAGGACTATACATTTCACTTTCGTTGGCCCATCTGTGATATAAAAATGTGAAATGTTATTTAATGGAACTTCAACCAAGCACTTTTTTTATAGTAAAGGCACATGCCACGTATGACGTCACACATTACATATCCCATACATCAAGTTTCTGTGGTTTGTGGGGAAAGGAATCTCTACGTCGTTTTTACTGTCGTGGTTAACCAGTTAGGTTTAACCCTCACGAGGTTAAATACAATGACCCAACAGCGTCGGAAGTAACGCTGTCATTCAACAAGTGCACATCAGTGTCAAGGGGGGGGGGAGAGGAAATATACTGTCTCCTTTTTATATATAGAAAATACTTTTCGCAATACTTGTGGTCATGAATTACCTTCAGATTCCAAATCAGACAAGTTCAGGGTGAATTACCTTCAAATTCCACAACACAACAATTCAAGGTGACCTTGTAGCCAGTCTTCTTGTCCGAATTTACGCACGATTATCTGTACACTAAAACGTTTCGTTTATTTGAATTTTATAAATGTTCACTTATTCTATAATTAATGTTCATTCGATTCATACAAATATTAATTGCGTACGGCACGGTAACTGCAGATCAACTCCGCGATGCGCTTGACTCTATCTTGCAAAGACGTGCATAGGGTTTACTTCCTTTGATTGTATACTATCTTAGTCTTACGTTAATATTCCCCAATTCTTTGTTCACTTGCATCATATGAACATGACATGAAACGGGTGACTTGGCCAAGCGGTTGCGTCTGATATTCGTAATCGGAAGGTCTCGATTCAATCCCCGGGGCTGACCAACCTTATTGGTTTCACTCAATCGTAAAGGAAAATGCTGAGTTACAATTTCTTTATTAGGTTCAATTCCATTATACACGCCATTTAAGAGCACCATTTAAAAATAAATACGCTAAATAAACGCAATAAGACCCTTTCTCTGTTATAAAATTGAAATTATCTTCATTTTTCGAACTTTATTCGTAATAAAATAGGTTACATCACCCTCCATATCATTAAAGATTGAATTTTTAAATGTTTGATCTCTAACATACAAATCGTATTTAACGCGTATGTAAATAAGAATGAATTAAAAAAGTAACATGAAGATAAAAAAAATAATAGTATTTTATTACAAAAGCAGAGGTTTAATAAGGAGATGCTCAAGTTGTTCTAAGAGCACCGTGTTACTAAACCTAATTTTGTAACATGTTGTCTACAATATTTTATCTACGTTCAGAGTATTTTAAGTATGTTGTATATTTAGTATATTTAATGAAATTTATTTATTCGGAAACAATATGTTTATAGAAAGAGTAATATGGGCTTTGGGTACAAAAAAAATTCACCGTAAATCAACAAATTGTTATATTCTGTAATTTTGGTTGCTAGTTTCATATATGAATTTAAAGTAAAAATGAGCGAGAAGATGATTTTTACGGCTCATCAGGAAAAATTTTAAAATTAATATAAAATTATAGAATATTCACCTGAAAGGTCCGTGTCCTCAACGGAACACATCATGAATCTTATAAAATTTTAAAAGCAGTCCAAGATGCAACTATTAATATACTTCCAGAAAAGTCAAGGAAAGTTTATTCATGTAGTTATACGAAATCTAGGAAGCCAGATAAAATGAGAACAGTTAAGTCTCGTAGATTACGATGGGCAGGACATGTGGCAGAAATGGAGAATGAAAGACGTGCATGGAAGCTTCTTGTAGGAAAATCAGAGGGTAAACGCCCAGTTGGTAGACCAAGAATGAGGTGGGAGAATAACATTAACTATGATTTGAGGGAAGTCGATTATACAGGGAATGATTGGAAAACATTGGCTCAGGATAGGGATATATGGAGAACTTATGTCCGCGTGGCAATGAACCTACGGGTTCGATAGTGTCAATGAGTTAGTTATACGAAATCATCATTCAAGTGTATTTTACGTTTTGTTGAACCTGTATTTTATGTTTTGATAGCGTGTTTTGTTAGATTATAAACTACGAACTAAAATATCACTGGTAATAGCAGTTTGTTGAACCTGTATTTTATGTTTTGATAGCGTGTTTTGTTAGATTATAAACTACGAACTAAAACATCACTGGTAACGTTTTGTTGAACCTGTATTTTATGTTTTGATAGCGTGTTTTGTTAGACATAAACTACGAACTAAAACTCACTGGTAACGTTTTGTTGAACCTGTATTTTATGTTTTGATAGCGTGTTTTGTTAGATTATAAACTACGAACTAAAACATCACTGGTAACGTTTTGTTGAACCTGTATTTTATGTTTTGATAGCGTGTTTTGTTAGACATAAACTACGAACTAAAACTCACTGGTAACGTTTTGTTGAACCTGTATTTTATGTTTTGATAGCGTGTTTTGTTAGACATAAACTACGAACTAAAACTCACTGGTAACGTTTTGTTGAACCTGTATTTTATGTTTTGATAGCGTGTTTTGTTAGACATAAACTACGAACTAAAACTCACTGGTAACGTTTTGTTGAACCTGTATTTTATGTTTTGATAGCGTGTTTTGTTAGATTATAAACTACGAACTAAAACATCACTGGTAACGTTTTGTTGAACCTGTATTTTATGTTTTGATAGCGTGTTTTGTTAGACATAAACTACGAACTAAAACTCACTGGTAACGTTTTGTTGAACCTGTATTTTATGTTTTGATAGCGTGTTTTGTTAGACATAAACTACGAACTAAAACTCACTGGTAACGTTTTGTTGAACCTGTATTTTATGTTTTGATAGCGTGTTTTGTTAGACATAAACTACGAACTAAAACTCACTGGTAACGTTTTGTTGAACCTGTATTTTATGTTTTGATAGCGTGTTTTGTTAGATTATAAACTACGAACTAAAACATCACTGGTAATAGTAGTTAAAATAATGAAAATACTTTCCCTGTATGTGCAGTTTTATAAATTGCAACTTGACAAAATTTTAGTGCCTTCTTATGTAACAGGAAGCAGTGTAAGTTCAGTGGAATGGGGTGTCAGTTACTGTCTATGAGGGAGGTCTTGCAGACCACCCTCAACCTCATAATATCAATTTACCCTAGACACTCAATATATAATATTTCTATGTACACTACCATATCCTCAGTATCAACATGAACGCTATCTTTCCTTGAATATATCAACTTTCTAACACAATGTACGGTACTTAACAGAAAAACTAGAACTCTTTTTATTCAACACTAGCTAATGCCCGGAGTGCGCTTCTAAGCCTAAATAAATTAAATATTACGGGTTAATTCAATTATATGTAT
Organism: Diploptera punctata; assembly: GCA_030220185.1. Classification (NCBI taxonomy): domain Eukaryota; kingdom Metazoa; phylum Arthropoda; class Insecta; order Blattodea; family Blaberidae; genus Diploptera; species Diploptera punctata. The sequence goes on along the minus strand of JASPKZ010010287.1, from coordinate 2,372,723 downwards.
AGACTGCGACAAAACAAATATGGCGGTTGCTAGAGTCAATTTTTAATTTCAAATTTCAGGTAAACCCCCACTTCTAATGGTCGCATTTCGCTGATTTTTGGGTAATGCAGTAAAACTAGTTTAATCCGGAACGTGAATACTGCGGAAATCTGTCCAATGTGAACAAATGTATTGGTCCCGGACAATTAATAGTAATTTTATGTGTATTTATTTTGCATAAAACGGAATCTGTCCAACGCGGAAACGGAAGGATATTTCTACACAATTCACGAAAGGCATGTTTATAAAGCAGAAAGGCAGAGAAATAAATTAGTTTCCATTTAACTGAATTTCCGTTATGCCAAAAATCAATAAGGAATGATTCCTGCCGCCGGGTGAAATATAGATTCTACCCGTACCTGAAGTTTTATTTCGGCCTCACCACACACCCGTAATGCGAAATACGGATACATGTTTTACAAATAACCAGTGCACTGTAAAATCTTAAATTAGTTTAAGTTCCGAGACCGATCTTTCACAGGTAGCGTTCTGAATTTACCAAATAAAGATGGCTAAAACGTACGTATCATTGTCATTAAACGAAAAGTGAAAATGATTGAAGATAAATCTCCAAATTTTCGGACCGATGCTCTAAAGTCAAGCTCTAGCTGTTGCTAAATTCCCAGGGAATAACGATTTAAAGACATCTTCAGGTTGGCTGGACAGTTTTAAAAGACGACACAATGTAGTGTGAAATCAAATTTGCGGAGAATCAAAGGATGTGGACGAAAGTGTAGTTAGTGAGCGGAAACCGAAAATGCATATTTTAATTTCGGGATACGCATTTAAGAAACATTTTTAACGCTGACGAAACGGGACAGTTTTTTTTTTTTTCGCGTGTTACCGCCGAAGTCGCTCATACAAACAGTACTTCACTTTTCAAAGGCAGCGGAACTAAAATTAATCCAAGGTACATAAAAAGACAGCTTACAGCAAGAGAGTATTTTAATGCACATTTGTGCGCAATTCTACTTATTATTATAAAAAGACAAATGCGGATCTCTATAATCTAAGATTTTTAATCAACTTTAGTTTTTTTATAATGCGGAATTTTGTCTAATGTGGAAATAAAATTGGTCCCATGCGATTCCGCTTTGAACAAGTTTTGCTGTAGGCCTATTTCGGTTTTAATAGGATGTACTAAATTTTGTTATGAAACATCGAAAATTGCCACTGCTAGAGCGATTTTAAATGTTCCTTTCAGGTCAACTCCTACATCTCCCTCCATAGTAATTCTGCCCGAAGGCAGGTCCTTCACTGCAATCATAGCATTTTCATGCTATGCTTGCAGCTTTACTAGGGAATTGTGTAGGTGTGGTAGCTTCCCGTTGCTTTCCACACCGGTGAAGGATGATGATGATGATGATGATGATGATAATGATAAAGATGATGGCCATATGATTTCGGGGACCGTTTGGGCCTTAAAGTTTTCCTGACATTTGTCTTACGGGTGAGGAAAAACCCCGATAAAAACCTCACCCAGAAAAACTGCCCCGATCGGGGATCGAACCCGGGCCCGCTGCGTGACAAGGCAGTACGCTACCTCGAGACCACAGCGGTGGACCTCCTACATCTAATGGTTTAGAATATAATAGATAGCGGTTAAACACTCGCCATACCTGAAAACCTGTAGGCCTATGTACAAATTTTCATGAATATAGCCAGGGACTCTCGTCATCCCACCTTCTCTAAAAAAACTGAAAATATATAAAACTGTTATTCTTCCAGTTATAATATATGGATGTGAAACGTGGACTCTTTAAGAAACCATATTTACAAAATTACTACTTTATAGTATGTATACTTCAATCAGGCCTACAAGTTGAATTTTTTTAAAATGTATTTACAAAATGTATTTCATCTATTTAAAAAATTGTCTGTATCACTTTATCCTTGAGGCAATCCTCTAATAGGAAAGTTTTATATAATAAAAAATAAGGAAGGAGATAATATTAAGAGTGGGCCTATTTGAGAATAAAGTTCTTAGGAAATGTTTGTACCAAAGACAGATGAACAGACAGGCGAATGGAGAAGAATGAATAACAGTGAGGTACATGATCTTTATAGGAAACAAGAAATAATAAGAACAGTTAAGTCTCATAGACTGCGATGGGAGGACATGTGACACAAATGGGGATTGAAAGAGGGACATGGAAGCTTCCTAAAGAAAAACCAGAGGGAAAACGCCCAGTTGGTGACAAATAATGAGATGGGAGAATAACTATAACTATGATTTGGGGGAAGTAGATTATACAAGGGATGATTGAAAAAACGTTAGCACAGGATAGGGAATTATGGAGAGCTTATGTCCTTGCGATTATGAACTTACAGGTTCCATAATGCCAGTGAGTTAGTCACTTCCTATTAATTTTGTATTTAAATTGTTCAATAATGGAAAGGAATAATAATAATATTATTATTATTATTAATTATTATTATTATTATTATTATTATTATTATTATTATTATTATTATTATTATTATTATTATTATTATTATTATTATTATTATTATTATTATTATTATTATTATTATTATTATTAATTATTATTATTATTATTATTATTATTATTATTATTATTATTATTATTATTATTTATTATTATTATTATTATTATTATTATTATTATTATTATTATTATTATTATTAATTATTATTATTATTTATTATTATTATTATTATTATTACAGGCCTACCTAGTAACTTTGTTGGGCCTCTTCCCCCAAAGGCTATTGATTTTGCTTTACTGATTTTCAAGACAAAGAACACAGAGTGTATGAACATCCTCCAGAAGTGAGTGGGGCAGAGGTAACTCAATGCCTCATAACTTGCTACCCAGTTAATGTTACTGCCAAACAACAAAAACAGGACTCAATGTGATATCCCCCTTCAGTTTCAAGATTGAATAACCACACTAGCAAAGCATTTAATACTCCTGTTTTGCAACATATTTGGACTCATTCCAACGTTGTTACCTAATGCTACACCCAACAGGTTCTTTTTGTCTTAGTAACAATTATAACTTAATACTATATTATATACATGACTTCATACATCTGTCCAATCAGACAATAGCGAAACAATACAATATTCATGATGTTAAATTATTTTTTTTATGTTTTTACCTTGTATATAAAATAAAAAAATTGTAATTTAACATCATTATAACCTCAACGGCATAAAAACAATTATGAACTTAAAAAGTTAGATATAATATTCATTATATTTAAATTAATATTGGGAAGTAAACATTATGAGGTTATATCATTAATAGTGAGTGGAGAACATATTTTAATCGACACACCTCATACATTTTCAAACTTCTTTGATAATGACGGTTTCAGACAAAATCATGTCCTTCTTCAGTCATTATGCATAAATCCAGTGCCAAATCTCTCATTTAAACTACAACTCGTAACTTGTTGAATTGAATAATCCTGACAACCTGTCCCTGTGCTGCATCCTGCCACACTCACTTCACTCTGCTCATGCAGGGATGTCCATCTGTTTTACACAATGGATTGCCATTGCTAATTCTGGGTTCAATTTCTGTGCCTTGCAGTTAAAAGCAGCAGATATTTTTTTGGACACATCACAATGCTTCTCTGGAAGAAATTTCAAAGTTGGTTTTGGCATGCAAATGTTGACAATTTTCTTGTCAGAGGACTCCTTTTACAGGCTTAATATTCATTTACATTCCATAAATCTGTGACATGTTACCTACATCTTTATTTCCCCTCCAAAGGAACCGATGCTCATGAGTTTTATGTCCTGAAAAATCCATCAACATCGAATGGGTTTGAAAACATGAACTCAGAACTAGAGGCATGAATGGTAACAAGTAATCCACTGGGACCAACAATATAGTATTTGATAAATTGCATACACCATCATCATCAGCATTACAGATTATTTTAATATTAATAAAATTTAATTATTGAGTAATATGATGTTAAATCAACATTAATAACAATGCAACAGGTGAACAATTTCAATTACTTAGGATTCATCTTCATTATGTGTACCCAGCCATAGCTGACAACACGAATCCATTGCACACTTATGCTATAAGATGCAATGGGGCTACACTTGAACATGCAGTTTATGTGGGCATTCTAAGTGAGTGTACACGAAGTTAAAGGAAAGAGATATAGGAAAGACAGAAATGAACCCTTCAGCCTTGAATACTCTAATACCATCAGGGTTGAAGAAAAAAGAGGTCAGGCAAGAGAGACTGGATAGGAAAGTAAAAAGAGGGATCTGGTACTAGAAAAGAAAAAATACCAGACCGGTTAAAGATAAAAGTAAGGAGCAAAACACAAGTAAGTGGAAGCAATGTTTTGCTCAGCTTGGGCACCTTGTGGTCGCCATCCACACATCCTCTAGATAGGGACCCCTGAGGGTAATTATTTAGGATGCAATGTATCATACCGCCAGAAGGAAGATATTAATATTAAATTAAATAAGTTTTATAGAATGTGTGGCGCTATAAAACGGACACTGAAAAATAAAACTTTGAGGAGCACACAATTAAAATTTTACAAAATTATGGCAGTGCCTGTCTTAATATATGCAAGCGAGAATTGGACTCTTAACCATTCAGACAGAAGAAAAATACAAACTGCAGAAATTAAGTTCTTATGTTCAGTAGCAGATGCGACAATTTTGGACAGAAAAAGAAATGAAGATATTAGGAAAGACTTAAATATTTTTAATTTAACAAATAGAATTGACAACATGAGAAACAACTGGTATGAACATGTTAAAAGAATGCCTACAGATAGAATCCCTCAGCTGTTATTAAAGTACAAACCAATAGGACGCAGAGGTGTTGGACGCCCATTTACTAGATGGAAAGATTCATTAAATCTCACTTGATGTAAAAACATGTCAAGGCCTAATTTCACGAAGTAGAAGAAGAAGAATTATTACATAAAAAAGCTTAAATGATTTCCTAAAGTTGTTCTGATCTCATGTTAGAATTGGTCTGTCCATCTTTTCTCTAAAATAAACAAAATGATAATTCGTCAAACACTATCAAGAGATCAATGTTACCACGGTGGTTAATAAATAGTGTGTCGACTAACGTTGTGGTATTTTGTAACAGTAGCAAGTATCTTGGGGTTGTGGTTGGACTACTACTGCATTAAACTAGTGGTAATCGTGGTTTAACAAAAGAAAGTATATCCTCATTTATTTATTAAATTAGTTCTGAACAACCTTCCTTTATTCCTTTTTTATGTATCTACTTTGTATGCAATTATTTGTGTCATAAGAAGATTAATAAATTGACAATATTCTTGAAAGTCCTACATAAATCTGTTACTTTTTTTTTATCCTATGAGTTATTTCACGGTCACTTAATATCTGATAAAAGATATGACACAGAGATAAAATTACAGAATACAATGCTATAAATGAAGTTATAAAAAAGAAGTTATTAATGAGTTGGATATTTTGACTCATCTCATATTTCTTGATTTTTATGCAGACTGGTTTCGTCACTTTTGCGCAACATTCTCAATGCATTTCAACTGCTGTTTTGCAGTTCTCCATCCTGTAAGTTGACCTCCACTCCGTATGTCGGCTGACCAATGAACTTCCAAATCAAATTTTTTCTCTTTCTCCGGGAATTTCAAAATTCATGGTTTTCTTTTTATTTTTTCAGATGTAAATTTTCTCCCAAATTGTGAGTTCCTTAGATTTTACTAATTTTGCCTTAGTTTCAATTCTGTGTTTTTCTGACCATGCATGTGCAGCTATTGCAGATTTTTCTATATTGAACAAGTGCAAAGATTGAATTAGCTACCCACTAACTGGTCATGCATGAAAGTCATCGTTTTCGTAATATTGGCAAGAAATTACCTAGAATTCTCAGCGATAAAACCACTTCCGTTATTTTCGTCTGCTAGAGGAATGCATTTACGCTTGCGTCCCACAAATAATACTGTATACAACGACGTATGCATCGTGCAATATTACGCTGATTCTCCTGTTCTTCCAGTTGAATTATTATTATTATTATTATTATTATTATTATTATTATTATTATTGAATTCTTTGGTAGACTCTATCAAATTCCTCTTATCCGCGTATACCGAAAACAAGATCGAAGTCTTCAAGGTCCGACATCTTGGATAAAGCAGCAAGGTTTCAAAGTACATCGGTTCCCAACGGGATTCTCACGGTTCGTTTCTCTCCTAAGTCACTTCGCCAGGTAGCTTAGGAATTTCAACAATTATTATCGCATGAACAGATTTTTGAGTACGCAAAAACGTATTTGGATACAACTTTCTCAGCAGATAATGACTTTTATGGTCTAATGCATTCATAGATTCGAACCTTGACATCCTGCCTTGGCACAAAGGTACAGTACATGCATTTATTCGAGTCTGCATGGGGAAGAAATCTTCACTGTTACGATCATTGAATTACTGATATGAAACTAGTCAAATTAGAAGACATAACGTGAGATGAGGTAATACAGAACTTAATAATACGATTTGTGTGTTTAATTCTTATCTCATATCGTTGTTTCTGTTAGACATATGTTTCAAAGCCTGTTAGCCTCATCTTCAGTAGTTATAGACTGGTTTTTCCCAAGTTGTCGGCCCTGGATCTCGAGTTGTGCTCCCTCTTTCTGTGGTCCAAACAACTTACTATTTAGGTTCCTCTCCCCAGGAATTTCAAAATTCATAATTCTCTCCTTGTTCTTCTGTAAGTAGATTTTTTCCCATATGGTGAGGTTGTGTTTTCAAACTGTTTTAATAATTTTATGGTTAAATCTATTCTCTATTTTTCTGCCAAACTTGAGCAGCTACTGCAGATTTTTCTACTTCCCCTTTTTTTTACATTTCTTATGTGTTCTTTGGTTCTAATGGTTAAATTTCTCTTTGTTTTCCTTATGTATATCTTATCACATTCTGCACATTTTATTTGATATATCCTGATTTTTTTACTATCATCAATCTCTCTCTGACCAGCCTCATGGGCTAGTGGTCAGCATTCTGGACTACTGTTCATGAGGTCCCGAGTTCAATTTCCGGTCAAACCATAGGAATTTTTCTTTAAAGAGAATTATTCCTGTGGTTTCCCATAGTCTGGAATTTAGGTTAAGTTTAGGTTAAGAACTCTCCTGGCGCTTCATTATCATTTATCATCCATCATACCATCGGGGTAAAGTAACTCCACCTTCCAGGTGCCCCAACCTAAGAAATGGATTACAATTCTGCCAATGCTAGGCAAGAAAGGCAGAAATGTCATAAAAGACAACCTGGTGGCATTAGACAAAGAAAACTATCATCAATCTTTTCATTTTTGTTTTATTAGTTTGTTTAAGCTATAATAATTATTTGGTGCTAGTCTGATATTAAATTTTTAAAAAATCTTTTGGAATTTATTGTGTGTCCATGGGTGATAAGTGAATTTCCTGTAACGAGTTTTTAACTACTCAAAATGAGGCTAACATGCTTTGAAACGTATGTCTAACAGAAACAACGATATGAGGTAAGAATTAAACAGAACAAACTTATTATTAAGTAAAAAACTCATAATGTTACTTCCTATTGTATTTTCAAATGCAGAATTTATTACTGTATAAATTTAAAAACTTCTTCTTCTTCTTCACAGTTTAGGCTTATTTACTGGCATGTTCCGGCTCCAAATTGCTGCTCTTTCCATCTTCTCCTTGGTCTTCCCAAGCTTCTTCTTCCTCATGGTGAATAGTTGTATGCTGCTTTGGTATTCTATTCTCAGTCATTTTTGTCAAGTGTTCTTTCCAGTTTGTTCTGTATTTCTCTATTGTTGAGTTTAATTCTTCTATTTTTAGTTGTTGTCTTATTTCTGTGTTATGTTTTTTGTCTGTTCTTTGATATCCTGCTATTGGTCTGAGGAATCTCATTTCAGCAGCTTGTATTCTGGCAGATTCCTGTGTTGTCACTGTCCATGTTTCGGATCCATAAGTAATAATACGCACTGCCATTGTCTTGTATAATTTCATTATAGAGTCTTTCATGGCTTTATTTTTCAAAGTTCTTTTTAGTGTTCCTGTTATATAATTTAATTTATTTATTTTGTTATTTATATCTGTTTCTGCTGTGTATAATATTTCACAACCTAGGAAGTTATATCTTACTACTTGTTCTATCGATTTATTTTCTAATATTATCTTTGTCCGAACTGGATGAGCGCCCTTGAAGACCATTGTTTTTGATTTTTGTGAGGATATTTCCATGTTGTATTTTTTTGATATTTCATTTAGTTTATATAGCATTCTTTGTAGTTCATCTTCTGTTTTTGCTATTAGAACCTGGTCATCTGCAAAGGATAAATTTAAAAACAAAAATAAAAATGTTTGATTTGTAAAACTACTATCCCTGTAATGATACAAAGTTACTGTCGTGTTAAATAATAGTTGTAAAGTATGCAGCTCAAGGTTGTTAGCTTTATATTGATGAGGGGTGATTTGTTAAGCTACTGCTGTCCACACGCTGGTTCTGCCTAATGATGCTCACAGAGTCATGCTGGGCACTAACAATAGTTACTAAATAATTGTACACATTTTTCATGTGTTTTCATATTACAGCTGCAAACTTATCTTCTTTAATGTCCTTAATATGTGATACAAGTACCTAGTAATGGCCGTGTTTCAAGTTTACAATTTTACCTAAAAGAACTTCTTCTTCTTCTTCCTTCCAAGTATTAGGCCAAGGCCTGTTACGATCCTATAGAAAATTTTCCCTCCAGCATTTCATAGGACGGCCCAGTGATCTTCGTCCTCTTGGTATATAATTATAAACAGCTTTGGGGATCCGATTTGAACTCATTCTTTCAAGATGGTGTTTCCAATTTAGTTGGTACTGTTTAATATATTCCAAAATTGGCATAGTCTTCAATTCTTTTAAGATATCAGTGTTCCTTTTCTGATCCCATCTGGTGTAACCTGCTGTTCTGCGCATGAATCTCATTTCACAAGCCGTTATTCTGCTTTCATGTTGTCTTTTTAGTGTCCATGCTTCACTACCATAGGTCAACACTGGTCTAGCCAAAGTGTTATATAAATGTAATCTGGTGTTTTTTTGTAACTTAACTACATTAAATATATGGCAAAACAAAATGATAAAATGGTTATCCCGTCTACATAAAAAAGTTGTACTTCAATGGATTCCGGCCCATTGTGGAGTGACAGGCAATGAAATAGCTGATTTTCTGGCCAAGAAAGGTAGCAAAATTGTTTCAAACCCAACTTCTACTCCAGTTTCCTTTCACTCTATCAAAAGAATTATCTTCTTTTTCTTCTACTACAAGGTTTACACCACCAAAACATCTGGAAAGGAATGGGAAAATCTACAAGCTTATGACATTACTACATTACAAAGAAAATCTGCAATAGCAATATTCAGACCGCTAACAGGACATGACTGCCTGAATAAACACCTACACAGACTTGGCATAACAGATTCACCTAAATGCCCTTTTTGCAATTTAAATGAATATATGGAAAGAAACCATCTCCTCCGTTGTCCAGCTTTTGTAGAAGAGACCAGCCTTTCTGCTAAATATTGGAGTGCAAGAGAGCGAATGATTTCATTATCAAGTGCTCGACATTAGATATCAACCAACCAACCATATATATGGCAAAAACCAATGGCTATAATGAACAAATTATAAATAAACTCATAAATAAACAAAAAAGAAAGAACAATATATCTAACATAACTAAACTTCAAAGAGAGTCTCATAACAAAAAAAATTGGATAACTCTTACATATACAGGAAAATAAACATCAAAGTTAGCCAATATACCTACATTAAAGAAAGCTGACAAAAACATAGAAATAGCATACATAACTAATAACAAATTAAATAACACAATAAGCAATAACATCGAAGAAAATAACAATTTCAATAGTAAAGAAGTAAGCCTATATAAATTGACATATAGAGATTGTAACAAATTTTATATAGGAAGAACAAACAGAAGTTTTAATTATATTATTTTTGGTCTGGACATCTTACCTCAATATTAATGTTGATTTGTTCTTGGACATGTTTCAAAACAATTATGTTTTATCGTCAGCTTTCCGATGTCCAGACCAAAAATAATATAATTAAAATAACCTCAAAATATAACTTCCTAAAATTAAATATTAAGAAGTTTTAATATTAGATTTAAAGAACATTTTTGAGACTTCATTCACGCAGAAGGAAAATCAAGCTATGCAAAACACGTTATTCATGGACATCGTATGTTAGATATTGAAAACATCCTAACAATAATGCACAGAGAAAATAATCCAGCTAAGATAAATATACTCAAGAAATTTTGAAGACACTTAACAACTATGACCATATGATAAATGAAAACACACCCAGTACATGTAACCCCCTCTACCAGATCTTCAGTGGAACACCAGTATTGAATCCTGCTGATGATGGGACTAGTCCCGAAAGCGCTACAGATAAATAATCATTAAGTTGAGGAGATGGATCTTTTAGGTAAACATTTCATAATTTTATATTTTAATTTTAAAATATTAATGCAAGATTCACATCAACATACTTATTTTTTCTAAATGTTATTCATATTTACACATATTTTAATGTGTCTAGGATCTCTAACCAACTAACTCAACACTTCAACACATATTCATCATCATCATCATCATCTGCCACTACAACTTTAAAATTGAATGTTTTGGCTTTTTCAATAATCTTCCTCCAGACTCTTCTATCTTCTGCCAATTTCAGGTTTGTCACCCTCATCTTCTTCCGATCCTCCCAAACATCGTCCTGCCATCTCATCTTAGGTCTACTAAGAGCTCTAGTTCCTGTAGGCTTCCATTTATATAGTTTTTTTTACTAGATATGATTTATTATATTTTGATTTTTAATTATATTATTTAATTCATTATTTGTTTTGATTTTCCAAGTTTGGTCTGGTCCTTTATTTGGAACATACATTTTTCTAAGTATCTTTCTATCGAAAATTACATTTTTTTTTTATGATTGTGTCTTTGAGAATCCAAGTTTCACTTGCATAAGTCACTATTGGTCTTATTAGTGTTTTGTATAATCTTAGTTTGGCAGATTTAGATATTAGTTTACTTTTAAATAATGTTAAATGTGCATAATATGCCTTATTTCCATTTACAATTCTTTGTTTAACTTCTCCTTCCAATGAACTGTGTCCATTCACTATTGTACCCAAATACTTAAATGCTGACACTGATTTAATTTGACTTATCTATTTGTAGATCATCTGTATTTCTATTGAAGTTACTACAATTTAGGTATTCTGTTTTATATTTATTTATTACCAATCCAAATTGCTTTGATTCCCACGATGCTAAACAGTTTTTGATATTTAAGCAATTCTTTTGACATCTAAACAGTTTTTCTTTTTTCTCTCCACAACAAATTCATGAGAGATAAAATTCTCTGCATTTGGCCTTCCTGGGTCTTCCAAAACAAATTCAATAAATGACAGTAATTAGAAAAAATGTAACAGAAAAGGGTAATAAGTATCATTGTAAGGTTTTATGAGGACAACTGAACCAGAGTTGAAAAAGGTCAATCATCTAGAAATTGAATTTGTTATATTTACACCATCTGAGAAAAACCTCACCCAGGAAAATGTCCCGACCGGGGATCGAACCCAGGCCCACTGCATGACAAGGCTACCTTGAGACCATAGCAGTGGACATTTAGATCTAAAAATCGAATTTGTCTATTAATTTCAGTTTCCATTGTAAAATTTATAGATTGACTAGGAATATTCAAATCTACAAAGTTGTAGCACCTCATGAAGAAGAAAAAGAAGAAAATGGAATAGCACAAAATACGAAAATATTGGTAGCAACTGTACAGATGACACCATGATCTCTGATCACTCACTCATGCACACACTTATCACCTCATGGGGTCTCTCAGTCCAATACAATGGAATCTTCACTTCAGGGGGTCCATTGTGCGTATCCATCACTGTCACTCCTAAGAGTCATTCACCACTACCATCCTTAAACAAACTAAATTTGTGACAAGATACATTTTTCTTCATTTAATACTATTTAGTTTTGTTTTCTGAATAGTAAAGTTATATCACAACCTAAAATTAATATCCATCCATAGTAATTCTGCCCGAAGGCAGGTCCTTCACTGCAATCATAGCATTTTCACGCTATGCTTGCAACTTTACTAGGGAATTATAGGTGTGGTAGCTTCCCGTTGCTTTCCACACCGGTGAAGAATGATGATGATGATGATGATGATGATTATGATGGCCATATGATTTCGGGGACCGTTTGGGCCTTAAAGTTTTCCTGACATTTGTCTTACAGGTGAGGAAAAACCCCGATAAAAACCTCACCCAGAAAAACTGCCCCAACCGGGGATCGAACCCGGGCCCGCTGCATGACAAGGCAGCATGCTACCTCGAGACCACAGCAGTGGACTAAAATTAATATATAATTATTTTTTAAATTCACAATGGGATAAAGCAAGAAGATGCACTATCTCCTCTCCAATGTTGTATTAATCTTTGAAAGATACAGATCGCATACAAAAATACTAAAAGCCAACATACATATTTTACTAAATAATATTTTTAAACTGTGGTGGAAGGAAATATCAATATATGATCACAATGGAAATGGACAGTTAATGACAAATGAGGAAAATTTTAAAAAAGTGGCTGAATTAAAATACCTAAGAACAACAGGAATGAGATGCAAAAATAAATTAAACATAGGCTCAATTCTGGAAATGCATGCTATTATGCATTACAGGGTCAGAAAACAAAAAAGAAAAAATAATTTTTAAAAAATTAACGAAACTTGAAAAAGAAATTAATATAAAAACAAATAATTGGATCAGGCAATGAAACAATCAAACTAGCAAAATCTATCAAGAAACACGATAAAAACATCAAAATAGCTTACAAAACATAATAAATTAAATTGCATAATATATAACAAAATTGAGGAAAACAATAAATATGAAAACAAAGGCATATATAAACTCAAGTGCAACGACTGTGAAAATTTTTACATTGGTTATAACATTTTAAGTTTTAGAATCAGATTCAATTAACGTTTTTCAGACTTTATTAAAGGAGAAGGCAAATCAAATTTCGCCAAACACATTTCAGAAAGTGGCCACTGTTTTAAAAATATCAATAATAGAATGACAATTATACACAGAGAGAACAACAGACACAAAATTAACATTTTAGAAGAAGTAGAAATTATCAAGGAGGCCAAGAATACAAACATTCTCAACAAAAATATGTCTATTACACATATACAGATAATTCAATACTACTACACCTCCAGAAAATGAAGCATGTTTCGAAAGGTCTAGAGTGAAATCAACGAAAATTTTAAATAGAAACATTATAGTTGAAGATGACAGTAGTATACAAGGTAAAAAAATTTTATAATTTAACATTGTTATAACCTCAAATGGTATAAAAAACAATTATGAACTTAAAAAGTTTAGGGACTTTTTCATCCCAACTTCTCTCAAAAAACGTTAAACTGAAAATATATAAAACTTTTTTTTTTTAATACACTAGGAAGTAACATTAAGAGTAACAAAGATAGAAACAATGGTTTCAAAAGCATTTGGCGATAGGGAATTACAACGTATATAAGAGAAAAATTTGCGTCTAGAGCGTAACTCGCCTCGGTAGCTCAGTTGGTAGAGCACTTGGCCCGGAAAGCCAAGGGTCCCGGGTTCGAGTCCCGGTCTAGGCGAAAATTTTTCTCTTCAAATTTAATTAAGAGGTTTGTTTAATCATTAAGACATTTTGTCTGTACATTCTTACCTCTTATGGTTGTTTTTATTGAACATATGTTTCAAGACTTCTGAGCCCCATCATCAGTGATTACAGACTGAGACAATAATAGTTTTATATATAATTAAGACTTTTGTCTTAATTATATTTAAAACTATTATTGTCTCAGTTATATTATATAGATGTGAAACATGGACTCTTATTTTAAGGAAGGAGTAAAGATTACGAGATTTGAGAATAAATTTCTTAGGAAAATTTTTGGACCAAAGAGAGACGAACAGACAGGCAAATGGAGAAGACTACATAACAGTGAGCTACATGATCTTTATAGGGAACCAGATACAATAAGAACAATTAAGTCTCATAGATTGCAATGAGCATGACATGTGGCATGAATGGGAATCAAAGAGGGGCATCGAAACGCTGGTTTGAGTCCCACGGGGGAAAATTTTCTCATGGAATTTCGGCCAGTAGGGGACCGGTGCTCACCCAGCATCGCGAGGCATTTGGGTAGCTACAATAAGTAGCGACTCCAGGTTAAGAAAACTAGTTATAACGGCTGGAGAACCCGACATGCTGACCACATGTCACCCCTACGCTGGCTAGATGATATTCTACCTCTATGATTAATACATGTGGATGCGAGGCCAGCAGCAGGATGGTAGACCAAGGGCCTTCTAGACCTGTCACACTTGGAGTTTTGGAGAAGCTTACTTTCGGTCTTAGATATTAAATTTATCACCAGAGACATGAGGTTCAAATCCCAATTCAGGGATATATTTTTCTCATAGTTAAATATGGGAAATAACATTATGAAGTTCTTAATTTGAAAATTAATGAGTCATTTTTTATATCTTACCTCATATTTTATGTTTCTTTAAACATTGGCACCGATAAATAAATTTAGCCTTGGTAATCTATTAATAACTAATAAGAAATTGAACACCCCAGATAGCAAAAAATCTGGAATTTATCAAATTAACTGTAAGGACTGCAATAAAGTATACATAGGAAAAACAAAAAGGAATTTGGACACTCACACTAAGGAACGCTTTAGAAATATTAAAAATGGTGAAATTGAAAAATCAGCTATTGCAGCACATAGTTTATCGGAGAATCATAAAATTGAAAATTTTAAAACATTTGGAAAAACCTTTAGAATTGACAATTTGGGAGAAGATATATATTCAGAAGAACAAATTTAGATCCATTAATTTTGAGATTCCTGATGAACGTGACCTCATCTCAAAGTTCATCAATCAACACCAGATGGCAACATTATTGATGGAGATTCCAACGAAAATCTACTAGTCATAATGTCGGTTGAAAATAAGATAATATTTAATTTTAGGAAGTTATATTTTGAGGTTATTTTAATTATATTATTTTTGGTCTGGACATCTTACCTCAATATTAATGTTGATTTGTTCTTGGACATGTTTCAAAACAATTCTGTTTTATCGTCAGCTTTCCCAGACTGGTTTTATTTATGTTGCATTATGTTGCACCACCTGGATGTCGATGTCAGCTCCATCCTGTGGTTGGCCAAAGAACCTCTAAACAAGGTCACGCTCCATCGGAATATCAAAATTCATAACTCTGTTTCTGTTCTTCTGAATATCAATTTTTTCCCAAATAGTCAGCTCTTTTGTATTTTCTAACTGTTTTAATAATTTAGTGTCTGAATTTATATTATGTTTTTCAGACCAAACATGAGCAGCAACTGCAGATTTTTCAATTTCTCCATTTTTAATATTTCTTATGTGTTCTTTGGTTCTAATTTTTAGGTTTCTTTTTGTTTTCCCTATATATATCTCTTCACAACCCATGCATTCAATTTGATATATTCCTGACTTTTTATTTTTATCAGTTTTTTTCATTTTTGTTGGTTTTTATTAGTTTATTTAAACTGTAGTTATTTTTTGGTGCTAATTTAATATTAAACTTCTCAAATATATTTTGAAATTTATTATGTACCCAGGGGTGATATGTGAATTTCCTATATTTTTTCATAGGTGGTTGAAAAAATATAGGAAATTCACATATCACCCCTGGGTACATAATAAATTTCAAAATATATTTGAGAAGTTTAATATTAAATTAGCACCAAAAAATAACTACAGTTTAAATAAACTAATAAAAACCAACAAAAATGAAAAAACTGATAAGTTTTATCAGTTTTTATTATGCATCTATTATGCAAGGAATTTTATTTTAATTTAAAGGGGAAAAAAACTGAGCTGCATTTATTATGTAACTTACGGTTAAAACCTGATATTTATCCCCATATAATAATAATAAGGGTTTTTGTTTTGTTTATTTAATATTTAAATATAATTATATTTATTTTTATTAAGAATGGACATAAGATTGATTTAGAGAATTCAAATTTTTTTATAAGTATATAAAAAATTCAAACTGGTCAATATAAACTGTTAATACAGTTAGATGTTTTTCTAACTGATTCAATATATGTAAAATACTTTAAATATTCAAACTGATATTTTTTATAAACAAATAAATGGGATTGGATGAATTGGATGGGAGTCAGCTAGTAGTACTCCTTCCTTTTCAGTTGGACCAATCAGAACTTCCAGGTTATAACAGAATAACAAGATGGCTACAATACTTGAAGGAGATCAGACACGTTAAGCAACGGCTCCTCAAGAAATGAGAGAATAGTGGTTTATTTTCTTTATATTAGTTGAAAGAATGGTGTTGGAGTTACGGAAGGTCATATTAAAATATATATTAATTTATCTTGAATACAAATAGTCCATACGTGGAAATAAAGTGTTGTTAAAGGATTGACCATTAGAATTCGTCATCCATTAATCGTCTATAAATGAAATTATTAATGTAAGCTGGAATCTTCTAAATTATTGATCTACAGGATTCATCTAAACTGAAGTAAGAGTTTTTAATAAAATAATTTTTAGTTTAACTGTTAACAAAGTGTTGTTATTTTATATGTAAGAAACTTTTCCTCATTCCCCTGATGGGAGTTATTAGTGCCGTGGCAAAATTACAGTGATTCAAATTATTACAATCATATATGTACAACTTGGGACATCACACCCAACAACCCACCTTTATGGTTTCATTATAATGACTATTTAACTCATGCCCCAAATGGGAGTCAATGACCAATCACGTTTCAATGATTCCTGTTTTACAACCAATCAGAGTCGTGTTTCACGAAATATTTATCAGTGTTAGGATTATCATATATTAAACAAAGCTCCTCCTTTTTAATATTCTGAACAGGTCTGACCGTTATTTTGCAGTGACTGAGCCTATAACAAATACGGCTACCAGTTTGTATATAATAGTGCTTACATGTCAACATTTGTAGCAATTGATTATACCACCAAAAAAAGAAACCACTGTTTGCACTTTCTTAAATGTATTTTTTCCCAGGTAATAATCGAGAAAAATATAATTGTCATATTTACATCATACGACATCAAAAATGAATTAATATACAGATTGATGTGTTTCATTTTTTCTCCACTAGAGAGCATTCTTACAATATTGCGTTCCTTTGGCAATAAATAGTATGATCTGGTTGCAGTGATAAACAAAAGAAGCAGTAGAAGCGTACCTATCGTTTCTCATTTGTTTTCAAACATCGCCGTTTACATTAAATATATAAATATTTTAAAATAACTATAGTTAAATAATGATTTGTGAGTAAACAGCTTAATTTTATTCGTTAAATAGTCCTAACAAATGCCACTCTTGATTTCCAAATTCTCTAGATAAATTCACTCCTCACTCCGTGAGTCGTGAATTTATCGATAATTTGGAAATCACTCGTGGCATTACTTATGATAAATTACATAGGAATAATGAAGACTACACCAATTTTGGAATATATTAAACAGTACCAACTAAATTGGAAACACCATCTTGAAAGAATGAGTTCAAATCGGATCCCCAAAGCTGTTTATAATTATATACCAAGAGGACGAAGATCACTGGGCCGTCCTATGAAACGCTGGAGGGAAAACTTTCTTTAGGATCGTAACAGGCCTTGGCCTAATACTTGGAAGGAAGAAGATAATGAAACTTACCTTATACAAGCACAACCAAGCCTTGCAATACTTTCTGTTGGTTGAACAACACATTCCACCATAACCAATAACAGTTGCTTCAACATAAGTGTGGCCTGCGGCATGCTTGGACCTTCTGAACCTGAAATTGAATCCATAAACATTCAATATTAAATCTCAAATAAGTAGTAGTAGTATTCAAATGTTCTGAAGCTCTTGATTTGTCATCATTCGCTTGTGGGCCTCCCAATAATATTCAGCAATGGAATGTCCAATATATCTTCTTTCTCTCAGAAAATAATGCATCATTCTCTTTGCCAATCTACTCTCTCCCATTCTATCTACATGTTCTTTCCTCTGTTTCTAGTTATTAGATATATTTTCTTTTATGGAGTAGATCTGCAGTTCTTCACAAATATTGTTTCTTACCTGGTCCATTTTTTTACAACCTTTTACTCTTCTTAAAACCATAATCTCAGCTGCTTGGATTTTACTTTCTTGTTTGGTAGTGATAATCCAAGATTCACTGCCATATAAAAGGACAGGGACAGCCATTGTTTTATAAAATTTTAATTTTGTTTGTTTATGGGCTTTATTATGCAATGTTCTATTTATTTTGCCACAAATAGCTTGGAACAGTTGAGTTTTATGTTCAATATCTTTATCATAACCATAGCTGTTATCACATCCTAAATATTTAGTGGGATACTTGTTCAATCATTTTGTCTCTAACGATTATTTTTGCACGCAGAGTGTTTTTCTTTTCTTCTTTTTCTTCCACAAAATGCCATTATTTTTGTTTTACTTACTCAAATTTCAAAATTATAATCATTGTCAGAATGTTTTAATTTAATTTTGGTTTTATTAGCGTGTTTTTTTTTCTTGATTCACCTCATACTTCTTACCCATCCCTTGCATATCTAGATTTCGTCACTGTATTTGTGACAGTTCTGCAATGCTGTTCACGGTTCCAGGGCTGAACTGACGTTGTTTTAAAGAATTTAATAAAAACCAACAAAAAATGAGAAGATTGAAGACTGCAAATAAATCGGGAATTTTATCAAATTAATTGTAAAGATTGTGAAAGGGCTATACATAGGAAAAACAAAGAGGAATCTAAATACAAGATTAAAGGAACACCTCCGAAATGTTAAAAAACGGAGAAAACAGAAAAATCTGCAATAGCTGCACATGCCTGGTGTGCCTGTCCATAAAACATATAGAATAGAAAGGGCAAAGAAACAAAATTATTTAAACACTTGGAAAAAACAAAGGAACTCACATTTTGGAAAAAAAATTTACAGATGCAAAAATAAAAACACAACTATGAATTTTGAAATACCCGGTGATAAGGAGAGGGGAATGATTTGGAAGTTTGTCGGTCAGCCATCAGATGGCGCGGAGGTCAGCCTACAGAAGAGGAGGCCGTTGGACATCAGTTGTGAACGTGAACAGCATTGAGAATGTCACAAAGAGAGTGACGAAATCTGGATCGCGAGGGAGTTAAGAAGTATGAGGTGAGTCAAGAAACAACTCAACTAAATTGCATATTGTATTCAGATTATGAGCAGCCAATTATAATAGATCACCATCATAGTAAGACTAAATCATCGGCAAAAATTAAGTTGTAAATACAAGTTGTGTTATTGTTCAATCTAAGGCTTTGTCTCTTATAATTTTCCATTGTTTCATATTGTCAATATATATATTAAAAAGTATATTAATCAATTGTATTTAATTACAGTAAAAAAAATTAAATCAACCTTTTGCCCCGCCCAATGTGTTAAATTTGGAATTCAGTGTATTAATTCTCAAAGAATAAGAAAATTTAATATGAATTTGAACAGATATGAAATAATTAATATTGAGTGGAGAACATATTATTGATAACTCACCTCATACAATTTCAAATTTCTTTGAGACCATTGGCTTCGAATGAATTTTTCATTCATCTTGAGTCATGATGAAGATGAATGAAAAATTCATTCGAAACCAATGGTCTCAAAGAAATTTGAAATTGTAAGAGGTGAGTTATTAAAAATATGTTCTCCACTCAATATTAATGATATAATTTTATATATTAAATTTGGGAATTAATTTAATTCTTATTAATGATATAACCTCATAATGTTTTGACAATTTTATTATTAATTTAACACTTCTCATTGAAGGATAAATTATATTTGAAGAGAAAAATTTTCCCCTAGAACGGGACTCGAACTCGGGACCCTTGGCTTTCCGGGCCAAGTGCTCTACCAACTGAGCTACCGAGGCGAGTTACGATCTAGACGCAAATTTTTCTCTTATGTACGTTGTAATTCCCTCGTGCCGAATGCTTGAAACCTATAGCTTCTATCTTTGCAAATGGCAGCTTCTTAGTTAAGAAGGCATTTATTGGGAATTTAACACTACTTTATAGCCAGTAGGGCTTCTATTGACGATTTTATTATTAATTTAACACTTCTCATTGAAGGATAAATTATATTTGAAGAGAAAAATTTTTGCCTAGACCGGGACTCGAACCCGGGACCCTTGGCTTTCCGGGCCAAGTGCTCTACCAACTGAGCTGCCGAGGCGAGTTACGATCTAGACGCAAATTTTTCTCTTATGTACGTTGTCTTCTTAACTAAGAAGCCGCCATTTGAAAAGATAGAAGCTATAGGTTTCAAGCATTTGGCGCGAGGGAATTACAACGTACATAAGAGAAAAATTTGCGTCTAGATCGTAACTCGCCTCGGTAGCTCAGTTGGTAGAGCACTTGGCCCGGAAAGCCAAGGGTCCCGGGTTCGAGTCCCGGTCTAGGCAAAAATTTTTCTCTTCAAATATAATTTATCCTTCAATGAGAAGTGTTAAATTAATAATAAAATCGTCAATAGAAGCCCTACTGGCTATAAAGTAGTGTTAAATTCCCAATAAATGTCTTCTTAACTAAGAAGCCGCCATTTGCAAAGATAGAAGCAATAGGTTTCAAGCATTTGGCGCGAGGGAATTACAACGTACATAAGAGAAAAATTTGCATCCAGATCGTAACTCGCTACGGTAGCTCAGTTGGTAGAGCACTTGGCCCAGAAAGCCAAGGGTCCCGGGTTCGAGTCCCGGTCTAGGCGAAAATTTTTCTCTTCAAATATAATTTATTCTCATAATGTTTACTCCCCAACATTAATTTTAATATGATATGAAATAGTCTTAATTGTGACACAAAAAATTATTATTTTACCTTGTTGCAATTGAGTAAGAAAATCAACCACGAGGTCTGTAGCGAGGCCACAGCATTGCTTGAAGTTGGGAGCAAAGTTATCCCATCCCCTAAAGATACGACCAGTCTTTCGAAGCCAGTTCTGTACCATGGGAAGCAATAAGTGGTTCACACAATGTAAAGCAAAATCTGGACCTGAAAAATAAAATGGTGTTAAATTAATTAACACTTATACAATAAAATCTTGAGAAGAAATTCAGAATATTAACATTCCTCTAAACAAAATATTTTATTAAATATTTATCACATTTTAAATATTTATTTAAGCCCATGAATCAGTGACCATTTTCTAGGGGTTCTGTCGTCTTGAAGAGCTGTCCTTCTCTCCTTCCATTGGCTGACTGAAAAACCTCGAAACCAGGTCATTCTCACCGGGAAATTGATGTACTTTGAAATCTGGTAAATTCCTGTTTTGTTTTCTTCTTCAATTTCGTCACTTTTGTCGGTTTTAATTAACCTATTGAGGATATGTTCCCGTAACTGTTCAGTGAGTAGCCAAGATGGATGAAAATCAATCGTATTTATGGGTTAACATTTCAAAATAAAAATTGTATTCTGATGGGTTAAATTACTGTACTTTAGTTTTTAAATCATTACAGTAGCATTATCTTCATCCATGCATGCATAGTAATTCTACCCAAGGGCAGGTCTTTCACTGCAATCATAACATTTTCATGCTATGCTTTGCAGCTTTACTAGGGAATTGTATTATTTAATACCAATATTCAATTTCGAGCTGAAAATGATGGAAATGTCCACCGAAATATGTATCAGATGAGAGAACTACATGCAATTAATAAAATAGGTTATTTCTCACCTCACACTCCATATTCTTCAAGCACAGGAACTGCAGTTTTCAAGAGGAATCACACCCATCCTCAACCACCAAGAGTTGTATTTTGACCGAGAATGGGAAGAATTCCTCTTGAAAACTGCAGTTCCCATGCTTCAAGAACACAAAGTATGAGGTCAGATATGACTCAATTTATTAATTGAAAAACCTTCTTCTTCTTCTTCTTCTTCTTCTTCGACTTTCCCCCCACTTACAGGTTTGCCATCTTCAATTCCCATTTATTTCTATCATTCCAATCTCCTTCTTCCAAATTCCTATCATCCATTATAGTTCTGACGTAGGTTTTCCATTTCCATCTGCCACATTTATTTCTTCCAGGGGGTGACCATTGGTATGTATTTTTTGGCCATCTTTCATTTTCCATTCTTTGTACATGGCCACACCATTTAAGTGTTTGATTTTCAATCCTCTTAACAACAGATGTGGTGACATTCATTTCTCTCCAAAGGAATTCATTTCTTATTTTATCCTGTCTTGGTTTTTTTGGAGGTTTCTTCTAAGATAATCAAATTCAACTGTTCTAATTTTATTCTTTTGTAATTCCGTCAAAGACCAAGTTTCACTTCCATATGACAAAATATTCGGTATTATGCTCTTATAAATTTTCATTTTAATTTTCTTTGTAATATTTTTGTTCCAAATTATTCCTTGAAATGTCTTAGTTGCATTTTTTTGCCATTGCAATTTTAGTCTGAAAATCTCTCTCACAGGTACCTAAACTTGTAATTATTGACCCAAGTTATTAAAAAAATTCACATTTTTTTTATTTTCCCTGTTTCGAGTACGAGGTCATCCACATCCTTTCCCAAACACATATATTCTGTTTTCTGTAAATTTATATTCAGTCCCCATTTTTTATATTCTTCCATTAGTTTATTTATCATATATTTCATATCATCTTCATCCCCTGCAAAAATTATTTGATCATCTGCAAACAACAATGAATGCAGTACTTTTCCTCCTATAGGAATACCCATTTCAGAACATTTTTTATACCATAAATTAAGAGCCTGGTCTAAATAAATGTTAAAAAGAATTGGTGACAAACTCATAATGTTATTTTCCATAATTAATTTATGAGCTATATGCAAATTAATGCATATGTTATTGATTCAGTCTCTTGATAAATATTGTTTGTTATAAAGGAATGATCCATAAGCATTAAAAGTAAATATAATATTAAATAAAAACAAACCTGGTACATGTATGAGGTCTCTGAGCAGCTGGAACAGAGTATCAAGTGTGTGAGGCTGGAACTTCCTAGGACAAGTAACTGTGGCACTCGCCAGTCCTTCTAGAAGAAGGAACCACACTCTCAGAACTCCACTGGGACGATCCAAGTTGTCCAAAGATGACATGTCATTTTGCAACGGACACAGTGACTTATACATCGAATCACTTGAACTTGTTTCATCATCTTCACAAACAAATCGTGTCACTTCCATATTTGGCAAAACTGGATCTACTTGTTGTGGACAGTTATTCAACTGAATTCTGAAAAAAAGAAGTATAATGTTATAGTGAATATATTCATCTAACAAATACAATGTTTATTTTTTTCTCTTATATAATGTATATTTTTATATTTATATTTTTTATATTTGGGATCAATTATAGAGAAGGATGGAACATCAAACTTTTTTTCCGTCCGGCTTTGATTGATTTGGTCTTTCAGCATTTTGTTTTTTTTTTCTAATGTGTGGGGAGCTGGCCCACAGCATAAACCCCCAACCTGGAGGACCAGGAAAATTTCTGTCTGGGTTTTCCTCCCATAGCCTTTGAAGATCCCTCTTCACCGCAAGGCAGCATTTCTCTATTTCCCTTAGAGATAGGGTTGCCTCTTCCGCCAGATCTGCCGTGATGAAGGACTCCTTCTGCGCTGACTCTGCCATTGAGGTCTTCACCGTAACCCTGGCTAGGGGCCCTTACAGAGTACTATGAGGAGAAGGAATTAAAGTGGTTAGGACATGTTTTAAGAATGGAAGATGAGCGATGGCCGAAGCAACTATATGAATGGCATCCGAACAGAAAGAAGAAAAGAGGAAGACCAAGGTTAACATGGAAGGAAAACATGAAGACAGTAATGCAAGCTAGAGGGCTAAGCATCGAAGATGCCCAAGACCGTAGGCTTTGGAGGTTTGGCACGGGAAGACGGCAGCAGCTGTAAAAACCCGAAGATAGATAGAGAGATGGAACATCAAACAAAGAAATAGCAAAAAGGATTAGTAATGAAAGAAAAACCATAGGAATGTTAAACTCTATTCTATGGAGTAAAAACATCATTAACAGATCAAAACAACTCATTTATAAATCCATCCTAGAAAATATGATGTTATATGGATCGGAAGTCTGGCCAATGACGCAACAACATGTCAACAGAATAACTTCAGTGAAAATGGATTTTTGGAGAAGAGCTGCCAGAACATCTCAACTGGAAAAAATTAGAAATACAGAAATTAGAAAATGGATGAATGCAGAAAGAAATATAATGGATGGGATTGAACACAGAAGCCTAAAATAGTATGGACATGTAAGAAGAATGCAGGATGGAAGACTACCAAAGACCGTCTATGCATGGAAAATTGAAAGAAGGAAAACAAAAGGAAGACCAAGAACAAAACAACCTGGAAGAACAATATTCAACATTCAAAGAGGAAATTTGGTGTAACAGATGAAGACACAGAGGACAGAGAACGATGGAGAACTTTAATTAAGGAAAATTTGTGAATGTTTGTTGCAAACTGAGAGTCTATAAGTCCGTAGTCATTTATATATATATATATATATATTTTTTAGTTCATGTTAATTACTAAGATTGGTTAGAGAAAACCCTCAATGATGAGGATAATTCTCAAAATAATAAAATATTTTTTATCAAATGCAATGTATATTTTTCTCTTCAAATATAATGTCTATTGAACTTTC
The DNA here is from genome assembly GCA_030220185.1 of Diploptera punctata. Lineage (NCBI taxonomy): Eukaryota > Metazoa > Arthropoda > Insecta > Blattodea > Blaberidae > Diploptera > Diploptera punctata. The sequence goes on along the minus strand of JASPKZ010010287.1, from coordinate 2,347,799 downwards.
ATAGGAAGAAATCACTTTAATTTAATATTGAATTAAATGTTTCATACATCTCCTCACATCCAGTCTTCTAAGCAGACTGCTGTTTCAAACCCTTGGCAGATTCATCTTCAATACCCTCTCTTTGACTGATATTATGTTGATCAGAAGAACTACTTCTTCTTCAAGAGATAGAATATTTTTATCACTCACCTCATACTGAATCATCATCATCCTTATCATTATCATCATCATCCTTCACCGGTGTGAAAAGCAACAGGAAGCTACCACACCTGTAATTCCCTAGTAAAGCTGCAAAACATAGCATGAAAATTCTATGACTGCAGTGAAAGACCTGCCCTCGAGCAAAATTACTATGGATGGATGATTATATCAATATTGACTGTGTATGCCAGTATTTGTGTTGATTTGTGGAATATTCATCATCATCATCATCCTTTCAAGTATTAAGCCCAGTGGCCCGTTACGGTCTCCCGCCATCTCCGAAAAGGTCGACCCACAGATCTTCTGCCTCGAGGAATGTAGTGAAGAATTTGTTTTGGTATTCTGTGACGATCCATGCGCTGAATATGGGCTAGCCAATTGTTTCTATATTCTTGGAGGTATTCAGATATAGGTACGATGTTTAACTCTCTGGCTATTGTTGAATTTCTTTGGTGGTGTAGAAGGCTATAACCTGCAGTTCGTCGCAGAAATTTCATCTCCATGGCTGTAATATCACGATCATCCTGAGTTCTGATGGTCCAAGCTTCACTGCCATAACAGATTATGGGTCTAGCAAGAATTTTATAGATTTTCATTCTTGTGTGTCTCTGCACTTTTGATGGTTTAAAAACTTGGTTGATAATTCTTAAAGCTTTATTATAGTTTTGTATTTTAAAGGATATATCACATTCCTCATTATAAGTTAGATTATATCCTAAGTATTTAAATGAATTTACTTGCTCTAATATTGAATTCTGAATACAAATTTTACTTCTTACTGGGAATTTCCCTTGAAAGGCCATAACTTTAGATTTTGTTGTTGATATTTCCATGTTAAATCGTTGGGCTATTATATTAAGATGATGAGTGGAATATTGCAATTCATCTTCATTATTGCCGAAAAGAGCCTGATCATCTGCATATAAGAGTGTGTCTAAAATTGTGTGTCTTGAGAGAGGAATATTACCATGAACTGTCAATCTCCAGTGTCTGATGATAGCATTAATGTATACATTAAATAGAAGTGGTGATAGAGGGCATCCTTGTCTGACTCTGCAATTTATATGTTTCCAATCTGACAATTCTGTTCCTATTTGTACTGCTATGATGTTATTTTTATACAGATTAAAAATTGTTTGGATCATTTGATTTGGTGTTCCATCATCAGTTAAGATATCTAAAAGTTTTTGTCTGTCAACTCAATCAAATGCTTTGATAAAATCTATAAACGCTATATGTAGTTCTTTATTGAATTCTTTGTGCTTTTCGATAAGAAGTTTTAAGGTGAAATAACTATCGGCACAGGATCTTCCCTTACGAAAACCATTTTGTTCTTCATTTTGTGGAATATTGTTCCTCATTTTTTCCATGTTCTTATTTAATTTAACAATTTCCAATCCTGGTTAGAATCATGTTTGGATGCAGTACACATAGCTAACTCCTATCAAAAAGCATCAAGGGAACTACTAGATTTGAAGATCTCATTTGACAGTCACTTGAGACTTCTTCTAAATATCGAAGTGCAAGAGAGTGAATGGAATGTTCAACATCTGTTTAATATTAGACATGAACCAACACATACAAATAATTTGTTGTTGTTTTCAAATGCTGGGCCTTGGCAATGAAGCCATTAGCGTTCTTGCTCTCCAATATTTCTCTATGGCAATGCAAGCACTAACTCAGAACCCTCCAATATGTCTAACTTTAGAGGAACAGGCAATAACACAACATGAGAAAATGTTACGATTAACAACAACAAAATGGGAAAAAAGGCAGTTACAACCAAGCAAGTTGAAAACACAAACAAGTTTCTTGTCCAAAGTAATGGAAATAAAAACAGATTTGAATCTTCCTGAATCTAAAGAAAATATTTTGATCAGAGATAACCCTCTTACTTTTGAACCAATTAACATTCAGCTAAATCTAGAAGAACCAGTTACAAAATCTGAAACTCCCACACTTGTACTAAAAGCTCTAGCATTAGAAGTTGTGAATAAGAGATATCCACCAGAAGAATGGTTACATGTCTACACAGATGGATCTACTATTGATAACAACTCAGGATCAGGGATTACTTGTGCATTATTTTCATTTTATCAACCAGCAGGATACCACACAACAAATTTTGATGCAGAAGTAACGGCTATTCATATTTCACTCCAACAATTACTATACAGAATAAATAAATTTCAAAATGCGGTCATACTCTCTGATTCTAAGGCAGCAATATATGCAATAAATTCACACAAAATGAAGTCAATACAAATTAAAGAGTGCTACATAATGATTCAACAACTCCAAAAACTACAGAAAAGAATTCAATTGCAATGGATACCTGCACATTGTGGAATTGCTGGAAATGACACTGCTGATTTTCTTGCCAAAAAAGGCTCCAATTTAATTCAGAATACTACTAAAAAGCTTACCTTTCACATCCATAAAAAGAATAGTTAAAAACAAATATAAAATCAAACAAAACCAAAACCTATGTAATAAAGCCAAAGACAAAAAATGGAATATTTTAGTAAAGAAGCCAGATATTATTCCAGAATTTCCACGTAAAACTACAGTAGCAACATTTAGACTGCTTACAGAACATGACTATTTAGCCAAACATTTATATAAAATAGGAATCTACACGAATCCAAATTGTCCTCTATGCAATAAAGACGAAGAAATGAATGAAGAACACCTACAAACCTGTGAAGTATTACCTGTTGGATCCACAATAGAGAAATATTGGAGAGCAAGAACGCTAATGGCTTCGGTGCCAAGGCCCAGCATTTGAAAACAACAACAACAACAACATACTTCTCTATGGTGGATCCAACAGGTAATACTTCACAGGTTTGTAGGTGTTCTTCATTCATTTCTTCGTCTTTATTGCATAGAGGACAATTTGGATTTGTGTAGATTCCTATTTTATATAAATGTTTGGCCAAATAGTCATGTTCTGTAAGCAGTTTAAATTTTGCTACTGTAGTTTTAAGTGGAATTTCTGGAATAATATCTGGCTTCTTTACTAAAATATTCCATTTTTTGTCTTTGGCTTTATTACATAGGTCTTGGTTTTGTTTGATTTTATATTTGTTTTTAATTATTCTTTTTATGGATGTGAAAGGTAAGGTTTTAGTAGTATTCCGAATTAAATTCGAGCCTTTTTTGGCAAGAAAATCAGCAGTGTCATTTCCAGCAATTCCACAATGTGCAGGTATCCGTTGCAATTGAATTCTTTTAATTTTATATATTAAATTTGGGAATTTTTAACATTATGAGGTTCAATTCATAAGAATTGAGTAAATCGTGATTATTTCTTACCTCATACTTCTATGTTCCTTTAAACACAGCACTGCAGTATCGGCGACTCCTTGTCACCATCGTCAGCTGTTTTCACGATTGTCAATTTTTTTCTTTTGTTGATAATTATCCAAACTGCCATCTGATGTTCTTTTTAAGGAATTATTTTCTAAACTGCCATCTGGTATTCTTTTTTATGAATCATTTTCTAAACTGCCATCTGTTGTTTTTTTTAATAACTTTGTAATCAAGCTCGGTTCTTCTGGAATTTCGAAGTTCATGGTTCTAGTATGGTTTTTTTTAATTTATATTTTTTCCCAAACTGTTAAATCTAAAGGTTTAGATAGATGTTTCAAAAGTTTTGCTTCTTTTTCAATCCTATGATGCTGTAATAAACTATGTGCTGCTATAGCTGATTTTACAATTTCTCCATTCTTTATGTTTTTGAAGTGTTCTTTTTTACAAGTTTCCAAATTCCTTTTTGTTTTTCCTATATATATCCTGTTGCAATCTTTGCAATCAATTTGATAAATTCCAGATTTTTTGTTGTCTGGGATGTTAAATTTATTACTAGTTAACAGAAGAACCGAGCTTGATTACAAAGTTCTTCAAAAATACAACAGATGGCAGTTCAGAAAATGATTCATAAAAAAGAACACCAGATGGCAGTTAAGAAAATAATTCCTTAAAAAGAACATCAGATGGCAGTTTGAATAATTATCAACAAAAGAAAAAAATTGACAATCGTGAAAACAGCTGATGATGGTGACAAGGAGTCGCCGATACTGCAGTGCTGTGTTTAAAGGAACATAGAAGTATGCAGCATTTAATAGTTTAACTCATAGATTGGTAAACTTACCCTTAAACGAAGAAGATTTCAAACATGAGTAAAAACACATAATCAAAGTAGCAAGAGAAAATGGGTTTGATGAAAAAATGGTACATAAAAGGATAGAAAAGTATAAAAAACAAAGAATGATAAACAGAAGTAATCTTGAAAAAGAAGAACCACCTATGAAAAAATATAGGAAATTCACATATCACCCCTGGGTACATAATAAATTTCAAAATATATTTGAGAAGTTCAATATTAAATTAGCACCAAAAAATAACTACAGTTTAAATAAACTAATAAAAACCAACAAAAATGAAAAAACTGATAAAAATAAAAAGTCAGGAATATATCAAATTGAATGCATGGGTTGTGAAAAGATATATGTAGGGAAAACAAAAAGAAACCTAAAAATTAGAACCAAAGAACACATAAGAAATATTAAAAATGGAGAAATTGAAAAATCTGCAGTTGCTGCTCATGTTTGGTCTGAAAAACATAATATAAATTCAGACACTAAATTATTAAAACAGTTAGAAAATACAAAAGAGCTGACTATTTGGGAAAAAATTTATATTCAGAAGAACAGAAACAGAGTTATGAATTTTGATATTCCAATGGAGGGTGGCCTTGTTTGGAGGTTCTTTGGCCAACCACAGGATGGAGCTGACATCGACATCCAGGTGGTGCAACATAATGCAACATAAATAAAACCAGTCTGGGAAAGCTGACGATAAAACAGAATTGTTTTGAAACATGTCCAAGAACAAATCAACATTAATATTGAGGTAAGATGTCCAGACCAAAAATAATATAATTAAAATAACCTCAAAATATAACTTCCTAAAATTAAATATTAACACATTGGTGACGGGCCACGGAGATCTCCGTGTTTAAATGGCCAGCGCTAGACGACCGGTCACGGAGATTTCCGTGTTTACGTTTTCTTTGGCTTCCCTGCCTCTTTGCTTTTGAATGAGGCATTCAATTTTGTTTCTTCTCATTGTGAAATAATCTTTAGTTGTTTTTGTACCCCTCTCTTCTCTTTTATGAAATTGCCAACTTAACAGAAAGAGTTGTTTACAATTTTATGACAGACGGCTGGTGAAATATCGAATTTTAGTGCGGGTAGTTAGGCGATTACGGAATATGTATGTAACCTGTAAATATATGTTCCAGAGCGGAAAAATTAAAAGAAACTCAATTTTGCGTTCTGGAGCCGATATATATCTGTGGCAACGTGTCCACCAGGATAATTATTATATTAGTGTGGCTATAGCTGAAAATTTGCTCGAAAGAAGGACGAGAGTTTCTGAAGCAATAAATATTAACAGAGGGCTTCCGAAATCATTTGTTGAAGCAGGAAATAAACTCAAACCAGGAGAAAGAAAGTGTTTTGTAGTAAGGGGGACCTTTTGCTACAAACATCGAAAGATAAAAGAGACGTAAGAATGGTTAGAACATTGCATCAGGCAACACGAGAGTGGGAGGATTAAAGTTGTAAAAATGTCCTATTGAATACTTAAATATAACAAGTATGTAAGGGTGTAGACAGGGCTGACCAGTACCTATCATATTACTCCATCCTTAGAAAAACAGTGAAATGGAGCTAGAAAGTTGTATTGTGGCTTATGGATTGTGCACTCTTTAATGTTTCAGGGTCTATAAATTTCAAAATTCTAACAGCAAAATGTCAAACAGAAGTTTTTTGCTTGAAACAGCCTCTTGTTTGGCAGTCGTGAAATTAGGAACAGATGACAGGGAAGACGAGGAAAGACAGAGAGAAAAGAAACCACTTCTAGGAGACCACCGCACGACCCACCAGGCAGGCTAAGACATTAAGAAAAATAAATTAACACCAACTGTGATTGGAAAGAAAAAAAATACCCTCCAAACTTTGTCGCATTTTTGGTGAACACATGAAAACAAACTCGCTACATATGCTCTTTTGCACTGTGCCTTTACATAAAGGGAAATGTTTCCAACGCTATCATACCCTCAATTTCTACTAGAAAGTCTGGTGAGAACACTAATAAAGATTTACTTATGCATTATTGTTATTGACTGTAAATATATTGATGTAAAACCACACTGTGCTATCGCGGTTTAAAATTTAAAAGTCCACCCTACTGACAGAATTGTCCGGTCCAGCAGCGGTGGGTGGAACGCAGAGCTGTCGGTCACCAATGTGTTAAATATAGAAGTATGAGGTAAGAAATAATCACGATTTACTTAATTCTTATAACATACAGATGATATAACATTACACCTTACCTATGTGCCGTGTGGAACATAGGGCAGGCTGGCATGCTGTACATGGAAGCCAGTATACCAGCACAGCGAGTAAGGAACTTCAAGGCAGCTATACACAGCTCAAGAGATGGATTTGAATCTCCAAATTCACAAGATGATGCATCATTATTATTTGTTGTTGAATCATCCATTTCACCTGAAATAATTTCAGGTTTCATTATCAATGATTTTATATATATTACATTTTGGGAAATATTTTACATCATGTGATGCAAAAAATTTTTCTGAGTTCCAATCATACACAATGTGCACGCGCCAACAAATGCAAATTGACAGTTGTGAAAACAGCTGATGTGGAGAAGATGTTCTCTGATACTGCGGTGCTGTGTTAAAAAAATATAGATGTATGAGGTAAGAAGAATTCACGATTAATTTGATTTTTATTAAACACAAAGCTGTTTACACTATGGAATCATGGGATGCAGCCCACATATACACGATATTTAACAAACCTAAAAGCTAACCCAACACAATTTAAGTAATCTAACCTGTGAAAGACCAATCTAAAAGCTAACCTAACATATTTTAAAATACAATAGGAAGTGACATTAAGAGATTGTTTAATAATTAAAACGTTTTATCCGTTCATTCTTACCTCTTAGAGTTGATTTTCTGAACATGTTTCAGAGCTTCTTAGTCAGCTCTGAAACATATGTTCGACAAAAACAACTCTAAAGGTAAGAATGAACAGACCAAATGTTTTAATTAACCTAACGTAATTAAATCACTCTAACATGTGAAAGAATGCAATGCCCAAAAATAAACAGTAAGTTCTAAAATGCTGAAGTATATGTGTACATATTCTATGTTGGCTGCACTGGAACACGTCTTTCTTGTTGCATAGAATATTCGTTAAAATCAATATGGCTGCCATGTCTTCATGCTATGTATGTAGTTAAATATCATAGAAGAATATATTAGAAAAATATGTAAAAATCATTGTGAATGGTGGGAAATAATTTGAAAATAAAACCCTAAGAATAAAATTTGACAGGAGTTTATGATGGAATTTAAAAAAAGTTGCATCACTGGTCATAAATTTTAGCCACATTTTGTTTTCCTTGTTAAAAATTATGATTTTAAATTTCTTTTAGCATTTTGTATTCTTCTGACAATTTCTTTACTTATATTATTTCAGCTTAGGTATACAAAACTAGTGAATAATTTTGAATCATTAATCACTAATTTAAGAAAAAGATACTTACTTGGACCTCGAACATGTTTCAGAAGACAAAGGATGCAGTCCACGGCAGCATTAGAAAATACCAGAGGATTGTCTGTATTCAGGAAGACTTCAAATACATCCAGAACTGCACGCAGGTGACTAGTGCTGCTATCTTCATGTTGGCAAGTGTTTGAGAGTTTCACAACACGTAAAGCTCCAAAAAGTGGTCTCCATCCTGATCTGATTTCTGTTTTATTCGCTTCTACAAATTCACATATGCAACTCACAATCTGTTAAAATAAGACACACATCTTAGAAATGTAAAAAAGGGTGAAGTGGACAAGTCAGCTGTAGCAGCCCATGCTTGGTCTGAAAAGCATTTAATCGATACAGAAGCTAGCCTAATCAAACACACAGATAAACAAAAAGAACTCACAGTCTGGGAAAAAATCCACATCCAAAAAAAACAAGAAAGATAAACTCATGAATTTCAAAACTCCCGCAAATTTTGACCTGATCCAGAGGTTCATCAGTCCACCGATAGAAGTAAGAAGAAAACCGCCAAGAAACGACATAACACCGGTCGATCAGAGGCTACTGACGATGGAGATAAGCTCCGAAACTGCAGTATAGAAGAGAAAGGATATGAGGTGAGGTAATAAAAACATTAATTTAATTCTTAAATTAAACCTCATAGTATTATTTCCCTGTGAAAGTTAAATAAATAAGACACTTCTATTATTTTATATTTTTCTCGGGTTTCACTTTTAGGAAATTTCAACGAATTGTAATTATTGAGACTGTTCTATTAATAAAGAGTGAATGTAGCCAAAGAGTCATAGGTTCATCACATTAATAGATTCTTAGGAAAATGTTGGTTGGTTGGTTGGTATCTAATGTCGAGCACTTGATAATGAAATCATTCGCTCTCTTGCACTCCAATATTTAGCAGAAAGGTTGGTCTCTTCTACAAAAGCTGGACAATGGAGGAGATGGTTTCTTTCCATATCTTAGGAAAATATGATAATATCTTTAATTGTGAAAAGAAATGTTAACATTTGTATTGTAGCTTGAATGGTGTAATGGATAGCATCTTCGTATGGAGAACGAGAGGTCCAGGGTTCAAGTCCCATCAAGCATTAATTTTTCTTTTCAAAATAATATTGTCCAATATTCGAAAGTTTATTTTCTTCTTTTTTTTTTCAATGCCCCAGGTTGTCATTTTAACATTTCTAGTGTTCTCTCCTGGCATTGGCTTAATTGTAACCCACTTACGAAGTTGGGGCACCTAGAAGATGGAGTTATGTTACCTGATGATATGATAAATGATAATGAAGCACCAGGAGAGTTCTTATCCTAAACTTAACCTAAATTCCAGACCATGAGCAACCACAGGAATAATTCCCTTTAAGGAAAAATTCCTATGGTTTGATCGGGAATCGAACCCGGGACCTCATGAACAATAGAAACGTTGACCACTAGCCCATAAAGCTGGTCATTAAATTTTTTAAAAAGTATAACATCAAAATATTAAGCTTTACTGCATAAAAGGTAGTGTAAAATTCTCATTATAAATCCTTATTTAATAGAAGCCAAAAATGAATAGAGAAGCAGCAGCAGGAGCAGAAATAACATGTAAACTCTTCTCATTTTCAACTTTTATAAGATTCATGATGTGTTCCGTTGAGGTTTATTCAAAATTAATATAAAATTATAGAATATTCACCTGAAAGGTCCGTCTCCTCAACTTAATTATCATTTAACTGTAGTGCTTTCGGGACTTGTCCCATCATCGGCAGGATTCAAAACTGGTGTTTCACTGAAGATCTGGTAGAGGGGGTTGCATGTATTGGGTTCGTTTTCGTTTATCAGGCTGTCGTTGTGAGCTGCTTTCATGATTTCCATCTCTTCGAGTACGTTTATCTTCGCTGGATTATTTTCTCTGTGCATCACTGTTAGGGTGTTTTCAATATTTAACATGCGATGTCCTTCATGGATAACGTGTTTTGCATAGCTTGATTTACCTTCTGCGTGAACGAAGTCTCGAAAATGTTCTTTTAACATCAGATTCAAAGAACATTTTCCAGACTTCGTTCACGCAGAAGGTAAATCAAGCTATGCAAAACACGTTATCCATGAAGGACATCGCATGTTAAATATTGAAAACACCCTAACAGTGATGCACAGAGAAAATAATCCAGCGAAGATAAACGTACTCGAAGAGATGGAAATCATGAAAGCAGCTCACAACGACAGCCTGATAAATGAAAACGAACCCAATACATGTAACCCCCTCTACCAGATCTTCAGTGAAACACCAGTTTTGAATCCTGCCGATGATGGGACAAGTCCCGAAAGCGCTACAGTTAAATGATAATTAAGTTGAGGAGACGGACCTTTCAGGTGAATATTCTATAATTTTATATTAATCTTCTCATTTTACATCTCTCTTGGGAAATATACAACACATTATGACGGTGAACTATAAGCAATACTTACAGCCCTACAACAATTGTTTCTTCATATCAATTCCTTCCAAAATACTGTAATACTTTCTGACTCTAGCTCAGCCATAATGGCACTAACACACAACCAGACCATCCAAGACCATAGAATAATAGAAGCCAAAAATTGCATCAGGATGTTGAAAAATCTAAACAAAAATGTTGTTCTACAATGGATTCCAACACATTGTGGCGTGGAAAGCAATGAAAAGGTTGACATGCTTGCAAAAAAAGGTACACTCATCCAACAAAGTAAGATCTTACAAATCGGTACAACTCTACACCAAAATGAAAATAAAATCCCATATAGCCGAACAAAACAAAATCCAATGTGAAACTAAGGGTCGTATGTTAGAACATTACTCTCTACTCAAATTACTTCCAATCACTAGTGAGCTGATTCACCGTAAGCAATTGCTGAGAACGAATTAACAGCCGACTTATCGGTCATGCACAAGAGTCGACGTTTTCGTAATATTGGCAACGAATTACCCAGAATTCTCAGCGATAAAACCACTTCCGTTATTTTCGTCTGCTATAGAGGAATGCATTTATGCTTGCATCCCGCAAATAATACCGTATACAAACACGTCTGCGACACGCAATATTACGCCGATTCTCCTGTTCTTCCAGTTGAATTCTTTGGTAGACTCTATCAAATTCCTCTTCTCCGTGTATACCGAAAACATGATCGAAGTCTTCAAGGTCCGACATCTTGGATAAATGTTGGATAAAGCAGCAAAGTACATCGATTACCATCGGTTCCCGTCGGTTCCCTTCGGGATTTTAATTTGAGTTGCTCATTTAAGCTACCTCCGCAGGTAGCTTACAAATTTAACCAATTATTATCACATGAACAGATTTCTGAGTAAGCAAAATCGTATCAGCATACAACTTGCTCAGCAGAGAAGGCATTTTACTGTCTAATGCGTCCAAACATGCGACCCTAAGACATGGAAAACATTATTAGAACCAAATAGAATACCAAACAACCCCCAATCAACTGCAGTTGCATCATTTTGTCTTGAAACTGGTCATGATTGCTTGGCAGCACATCTACATAGAATTAAGCTACTAGACTCTCCACACTGCATAGTATGCAAGAACACAAATACAATAATGAACAAGGATCACTTGATGTTCTGCGCTGATCTTCAGAAAATAGTTGGAACACCATTCCAAATTGCTGAATATTATTGGGAAGCCCGCAAGCGAATAATGACAAATCAAGAGCTTCAGAACATTTGAATATTACTAATACTAGAAGCCGAAAATTGGCTGTTGGTAGTGCCTTGAGACGAACTGAGAATTGTATAAGTGAGAAGAAATGTTACCGTTTGTATCGTAGCTTGAATGGTGTAATGGATAGCATACACCTATGGAGAACAAGAGGTCCAGGGTTCAAGTTCTGGTTCAAGCATTAATTTTTATTTTTGTAATAATATTGACCAGCATTAGAAAGTGTTAAATTTTTAAAAAATATTACACCAAAATATCTTTAACTTACCTGATCTTGAACATCCACATCACACAGTTCCAAACACAGCAGATTTTCAAAAGGTTTGAAGAGAGCTTCATTGAAGTGAAAATGAGGCAATTCTGACTGCTCATTTAGTACAGACATCACTGTATCATGAATACACGCCACTGCCTTCTTTGAGATTGCTCGCTCTTTATGACATGCAGCCTGTGAACAAAAATATTCATATTAAATTGTTTATCCTTTTTTTTAATAACATATTTACTTATTTAACTCATGCCCCAAATGGGAGTCAATGACCAATCACATTTCAATGATTTTTTATTTACAACCAATCACAGTCGTGTTTTGCCTAAAATTTACCAACTAAAGTTTATCATAATAAAGAAAGCACCTTCCTTTTAACATTCTGAATAGGTCATAGCATTATTTTGCAGTGACTGACTCTCCAAGAAATACGGCTACCAGATTGTATATATAGTGCATGAATGTCAGCAGAAAGCGCATGCGATGGATAATATAAAAACATTTGTAACAATTGATTATACCACAAAAAAAAAAAAGAAACCACTGTTTGCATTTTCTTAAACAAATTATTTTCCAGGAAATGACGCAGAAAAATATAATTGACATATTTACATCATAGGGCATGAAATTAATTAATACCTATAACGTTGGTTATAAATTTCTCCACTAGGGTGCATTCTTACAACATTGCGATCCTTTGGCAATAAATAATATTATGATCTGGTTGCAGTGATGAACAAAAGAAGCAAATGAAGCGTACCAATCGTTTCTCATTTGTTCTCAAACATCGCCGTTTACATTAAATATATAAATATTTTAAAATAACTATATTTAAATAATGATTTGTGAGTAAACAGCTTAATTTTATTTGTTAAATAGTCCTAACAAATGCCACTCTTGATTTCCAAATTCTCTAGATAAATTCACTCCTCACTTCGTGAGTCGTGACATTACGAGGATTAATTTGATATTTGAGTTTGTATTTTTTTTAACATTCTTACCTCATATGGTGTTTTGTTGGACATATGTTTTAAAGCTGTTGCTCCATCATCAGCAGTTACACAAATTGATTTCTTCTTTTCTTCAAGTTGTCGGCCCTGGATCTGTGTTCCAAAGAACTTGGTAATGAGTCCTTTCTCCAGGAATTTCAAAGTTCATAATTTTCTCAGAACAACAAGGAGAAAATTATGAAGTTTCAAATTCTCGGAGAAAAGTGCCTCATTACCAATTGTTTGGAACACAGATCCAGGGCCGACAACTTGAAGAAAAGAAGAAATCAGTTTTTGTAACCGCTGATGATGGAGCAACAGCTTTGAAACATATGTCTGACAAAACAACCATATGAGGTAAGAATGTTAAAAAAAATACAAACTCAAATATCAATATTAATCATGATTTGATGGAAGTACGAGGGCGGATCGGAAAGTAACGCACAATAATTTTTTTTTAAAAAGTTTAATAGTAAAAAAAAGGAAAAAAATCACAAATGAACTTACATCTTTTACCTACTTTTCGACATAGTCACCAACTTTCTCAACACATTTTTCCCATCGTGTTACCAGTTTCAATATGCCCTGTTCGTAGAAGTCCATTTGGTTGGAGTGTAGCCATCTGCGCACTGCTGATTTCACTTCCACATCTGTCTCAAAGCGTTTGCCGGCCAGGAATTTCTTCATGGGACCAAACAGATGAAAGTCCGATGGTGCAAGATCCGGACTGTATGGTGGATGCTGGAGCACCTCCCAACCAAATTCGGCGATTTTCTGACGAACGACAGTAGCAACATGGGGGCGAGCATTGTCATGAAGAAGTTTAACGTTAATGTTGTGACGTTTGTCACGAATGGCACGACGCAACTTCACCAAAGTTTTAATGTAGGCCGCAGCATTCACAGTGGTCCCGTGTTCAGCAAAGTCCACCAATAAAACACCATGCATTTCCCAGAACACTGTCACAAGCACTTTCCTGGCAGATTGAGTCACTTTGAATTTTTTCTTTACTGGGGAACCAGCATGTTTCCACTCCATTGATGCCTGCTTTGTTTCGGGCGTGTAGTGGTATGCCCACGACTCATCACCTGTGACGATTCCTTCCAGAAAGTCATGCCCTTGTGCGGTGTACAGCGTTAAGTGGTCCAAGCTTGCCATCATTCGCTGGCCCTTGTGGTCGTCTGTCAGGTTCTTAGGCACCCAGCGAGCACTAACTTTACGGAATTTCAAATTTTCATGAACAATATCGTACACCGCACCATAGGAAATGTTGAACTTCTGCGATAAGGCTCGCAGTTGCACACGCCGGTCGTTCAGAATTGCCGCCTCAATGCCTCTGACATTCTGCAGGATTGCCGCTGTTGTCGGCCGGCCGGAGTGTGGCGAATGACTAAGGTTCACGCGTCCCTCTTGGAAGAATGTGCACCACCTGGAGACATTGCTACGGTCCATACAATCATCCCCATACACGCCACGCATGTCCCTGTGAATTTCACTGGGTTTATGCCCTTTGGTCCACAAAAATCGAACAACACTTCTCTGTTCCTCACAGGTGGACGACTGTAGCATGCGTGCCATCTTTGTTGCATAGTTCAAGCTTCTCTCGCAAGAGGTGCACCTGAGAAAAAAATACCATCTGTAGTGAAAACTTCAAACTATATCTCTGTGAAATTTCAACATTCTAGCTGCAATACCAAGGCAGAAAAAAATTATTGTGCGTTACTTTCCGATCCGCCCTCGTACTTTCTAATGATTTTAAAATGATTAATATTATTCTCCCACCTCATCTATCTTTGGTCCTAAAATTTTTCTAAGAACTTTATTTTCAAACACTTGTAATATTTTGTCCTCCCTTAAAGTAAGTGTGTATGTTTCCAATCCATATAATAGAACTGGGAGAATAATAGTTTTATATATGTTCAGTCCACCGCTGTGGTCTCGAGGTAGCATGCTGCCTTGTCACACAGCGGGCCTGGCTTCGATCCCCGGTCGGGGCAGTTTTTCTGGATGAGGTTTTTATCGGGGTTTTTCCTCACCTGTAAGACAAATGTCAGGAAAACTTTAAAGGCCCAAACGGTCCCCGAAATCATATGGCCATCATCATCATCCTTACCATTATCATCATTCTTCACCGATGTGGAAAGCAACAGGAAGCTACCACACCTACAATTCCCTAGTAAAGCTGCAAGCATAGCATGAAAATGCTATGATCGTAGTGAAGGACCTGCCTTCGGGCAGAATTACTATGGATGGATACATTTTCAGTTTAACATTTTTTGAGAGGAGTTGAGACGACAAGAATCCCTCTAAAGCATAACATGCATTTCCAGAATTGAGCCTATGTTTGATTTTTTGTTCACCTCATTCCTATTTGCAATTATGGTTCCCAGGTATCTGAACTTGACCACTTCTTCAAAATTTCCGTGATTTGTCATTAACTGTCCATTTCCATTATACAATGTGTCCACAAATATAGTATCATACTTTAAACTACTACTGCGTCGCTTTGGATAATCGCATCTAAATGAAATTGGTGACAATCAAAAGAGAAACTCAAAAAGTTTTCTGCATGTTAACAATGTCAACAATGGAGATTAATGGACAACAATACAGAAACTAAACTAAATTTAATACAAGAATTAAATAAATCGTGATTATTTCTTACCTCATACTTCTAATGTTCCTTTAAACACAGCACTGCAGTATCGGCGACTCCTTGTCACCATCGTCAGCTGTTTTCACGATTGTCAATTTTTTCTTTTGTTGATAATTATTCAAACTGCCATCTGGTGTTCTTTTTAATGAATCATTTTCTAAACTGCCATCTGTTGTATTAAAAAGAACACCAGATGGCAGTTTAAAAATAATTCCTTAAAAAGAACATCAGATGGCAGTTTGGATAATTATCAATAAAAAAAATTGACAATCGTGAAAATAACTGACGATGTTGACAAGGAGTTGCTGATACTGCAGTGCTGTGTTTAAAGGAACATAGAAGTATGAGGTAAGAAATAATCACGATTTATTTAATTCTTATGAATTGAACCTCATAATATTAAAAATTCCCAAATTTAATATATTAATAGTTGAATGCAGACTTTCACGGCCGGTAATCATAACGTTGAGTGATTCCGGGTTATGTGGCCGTGGTCCATCGTTGGTGTTGATACCAGACGTTTCGCCCTCAACTGCGGGGGGCATCTTCAGTGGTGAGTGCTTCTAGGCGTGTTTCCTGGTCGGAAGATCTACTTAGAGTGAGCGCTGCGGACGTTGTGGACGTTGTATTAGTGGTGGGTGCAGGGTGAGTGGGCGTGGCTCTTGCTGATTGGCTAATGGTCGTCTCCTTGTTGTCCCTAGTGTTAATGCATTTATTTTCTAGTGTATGATACCAGGCCTTAGCCAGTTTGATACCTTCCTCTTTTCTGTTGATATTTCCCTTATGCTTGTATATTTCTATAGCCTCTCGGTATAATCTAGGGAAATAGTAGGAAGTTGTGGCTAAAACTTGTGTATCGTCGAATAGAATCTGGTGTCCATTCATAATGACATAAAAGAAACTGCAGACAAGGAGAAATGGATAAATCAGCTGTAGCAGAACATGTCATGAATGGACACCAGATTCTATTCGACGATACACAAGTTTTAGCCACAACTTCCTACTATTTCCCTAGATTATACCGAGAGGCTATAGAAATATACAAGCATAAGGGAAATATCAACAGAAAAGAGGAAGGTATCAAACTGGCTAAGGCCTGGAATCATACACTAGAAAATAAATGCATTAACACTAGGGACAACAAGGAGACGACCATTAGCCAATCAGCAAGAGCCACGCCCACTCACCCTGCACCCACCACTAATACAACGTCCACAACGTCCGCAGCACTCACTCTAAGTAGATCTTCCGACCAGGAAACACGCCTAGAAGCACTCGCCACTGAAGATGCCCTCCGCAGTTGAGGGCAAAACGTCTGGTATCAACACCAACGATGGACCACGGCCACATAACCCGGAATCACTCAACATTTAATATATTAAATTTAATATTTTTTTTTGTGGTTGATATGGGTTCATCATAGGATATTTAGCAGACGGCGATGTCTGTAGTGTCACTTGTGGAGGCCACATTCAATGTCTATGAGGTACAGCTAAAACTTTTTGAGTTTCTCTTTTGACTGTCATCAATTTCATTTAGATACGATTATCCAAAGTGACATAGTACTAGTTTAAAGTATGATACTATATTTGTGGACACAGTGTATAATGTATTCCTATGTGTGATCATATATTTTATTTTATTGATGTTTACTTCCAGCCCAAATTTCTTAGAGTAATTCAAGCATTAATTTTTCTTTTCAAAAGATTCCATTGAAATCATATCAACATTAAATTGAGGTAAGATAGTACAGACTCATACAAAACTTGATTAAAAGAAACTCAAATTAATTAAAAAGAAACATTACTGTACCATGTGTCTCAAAAGTGGTTTCTTAACACAGGCTCACCTCCATGAGATGCGGGCCAACAACTGACCAAGCTCTCATAACATGAATGAGAGGACGTCCACTGCGTACTGTTTTCAGCATGACATCTCCAACTCTATGCAGGAGTAATAACTGTGATCCTGCAGTCAAGGACACAGTGCTGCCTCTAGGTGACTGTCCTCTCCGCGGCCACCACAACTTAACAGAGCTTGGATTATTGGAAGATCCAGAATGTTGCGAGGCAGTCGAGAATAGCTGAACTTGAGATGCTGCAACCAACGCTGACAGAAAACTTGTGAGAGCGTTCAAATTCAGTTTTAGAGCTGCATCATCAAACAATCTGCAACACAAAAACAAAATCCATCTTAGTATTCATAGTTAAAAAATCTGTAATTTATCAAATTAATTGTAAGAACTGCAATAAAGTACACATAGGAAAAACAAAAAGGAATTTGGAACACTTAGAAATTAAGGTAGAATTTTTATCACTCACCTCATATTGTTCTTCTTATTTGACTATAAACTAGTTTCGGAACATAGTTTCTGTTCCATCCTCAGTATCGTCACGACCATTGTTCTGTCGCCTTGAAGAGCTGTCCTCCGCTCCTTCCATTGGCTGACTGAAAAACCTCGAAACCAGGTCATTCTCACCAGGAATTTCAAAGTTCATCATTGATGCAGATATGCTCAGACCGGAACTTGATCCCGGGACCTTTGGTTCTCTAGACCAAGTGCTCTACCACCTGAGCAAGTACTGATCCAAACGCGTATCTTTCTCTTCTACATAGTTAACTCCCTAACCCCATCATTGATGAACTTTGAAATTCCCGGTGAGAATGACCTGGTTTCAAGGTTTTTCAGTCAGCCAATGGAAGGAGCGAAGGACAGCTCTTCAAGACGACAGAACAATGGTCGTGACGATACTGAGGATGGAACAGAAACTATGTTCCGAAACTAGTTTATAGTGAAATAAGAACAACAATATGAGGTGAGTGAAAAAAATTCTACCTTAATGAATATACCTCATAGTGAGAATTCCTAAAATAAGTAACACTTAGAAATATTAAAAATGGTGAAATTGAAAAATCATCTATTGCAGCACATAGTTTATTGGAGAAGCATAAAATTGAAAAAGAAGCCCATCTTTTAAAACATTTGGAAAAATCTTTAGAATTGACAATTTGGGAGAAGATATATATTCAGAAGAACAAATTTAGACCATGAATTTCGAGATTCCTGATGAACGTGACCTCATATCAAAGTTCATCAAATCAACACCAGATGGCAACGTTATTGATGGAGATTCCAACAATTCCAACGAATATCCGGTAGTCATAATGTCGGTTGAAAATGAGAGAGATCCTTCTCTAGAAAACTAGTTCCCGTGTTTAAAGAAACATAAAATATGAGGTAAGATGTAAAAAATGACTCATTAATCCATCTTAGTATTTAAGTCTTTCAGCAGTTCTTCCGAACGACATAACATAGTCGACGAGAAATTACTCAAAATGAAGCTGCCCAGGCTTCGAAACCAGTATAATTAGAAGACTGGATATGAGGTGAGGTATGAAATATTTTAATTTAATCTTTCAGTAGAATTCCAATCACAACTAACTAACTCTATAACATATTACACACATCTTTACCTTATTATTTATCACACCGCTTCACTAAACTCTCTGATACACATAACTTAGATACCCGATCCCTTGAGCACAGTGTCCTTTATATCCCTCCTCATCATACTACCTATTATTCGAAATCTTTTACAGTTTCTCTTGCTAGAACATGGAATTCACTTCCACCCTATGTCAGAGACTGCCAAACTTTACCATCTTTCAGAAATAAATTGAAAATAAAATCACTAACAGAAACAACTCACTAATACTACTTTTTAAGAATTAATAATGCGTTTTTGCATTATTTAATAAAAATAGACTTAGGATTTGTTAATATATTTACCTAATGCCTTGTATAAAAAGCGTAGATTAATTCATTGTAGTGTTTTTTTTTCTCTTCTTTTTATGCATAGTAGATTCGAGCTGTTATTCCTTTTTTATTCATTGTATCATTAATTTAATTTTAATTGTATTTAGTTTCATTCTATTATTAGACATTAATTTCATTATTATTCAATATGACAGATAATGAATTGTTCAATAACTATTATTGTAACTTTTTTTTGTATTCATATGTAACATGTTTGTCCTGTCTAATATGACTACTATTGTAATTTTTTTGTATTCATGTGTAACATATGTTTGTCCTGTTTTATATGACTATTATTGTATTTTTTTTTTGTATTCATATGTAACATATGCTTGTTCTGGTGAGTGGAAGAGAAGGCCACATGGCCTTAACTCCACCAGGCTAAATAAATAAATAAATAAAAATAAATAAAGTATTCCAATCCAGCATCAATGGCAGTATCAAACCCATAGGTTCCTGGCTGCACAGACATAAGCTCTCCATACATCCCTAAAAAAGTGAAGTAAAGTGATCCCACAACAGGCCTCAGGAGGCTAATGGGGTAGTAGGAGGTTAAGGCTCCCACTTTTTCTAGACAATCGGCACTTGATGTCAGCCGGGTTGTCAGCCCTGCGTGACGGCCGCCTTTACCCCAGAACAAGCGTCTGGTACTCATTTCCGTTAGAGGCTGAGTCGACCCCAGGGCCATAGTGCCACCAGAAGGTTTGGGTCAGTTTAAAAATCCTGACCCCAACAGGACTTGAACCCTCGACCCTCCGGCTTGTAGCTCAGTGCCTTAACCACTACGCTACGGCGTGCCCCCATACATCCCTATCCTGAGTTAATATTTTCCTATCAAATATGAGCGGCTACTGCAGTCTTTTTTTCCAATTCCACATTTTAACCAGAGTGAAGGAACATGTTAGGAATGTCAGAAATGAGGAATTAGGAAAAGCAGCAGTAGTCGCTCATGCTTGGTCATAAAAACATCAAATTGAAAGAAAGGCTAGTTTAATAAAACAAATAGAAACACCTAAGGAGCTCACTGTTTGGGAAAAAATTCCACATTAAAAAAAACTAAGAAAGAGAAATTAATGAATTTTGAAATTTCAGGGAAGTCGATTTGACTGGGAGGTTTATCAGTCCGCCAACAGATGGAGTAAAGAAGCAGTGCTCCTGGACAACAGAACATTGGTCGTGTATATACTGAAGATGTACCGTAGAATGGGGTGAATAGCAACAGTTTTGAACTTCAAGTTTAAATATCAAAAGTACTATAAGAGATATTGAATTGAGACCTACCTCGGTTTATGGGTCTTCCCGTCCTCTACAAGCCTGCAGCTTCATATTTTCTTTTTATGGCAAGGTAAAATTTAAAAAAATTGAAAACATGCTGTTTCTATACACCCCATTGAGCGGGGTCAATAGAAACAGGCATTGTTTTTCACGTTTGTTTCTATTTCAGAGTTTGTTGGGGCAATAGAAACAGTAAGCATTGTTAAGGGATGGATAGAAACACAAACGAGTGGTAATCAGAGCAAAAAATTTAATTACAATATATCGTAACCGATACCCAAAAACAAAAAGAACAAAAGTGAGAATACAAAGTTTAGTCTAATAAATTATGAAGGCACTTAAGTCATCCTGAAAACAGATTTTGTCTTTCCAGCGAGAAGCAGACTTTGAGGTTTGAACAACTGGCATCAATTTTTTAATTACATCATCCTTGGAGAAAAATGATTCTTCATCAGTCAAGGAAAACATATTACTGCTGAGGGTTTTCTTGCAAAACAGTCCAACATAACCGTCATCTTGAAAGTCAGTGACTTTGGAGACATACATTCTAAATACATTTTTAGTTTTTCCATATACCTTCACGATTACAAAATCGTCAGGTTGGATTAATTTTTTGGATCTTAAATTGGTCAGAAACGAAGAAAAAAGAAAAATTGAATTCAGGATTCATAGGAAAGAAACTCATACGGAAAATTTTATAAAATCAACAGGGTTCAATCCAATTGGACATAAATTAGCAGCATTTAATAGTTTAACTCATAGATTGGTAAACTTACCCTTAAACGAAGAAGATTTTAAACATGAGAAAAAACACATAATCAAAGTAGCAAGAGAAAATGGGTTTGATGAAAAAATGGTACAAAAAAGGATAGAAAAGTATAAAAAACAAAAAATGATAAACAGAAGTAATCTTGAAAAAGAAGAACCACCTATGAAAAAATATAGGAAATTCACATATCACCCCTGGGTACATAATAAATTTCAAAATATATTTGAGAAGTTTAATATTAAATTAGCACCAAAAAATAACTACAGTTTAAATAAACTAATAAAAACCAACAAAAATGAAAAAACTGATAAAAATAAAAAGTCAGGAATATATCAAATTGAATGCATGGGTTGTGAAAAGATATATATAGGGAAAACAAAAAGAAAACTAAAAATTAGAACCAAAGAACACATAAGAAATATTAAAAAATGGAGAAATTGAAAAATCTGCAGTTGCTGCTCATGTTTGGTCTGAAAAACATAATATAAATTCAGACACTAAATTATTAAAACAGTTAGAAAATACAAACGAGCTGACTATTTGGGAAAAAATTTATATTCAGAAGAACAGAAACAGAGTTATGAATTTTGATATTCCGATGGAGGGTGACCTTGTTTGGAGGTTCTTTGGCCAACCACAGGATGGAGCTGACATCGACATCCAGGTGGTGCAACATAATGCAACATAAATAAAACCAGTCTGGGAAAGCTGAAGATAAAACAGAGAATTGTTTTGAAACATGTCCAAGAACAAATCAACATTAATATTGAGGTAAGATGTCCAGACCAAAAATAATATAATTAAAATAACCTCAAAATATAACTTCCTAAAATTAAATATTAAATATGGATTAATCTGTCAAGTTCTTTTGAAAGTTCGGCATTTGCAGAAGAATCGGATAATGTGAGATCTGAGTCACTGTCTTGCACAGAATAGTCCGAATCTTCTGGTGATGATTCTGAATCGAGTTTTTTATTTTTCTTTTTCCTGGCACTTACACTTTGTTTTCTGGTACCTGTGGAATTATCATTGTCAGTGCTTGTACCAGCAACAGATGTGCTAGGTCCAGTCTGATCTGGATCCGGTGGAAAATCTGCCACAGAAACACTTTTTCCTGGACCAAACATCTACTTTCACTCACTTTTTTCGAGCTGGAACTGTTTCTGTGTGTCTTAGAGCTGTTAATAGTTCCTTGAAGGAAGCATCAATAGCAGCAACAGGAGATAGTGCTGGTGTTGTGGCTCTTGAGGATTGGGTTGATTCAATAGACAAATCTGAGGAGGGTAGCATCTTTAGTACTTCCTTCCGATTTAGGGGCACAATACCACATTTTCTAAAGCCAGAAATTACATTTTCCGATTTGCATGATTCACACAGTTTCTTTAGCAAACTAGGAAACTTGCTCTTTTGAATGGTAGCTTCATTCTTGCCGGGTCCTTTTTTCCAATCTAGAAGGATTGAACGCCATGCCATTTTGAGAGGCCGAAAGAATGCCACGTCTAATGGTTGAGTGAGGTGCGTGGAGTTTGCTGGTAAAAATATAAAGTGGACATCATTTTCTGCACATTTTTTAATGAGATCCAAGGACAAGTGGCTAGATAAGTTGTCTCCAATCATGTACTTTTTGCCAGGTAAACGTCTAAGATAAGGAAGGGCTATGGTTTCAACATAATCAGAAAAAACAAAAGTTGTCGAACCAACCACTTTTGGTCCTATTGTATCTGGACCCATCAGGGCCTCCTTCTCTCCAACTTTCATACAAGTGTAAAGATTTATAGACTACATATGGGGGTAAGAGGTGACCATCACCAGCAGCTGAAAACATGACAGAAATGGAGCATTTGGTTGAGTTCATCACCCTTTCTGGGTACTTACATCCACGCTTAGTTATTACTTTATGTTTTCCAGGATCATCAGAAAGGTTCGTTTCTCATAATTAATAATGTTTGATGAAGGAACGTCTCTGAGCTCTGCTTCTAGTCTGTCAAAGTACTCATTGATCGTTTCTGGGGAGACACCTGCTCTGACCCGTTTAATGTTTTGGCATAACCTTTGTGACAAGTCAGCCTTATGTCTATTCAAAAAAGAATAGACAAAATCACGGCCAGGAAAGTTGTCTTTGAATTTTTTATGGTTCTACCTTGGCGGTCAAGCGATTCTTTGACCAAAATTCGCAGAGTCCACGAATCAATTGGGTAGCCCCAGTCAGCACAAATAATAAGTCTACTCGCCACAGTTTTTTCTCTTCTTCTGTTAAAGCGGTTTGCCCTCCTTTTTTCTTAATTTGATCACCTTTTTCAAATGTCTGTAGAGGACACTATAATGGATGTCATATTTTGCCGCTGCGTTTCGAAGGCTAAGGCCATTAGTTATGTCTTCAACAGCTGCCTTAATAACCTCTGGATCTTGTACTTGTTCGGTTTTAATCGTTTGTAACTCCTTGGCATGCTGAAAGAAAACGGTCACATTATAGCTTGTGCCAGCTAATATTCCTCAATTGGATAACTATTGGTTGTATATTATATATTTAATTGTCTTTCAGCTGTGACATTGGAAAATAAACACAAAATAAAAACTTTACGATTTGTGGGGTGAATAGAAACAGCAAAATAATGTGTTTCTATTCACCCCACAGATTCAAAATATGGATCATAACCTAAAACAAAAATTGAAACAAAGAAATGGTTTTGTTTACACTATATTAAACAATGTGATATCTTCTACAGGTATACAAGGTATAAAAAATAGTACAATTCAAACATGTGAGGTGATGAGGTATGGTACTTACATGTAAAGTTTGGAAAACGATGAAAATCGGCTGAAACAGAAGTTGCTTTGTCACACCACTGAATCTGAATCTCAGTATTGCCAACCACACAAAATCACATTTCTCTTAAATCTTACCTTATTTCCATCTCATAAAAAAAAATATCCCTGTCTGCTTTACTTTAACCCCCTATTACATAATGTTGAATTTTTTCAGAAGTTTCGTTTCTATTCACCCCACTGTTGCTATTCACCCCATTTTACGGTAACCACTAAGGTTACTAAACTGGTCTAATTAGAAGACAGGATATGAGGGAAGGAGGAAAGAATTTTATTTTAAATTTTACAAGAAAATAATTATGCAGAGGCTTAGATCTGCTGAAATGAGATACCTTCGGAGGACTGCAGGATACACACTACTAGATCACAAAAAAGTGAAGACATCTTGGAAGAATTACACATGGAACCTTTAGAAAACAAAATTTCTGATTATAAGTCAAGATGGATGCAACATGTTCATCGAATGGAAGATCATAGGATACCCAAACAAATGTTAAGATATCAACCTGCAGGAAGAAGAAGAAGAAGAAGACCAGGACGTCCACTCAAAAGACTTCTGGATGGTGTTTCTCTTGAGGCCGAAACAGGTCAACAAATGGCCTAAATTCGTGAATGTACTATGATGATGATGAAGAAAATAATTTATAATAAATTAATGAGTCATTTTTACATCTTACCACATATTTCATGTTTTATTAAACACGGTCATTCATTTTCAACCGCCATTATGACTGAATGAAAATGAATGACAAGATCATTTGAAAACTATAGTTACCGTGTTTAATAAAACATGAAATATGAGGTAAGATGTAAAAATGACTCATTAATTTATTAATTAAGAACCTCATAATGTGTTTCCCATTTTTAACTTTGAAAAATAATTTATAATTTTTTATTGTTCAATGCCACCTGTTTGTCATTCGACATTTCAGGTATTCTCTCCTGGCATTAGCGTATTGTAACCCACTTCTGCGGTTGGGGCGCCTGGAAGGAGGGTTATGCTGCCCGAATGATATAATGGGTGATGAGCTGATGATGATGGGTAATGATGCACCAGGAGAGGCCTTAAACCTAAAACCATCCATAGTAGTTCTGCCCGAGGGCAGGTCCTTCACTGCAATCATAGAATTTTCATGCTATGCTTGCAGCTTTACTAGGGAATTGTAGGTGTGGTAGCTTCCCGTTGCTTTCCACACCGGTGAAGGATGATGATGATGATGATGATGATGATGATGATGATGATGACGACGATGATGATGGCCATATGATTTCGGGGACCGTTTGGGCCTTAAAGTTTTCCTGACATTTGTCTTACAAGTGAGGAAAAACTCCGATAAAAACCTCACCCAGAAAAACTGCCCCGACCGGGGATCAAACCCGGGTCTGCTGCATGGCAAAGCAGCATGCTACCTCGAGACCACAGCGGTGGACAAACTTAATCTAATGAGGTGAATATGATATTGATGATAATGGTGATGTTCAGGGACCGTTTGGGCCTTAAAGTATCCTGACATTTGTCTTGCAGGCGAGGAAAAACTCCAAAAAAAACCTCAGCCAGGAAACTGGGCCCGCTGCGTGACAAAGCAGCACGCTACCTCGAGATCACAGCGGTGGACAATATATAATTAAGTTATACTCACTTGTCAACTTGATGAGAGAGAACACAGCTCACTTTAGCTGCGTACTGGTAACTTAACACACCTTGAGATGCGATGTCAGCGTTACTTTCTTGAATTAGTTCTGCAATACTTCCAGTATTGGATACTGGAGCAGGAGCCGCTAGGAAACTGTATACATCAATACTGCAAACAAATTCACTACTATCATTGTCTCATAAATTAATTATGGGAAATAACATTATGAGATTTTCAAGTTAATAAATAGTGATCCATGAATTTTTTAATTCCCGGAGAGCAACATTTGATCTCGAAGTTCATCAAATCAATTCCAGATGGCAATAAATTAATTATGTTGTTGTTGATGATGTTTTTATTATTGATTTAACATTTCTCACTGAAAGATTAATTACATTTGAAGAGAAAAATTTTCGCCTAGACCGAGACTCGAACCCGGGACCCTTGGCTTTCCAGGCCAAGTGCTCTACCAACTGAGCTACCGATGCAAGTTACGATCTAAATGCAAATTTTTCTCTTATATATGTTGTAATTCCCTATCGCCTCGGTAGCGCAGTTGGTAGAACACTTGGCCCGGAAAGCCAAGCTTCTTAACTAAGAAGCCGCCATTTGCAAAGATAGAAGCAATAGTTTAAAACGCATTTGGCAATAGGGAATTACAACGTATATAAGAGAAAAATTTGCGTCTAGATCGTAACTCGCCTCGGTAGCTCAGTTGGTAGAGCACTTGGCCCGGAAAGCCAAGGGTCCCGGGTTCGAGTCTCGGTCTAGGCAAAAAATTTTCTCTTCAAATATAATTTATCTTTCAGTGAGAAATGTTAAATCAATAATAAAAACATCATTAGAAGCCTTACTAGCTTTATAAAGTAATGTTAAATTCCCAATAAATGTCTTCTTAACTAAGAAGCCGCCATTTACAAAGATAGAAGCAATGGTTTCAAAAGCATTTGGCAATAGGGAATTACAACGTATATAAGAGAAAAATTTGCGTCTAGATCGTAACTCGCCTCGGTAGCTCAGTTGGTAGATCCTAGCTCACGTGGCCCCGAAAGACCAAGGGTCCCCCCGGTTTCGAGTCTTCGTCATAGGCGAAAATTTTTCTCTTCAAATATAATTTAGCTTTTCAGCGAGGAAATGTTTAAATCAATAAAAAAACCATCATTATGAAGCCTTACTCAGCTTTATAAAGTAATGTTAACATCCCAATAAATGTCCTTCTTAACTAAGAAGCCGCCATTTACAAAATAGAGAATCAATGGTTTCAAAAAGCATTTGGCAATCGGGAATTACAACGTATATAATAGAAAAATTTGCGTCTAGATCGTAACTCACCTCGGGAGCGCTCAGTTGGTAGAGCAATTTGTTCCGTAAAGCCAATGGTCCCGGGTTCGAGTCTCGGTCTAGGCTAAAATTTTTCTCTTCAAATATAATTAATTTAGCTTTCATTGAGAAATGTTCACTCAACTAATAAAAACATCCATTAGAAGCCTTACTAGCTTATTAAAAGTAATGTTTAAATTCCCAATAACATTGGTCTCTTAACTAAGCAAGCCGCCATTTGCCAAAGGATAGAAACACTGGCTGTTCAAAAGCATTTGGCTATACGGGAATTACAACGTATATACGAGAAAACTTTGCGTCTAGATCGTAACTCGGCCTCGGGTAGCCTTCACCGCCAGTTGGTAGAGCACTTGGCCCGGAAAGCCAAGGTACCACTACCGGGTTCGAGTCTCGGTCTAGGCGAAAATTTTTCTCTTCAACATATAAATTTTCTTTCAGTGAGAAATGCCTAATTAAATAATAAAAACATCATTAGCAAGCCTTCTACTAAGCTTTATAAAGTCATGTTAAGTTCCCAATAAATGTCTTCTTAACTAAGAACCCTCCATTTGCAAAGATAGAAACAATGGTTTCAAAAGCATTTGCCGATCGGGTAATTACACCAGTATATAATAGAAAAATTTGCGTCACTAGATCGTAACTCGCCTCGGCTAGCCTCAGTTGGTAGAGCACTTGGCCCGGAAAGCCAAGGGTACCGGGTTCGAGTCTCGGTCTAGGCGAAAATTTTTCTCTTCAAATATAATTTATCTTTCAGTGAGAAATGCTAAATTAATAATAAAAACATCATTAGAAGCCTTACTAGCTTTATAAAGTAATGTTAAATTCCCAATAAAATTCTTAACTAAGAAAGATAGAAGCAATGGTTTCAAAAGCATTTGGCAATAGGGAATTACAACGTATATAAGAGAAAAATTTGCGTCTAGATCGTAACTCGCCTCGGTAGCTCAGTTGGTAGAGCACTTGGCCCAGAAAGCCAAGGATCCCGGGTTCGAGTCTCGGTCTAGGCAAAAATTTTTCTCTTCAAATATGTTGTTGTTGTTGCCAATGCTTAAGGAGTTTGAACTTCCTCCATTCTCCTACGGCATCCTAATAATAACATGTGATTAATAGTGAGTGGAGAACATATTTTTAACAATTCACCTCATATAATTTCAAATTTCTTTGATTCCGGCGGTTTCAGACAATATCTAGTCCCTCTTCAGTCTGAAACTGCCGGTATCAAAGAAATTTGAAATTATATGAGGTGAGTTGTTAAAAATATACAGGGATTGATTGGAAAGCATTAGCTCAGGATAGGGATGTATGGAGAGCTTATGTCCGCGTGGCCATGAACCTACAGGTTCGATAGTGCCAGTGAGTGAGTAAGTAAGTAAGTAAGAGTGGTTAAAAATATGTTCTCCACTCACTATTAATGATATAAGCTCATAATGTTTACTTCCCAATATTAATTTTAAAATAACATGTGAGCTGAGATGGTAGGTCAGCATCAATCTTCTTAATTGCTGGACATTTCAACAAATGTTCTTCATTCATGATGGAAGCATCATCTTTACAAAGGGTGAGGGATATATATTGATTCTATGAAGGTGAGACGCCAGATAGACATGTCCCGTTAATAATCTGAAAAGTGCCACTGACTTCCTCCTAGGTAGATCAGGAATGAAAGATTTGTTCTCCAGTAGTATTTTCCAGGCTTTATTTGTGCTTTCTTCTATATGTCTTTGTGCTTGATGCAGATTTTCGTATTCTGGAGAGATATACTATTGTTGTTTGTTTGCTTTATATTTGTTCCTTTCTTTGCAAGGAAATCAGCTGTCTCATTTCCTGCAGTCTCGTAGTGTGCCGGTATCCATTGTATAACTATTTCTTTATTAAGTCCTTGAAGAATTTTGACCAGGGTGCGGATCTCTCTTATTTTATGATTTTCAGCATGTTGTGATTTAATTGCCTGTAGTCCTGTCTTGGAATCTGTATGTATTACTACCCTTGTTAAATTTGTCAATATGGTTCAAAAGTTGTTTAAGGGCCATGTTTATTGCCTCTAGCTCTCCATGTAGTGTGTTGATATTATTATATATTCCCGCTCCGGCATTGGCATTAAAAAAAAAGTTGGCATTTTTTGTCTAGGAGAGATCCATCCGTGTATATATGCAGTCAATCAGTAGTGGGATATTGTATATACATGGTTTCAAGTGCCAATTGTTTCAGTATTTTTGCATTTGTTTGATACTTGTTCCAATAGATTATCTTCACACCTAATTTATAGTATTCTTCTTCTTCTTCTTCTTCTTCTTCTTCCTTCCAAATATTAGTCCAAGACCAGTTATGATCCTATAGAAAATGTTCCCTCCAGCGTTTCATAGGACACCTGAGAGATCTTCGTCCTCTTGGTATATAATTATAAACAGCTTTGGGGATCTGATTTGAACTCATTCTTTCAAGATGGTGTTTCCAATTTAGTTGGTACTGCTTAATATATTCCAAAATTGGCGTAGTCTTCAATTCTTTTAAGATATTGGTGTTCCTTTTCCGATCCCATCTGGTGTAACCTGCTGTTCTGCACATGAATCTCATTTCACAAGCTGTTATTCTGCTTTCATGTTGTCTTTTTAGTGTCCATGCTCCACTACCATAGGTCAATACTGGTCTAGCCTCAGGGGTCCTCATCTAGGGGATATGTGGATGGCGACCACAAAGTGCCCAATCTGAGAAAAACATTTCTTCCATTTGTAATTAAATTTACAGTGGGAGGAAACACTATGAGGTATTTATATTAATAAATGAGTTGGAGAAAATGTTTTAACATCTCACCTCACAAAGTTGTCATGTCTTCACGATACCGGTTTCAAAAGTATAGTATTACTTCCATCTTCAGTCAAATTCCAACTGTCGAAATTTGACTGAAGATGGAAGTAATACTATACTTTTGAAACCGGTATCGTGAAGACACGCAACTTTGTGAGGTGAGATGTTAAAACATTTTCTCCAACTCATTTATTAATATCTTCCAGTTACTTGTGTTTTGCACTCTTTTAATTTTACTATCTAACCTCTCTTGGTTAACTCTTGTTTTTTCGACCTCGACGCTATTAGGGCATCCGAGGGCTAGGGAGTCTTTCCTTTCTTCCATTTCTTCTTTCCTTTATTTTCTTTTCTTCTCCAGAAAAGCCTGACCCCATCACTGGTCTTGCCTTCCTTTGGCCAGCAACCAATCGAAGGGACTATTATTATGCTTTCAAGTCTTATACAAGAATTTCCTGGAAGGATCAAAATTATGATGACCACCGATATCTTAAAAGAATTGAAGACTATGCCAATTTTGGAATATATTATACAGTAGCAATTAATTGAAAACACCATCTTGAAAGAATGAGTTCAAATTGGATCCCCAAAGCTGTTTATAATTATATACCAAGAGGACAAAGATCTCTGGGCCATCCTATGAAACGCTGGAGTGAAAATTTTCTATAGGATCATAACAGGCCTTGGCCTAATACTTGGAAGGAAGAAGAAGAACAACAACAACAAAACGAAAGTCACCATTCATAAATACATTGACAAAGCATCATCCCAAAAGCAGGACATTTGAGCGTCCCCAAGAAAACTTTTGGGACAGCGGGACATTTTCTAAAAAAAACAGGACTATCCTGGGAAAAACAAAATGAATGGACACCCTAATCTAGTATCAGCTGAGGTATTATTATGATGGGAAAGACTAATTAAATATTTTGCTCAGAGACTCTAATTTAGGCTTAATATTATTTTACAAACACAGAAATCTTTAGAATCGGAACCCACAGCTTAAAGTTCTCCTGGAGAACTTGTTCTGACCTCATTCCATCTCCGTCTTCTTGCTCATTCTTTAAAGTATTGCAATTTGGCAAAAGAAATCAAATAAGAGAAGCTATAAAAATATAATTAAATAATTATGATTTTAAAATATATTCATAGTTTTATAATTACCATGTGTCGTCATCATAATCATCTTGAGCACTAAAAGTTAACTTGTCCATGGTAAGAATTTTGTCATTGTTTGAAGACTGCTTAATAGCCAATTTTGGAGCTAAATTCCTGTTTTGAGATTGGCTAAAAAATCCATGTTCTAACTTGCTCACATATACACAACATCTGTAACAAAAATAAAAGAATTCTAAATTAATTTAAATACAAGAGTACACGAAGCCAGATATAATGAGAACAGTTAAGTCTCATAGACTGCGATGGGCAGGACATGTGGCATGAATGGGGAATGAAAGACGTGCATGGAAGCTTCTTGTAAAAAAACAGAGGGAAAACGCCCAGATGGTAGACCAAGAATGAGGTGGGAGAATAACATTAACTATGATTTGAGGGAAGTAGATTATACAGGGGATGATTGGAAAACATTGGCTCAGGATAGGGATATATGGAAGAAAAACATAGTCTCTCTATTTAAAGAGAAGAAAATATTATGAATATTTGAGAATAAAATGTTTAGAATTTTTTTTTGGATCAAAGAGAGACAAACAGACAGGTAAATGGAGATTAATACATAAGAGTGAATTATTTGATATTTATAGGAAATCAGACATTATGAGAGGTTCATAAGTTTTTCTTTCTTGATTTTTTTGATTGTGGATTTTTTCCCAAACCATCAGTTCTTTTTGTTTTTCTCATCATAATCATCCGGTATCATGGCAGCTGCCGCCGTCTTCCGGAAACCAAACACCATTCCTCTCTGTCCATTCATTGATCTTCCTCCAATCCTCTGATATTCATAGCTGCTTGTACCCTTCTATCCAAGTTTTCTTCAGTCTTCCTCTCTTTCTCCTTTCTATTGGGATCCATTCCATAACAATTTTAGGCAATCTTTGCTCTGGCATTCTTTTGACATGGCCATACCACTGTAATCTTTTCTTTTCTATAAAGTCTATGATGTCCGACTCCTCTTGTACACCCATAATTTCCCTTATTTCTTTATTCCGTATTCCATCCATTCTAGATTTTCCAGCCGATCTTCTTAAAACATCCATTTCTGTACTTCAAATTCTTTTCATTTCCCTGGTAGGAATTTGCCAGACTTGTTTTTCTATTTGTTTAATTAGATTGGCTTTTGTATCAATTAGATGTTTTCTGACCAAGCATGAGCAGCTACTGCTGACTTAATCCACTTCACCATTTTTGACGTCAACTTCGAAATTCCTGTGGATTCTGAGTTGATCCGGAGGTTTATTGGTGTACCAACAGAGGGAGGAAGAAGCAGTTCTTCTGATCAAAGTAACATCAATCTACGAGAAATTACTAAAAGATGAAGGTGCCCAGGCTTTGAAACTGGTCCAGTTAGAAGAATGGATATGAGGTGAGGTATGAAACATTTTAATTTAATCTTACGTTAATTATAGCTGTAGTGTCAAGTGGTAAAGATTTAGGCTTTTTGATATTATCTGATGTAGTTATGAGAATGGACCATTCCAAAATATTAAACGTTTTAATATATGCTGACGATGTGGTTATTATTGAAGAAAATGAAAATAATTTGCAGTACTCTTTACATCAATTAAATCAGTTATGCCAAGAATATAATTTTAAAATATCAAAGGAGAAAACGAAAATAATGGCATTCTGGGGAAGTGAACATATAAGATCAAAAATAATAATAGACAACAAACCTCTGGAACAAGTAACAAATTTTAATTATTTGGGTTGTAATTTTACTATAAACACAAAAACTGAAAGAGAAGTATATGTCAAACTGTCAAGATTTCAAACGATATGTGGAACTATACATAAACATTAAAAAACAAAAGAAGAAGAGAAATTGGATTGAAGTTTTATAAAACATTGGCAGTTCCTGCTTTACTTTATAGGAGTGAAACTTGGGTAATGACCAAAAAATTACAAAGTAGAATACCAAGTGTAGAATTGAACTTCCTAAGAAGAACAAAAGGCTGCACAAGAATGGATCAGTTAAAGAATGAAGATATAAGAACAGAGTTAAATATATATCCATTAAATGATAAATCAAAGGATATAGAGAAAAATGGTTAGACATGTATAAAGAATGAACATAAGATTACCAAAAGCAGCATTTAACTACAAGCCAAGAGGTACAAGGAATGTAGGAAGGCCTGTGAAAAGATGGATAGAGCAACTGTGAGGCAGAACAGGCATTTTGCCCAGGCCGTGAAGTGAAGAAGAAGATATTACCTGAATACGTGAGCCCAACAATCAGGACTGTGGCTTCCTAGTTCCAGTCCTCTTCCTAACAACACGTCCATGCTGAGTGCATGTGATGTGTGTAACTTATGCTGCCGCTGTAATAATCTCAACATGCTGCGAGGTCTGCCCAGCCTTCTTCTTCCAGGTGATTCACCTCTGTCACCAGCTCCACTGTCAGGACATGCTGCTGCAGCCAGCAAAGAAAATATACTTCCGCACCTACTCTGCAGGCCTGTCAACATAAATATAGTTTTTCAGAAGAGCTCAACTTCAGAATACCTTTACCTATGATTTTCCATACTACATTCTTGTAATATTGTTGCTCTACGTACTTTTTCCGTTTACTTCTTTAACATACTAAATTTTACATTTTTTATAGTAATTCACACTATGAATTATTATTTATCTAGGTAAACTTTTATCAAACCATAATTCAGAGCATTTTAACATATGGTGCTGAAGTCTGGCAAATTCCTACCAGAGAAATGAAAAGAATTTTAAGTACAGAAATGGATGTTTTAAGAAGTTCAGCTGGAAAATCTAGAATGGATAGAATACGAAATAAAGATATAAGGGGATTTATGGGTGTACAGTCCACTGCTGTGGTCTCGAGGTAGCGTGCTGCCTTGTCATGCGGTGGGCCCGGATTCGATCCTTGGTCGGGGCAGTTTTTATGGGTGAGGTTTTTATTGGGGTTTTTCCTCACCTGTAAGACAAATGTCAGGAAAACTTTAAAGCCCAAACGGTCCCCGAAATCATATGACCATCTTCACCATCAACATCCTTATCATTATCATCATCATCATCCTTCACCAGTGTGGAAAGCAACAGGAAGCTACCACACCTACAATTCCCTAGTAAAGCTGAAAGTATAGCATGAAAATGCTATGTATGATTGCAGTAAAGGACCTGCCCTCGGGCAGAATTACTATGGATGGATGGATGGGTGTACAAGAGGAGCCAGACATCATAGACATTATAGAAAAGATTACAGTGGTATGGTCATGTCAAAAGAATGCCAAAGCAAAAATTGCCTAAAATTGTTATGGAATGGATCTCAATGGAAAGGAGGAAGAGAGAAAGACCGAAGAAAACTTGGATAGAAGGGGTGATGATGAAACTTTTATCACTAATATGAAGAGAGTTTTAATTAATATTTAATTTTAGGAAGTTATATTTTGAGGTTATTTTAATTATATTATTTTTAGTCTGGACATCTTACATTAATATTGAGGTAAGATGTCCAGACTAAAAATAATATAATGATAAAAGTTTACCTAGATATTAAGTTTCTTTAGTATGTTAGATTCAGCCTGTATATTTATATTTAAATAAAAACACAATCGGCCACGGTGGACTAGTGGTTAAGCTCCTTGCCTCTGGTTCCGAGGGTCGCAGGTTCAAACCCGGCCGTGGTCGATGGATTTTTTAGGATGGAAAAATTTAAAGAGCAAGTCCTCCAGGAGGGACTTTAAGCCGTGGGTCCTGAGTCTGAAGATTTTCAGGCTCGTAAAAAATCCTTAAGCCTGAATGAAAAGGCCTCTAAACAAAATTTACCGTATTTTCCCGTCCTAGTACTACCTTGGTTTCCTAGATGTCAGTATGAGGCAGAACGCTGACCACGGACCACTCAAAATGGCATCTATATGAAAACAAGTGTAACTAATTTAGTATGGTTCAAATTCTTCCCTGTAGGGGGAGAGAGCCCAAATCATCTCTAAAGGGAAAATATAGGCTTGCAATACAATACAAAAATAAAAACACAAAAAAATTGAATTTGTCTTTAATAATCTTACCTAAAATATTACTGAGTCGAGCAGCTTTCTGCAGACCTTCTAGACTTGCGACAATGCCATCTCTCGCTCTACGATGCTCCTCTCTTGCTACTTCCGAACCCAGAAGTAGAGCAAGACTTGATGTAACCCCTAACTGACCTCTGGGATCTCCCAGACCAGCTGACAGCACAGTTAGCATAGAATCCCAACAACAGCTCAAGACACGACGTGACAACTTCACGCCTAAACAAATAATATCAAAACAACATTAGATAAAAACAGACATCATACAATTTATATATACATACATACACACACACACAGTAACTGCACTTAATAAAATAAAACTGTAATACCAGATTATAGATGAAGTATATTCCTTTGTTTATTTGGAAAGCACGGTTACAAAAACAGGAGATACTCTAAAGTAATAAACTGTAATGAATTAATCTATCCTTATATATAGACCTGCATTAGCTGAGGATAGGGACGTATGGAGAGCTTATGTCTGCATGGCAATGAACCTATGGGTTCGATAGTGCCAGTGAGTAAATAAGTATATATAGGTCTAATTTGAAGAGAAAAATTCTCGCCCAGACCGGGACTCGAACCCGGGACCCTTGGCTTTCCGGGCCAAGTGCTCTACCAACTGAGCTACCGAGGCGAGTCACGATCTAGACGCAAATTTTTCTCTTATATACATTGTAATTCCCTATCGCCAAATGCTTTTGAAACCATTGTTTCTATCTTTGCAAATGGCGGCTTCTTAGTTAAGAAGACATTTATTGGGAATTTAACACCACTATATAAAGCTAGTATGGCTTCTAATTATGTTTTTATTATTCATTTAACATTTCTCAATGAAAGATAAATTTAATTTGAAGAGAAAAATTCTCGCCCAGACCGGGACTCGAACCCGGGACCCTTGGCTTTCCGGGCCAAGTGCTCTACCAACTGAGCTACCGAGGCGAGTCACGATCTAGACGCAAATTTTTCTCTTATATACGTTGTAATTCCCTATCGCCAAATGCTTTTGAAACCATTGTTTCTATCTTTGCAAATGGCGGCTTCTTAGTTAAGAAGACATTTATTGGGAATTTAACACCACTATATAAAGCTAGTATGGCTTCTAATTATGTTTTTATTATTCATTTAACATTTCTCAATGAAAGATAAATTTAATTTGAAGAGAAAAATTCTCGCCCAGACCGGGACTCGAACCCGGGACCCTTGGCTTTCCGGGCCAAGTGCTCTACCAACTGAGCTACCGAGGCGAGTCACGATCTAGACGCAAATTTTTCTCTTATATACGTTGTAATTCCCTATCGCCAAATGCTTTTGAAACCATTGTTTCTATCTTTGCAAATGGCGGCTTCTTAGTTAAGAAGACATTTATTGGGAATTTAACACCACTATATAAAGCTAGTATGGCTTCTAATTATGTTTTTATTATTCATTTAACATTTCTCAATGAAAGATAAATTTAATTTGAAGAGAAAAATTCTCGCCCAGACCGGGACTCAAACCCGGGACCCTTGGCTTTCCGGGCCAAGTGCTCTACCATTCAAAAGCATTTGGCGATAGGGAATTACAACGTATATAAGAGAAAAATTTGCGTCTAGATCGTGACTCGCCTCGGTAGCTCAGTTGGTAGAGCACTTGGCCCGGAAAGCCAAGGGTCCCGGGTTCGAGTCCCGGTCTGGGCGAGAATTTTTCTCTTCAAATTAAATTTATCTTTCATTGAGAAATGTTAAATGAATAATAAAAACATAATTAGAAGCCATACTAGCTTTATATAGTGGTGTTAAATTCCCAATAAATGTCTTCTTAACTAAGAAGCCGCCATTTGCAAAGATAGAAACAATGGTTTCAAAAGCATTTGGCGATAGGGAATTACAACGTATATAAGAGAAAAATTTGCGTCTAGATCGTGACTCGCCTCGGTAGCTCAGTTGGTAGAGCACTTGGCCCGGAAAGCCAAGGGTCCCGGGTTCGAGTCCCGGTCTGGGCGAGAATTTTTCTCTTCAAATTAAATTTATCTTTCATTGAGAAATGTTAAATGAATAATAAAAACATATATAGGTCTATTTAAGAGATAGATTAATTCATTACATAACATTTTCCAATATTGTTATTTTAACTAGTTCCAATAATGGATCATATTATAATATTATAATGATATTGTGAAAAGAAAAATTAATGTCTGAACCAGGAATCGAACCGTGGACCTCTAGTTCTCCAGACTAGTGTACAGCCCACTACACCATTCTAGACCTGGCACAAATGTTAACAATTCTTTCCACATATACAAATCTATAATTCTCGTTTCGTCCTACCTGACAATGGATGAAACAAGAATTATAGATATGTATATGTGGAAAGAATTGTTAATGTTTGTGTCAGGTCTAGAATGGTGTAGTGGGCTGCACACTAGTCTGGAGAACTAGAGGTCCACGGTTCGATTCCTGGTTCAGACATTAATTTTTCTTTTCACTATATCATTATAATATTATAATTCATTACAGTTTATTACTTTCTTTGTATTTTTTTTTCTCCCTCTTTTCATGAACAGTAGTTTTGAGCTGTTATTTCTTTGTGTATATATTATTTTATTAGTTTTAATTTTAATTATCTTTAATTTTATTGTATTATTATACATTAGTTTTATTATTGTTCAGTGTGGACAGGTAATTAGTTATTTAGTATGTAAACTGTAATTTTTTTGTATCTAAACGTAACATTTGTTTGTCTTGGTGAGTGGAATAGAAGGCCACATGGTCTTAACCTCCACCAGGCTAAATAAATAAATGATTTTATTTTTAAAAAAATTAACACTCAAACCAGGACTTGAATCCGAGATCTCTGACTCAACACATCAGTATGATACCCGTTACACCATTTGAACACCAATACGAATTTTAGATAGAATTTTTCTATCACTCACCTTATATTGTTCTTCCTATTTGACTATAAACTAGTTTCGAAACATAGTTTCTGTTCCATCCTCATATCATCATGACCATTGTTCTGCCCTCTTGAAGAGCCATCCTTCGTTCCTTCCATTGGCAGACTGAAAAACCTCGAAACCAGGTCATTCTCCCTCGGAATTTCAAAGTTCATCAATTTCTTCTTGCTCTTTTGAATGTAGATCTTTTCCCAAACAGAACGTTCTTTTGGTTTTTTATTTGTTTTAATAATTTAGCTTCTTTCTTGATAAGATGTTATTCAGCCCATGCATGGGCAGCCATTGCAGATTTTTCTACTAACCCTTTCTTGACATTCTTGAGATGTTTTTTCACTCTTGTTTTCAAATTTCTCTTAGTTTTTCCTATGTAGAATTTCTCACATTTTTCAGTCAGCCAATGGAAGGAGCGAAGGACGGCTCTTAAAGACGACAGAACAACAGTTGTGACGATACTGAGGATGGAACAGAAACTATGTTCCGAAACTAGTTTATAGTCAAATAAGAACAACAATATGAGGTGAGTGATAAAAAATTCTACCTAAATGAATATACCTCATATTGTGAATTCCTAAAATAAGTAATTACCAATAAGAATGTCAACAATTCTTTCAAATTACACAATTCTCTTTCATCTGATGGCCATCACTACCAACAACGACATCTGAAGCTTTACTGCTTAAAAGTAAATTATAAATTCTCAATAAAAATACTTTGAATAGAAGGCGTCAGATGGTGTTGTCGGTACAAAGATTATCGGCCTTCAGATGAAAGAGAATTGTATAAGTGGAAAAAATTGTTGACGTTCGTATCGTTGTTCAAATATTGTAACTAGTATCAAACTTATGTGTAGAGTCAGAGGTCCGGGGTTTGAGTCCCAGTTCGAGTGTTAATTTTTCTTTCTAAAATAAAACTATGTCCAATTCTGGAAAGTGTTAATTTAAAATAACATTAAAAAAACTCTAAATGATGTAGCTCAGAAAATAAATAAAACAAATATTGCCTCTATGGTGTTGAGAAATATCTGGAAAAATAAAAGTATTTAAAAAAATACTAAACTTAAAATACTCAGAAGCAAAGGCTTGTCATCTGTTGATGACGTCACATTAAGTTACCATAGAAGCCATCTTCAGATGTTGTTAAATAAAGTAGAGCATGTGGTATGCTTTCTAATTGTGTTCTTGTGCTTGATCCTCATGATGCTCTGTTTAAGAGCAAAACACATGTTGATAACAATTTAGGCATGTTTTTGTCATGATTTTATTACTTTAACTAGTATTTGTGATTTTAATTGAACAAATTTTCATCCCAGATTGTTTACCAACTTTTAGTGGAATTATCATAAGTAATGCCACGAGTGATTTCCAAATTATCGATAAATTCACGACTCACAAAGTGAGGAGTGAATTTATCTAGAGAATTTGGAAATCAAGAGTGGCATTTGTTAGGACTATTTAACGAATAAAATTAAGCTGTTTACTCGCAAATCATTATTTAACTATAGTTATTTTAAAATATTTATATATTTAATGTAAACGGCGATGTTTGAAAACAAATGAGAAACGATAGGTTCGCTTCATCTGCTTCTTTTGTTTATCACTGCAACCAGATCATACTATTTATTGCCAAAGGAACGCAATATTGTAAGAATGCTCTCTAGTGGAGAAAAAATGAAACACATCAAACTGTATATTAATTCATTTCTGATGTCGTATGATGTAAATATGACAATTATATTTTTCTGGATTATTACCTGGGAAAAAATACATTTAAGAAAGTGCAAACAGTGGTTTCTTTTTTTGGTGGTATAATCAATTGCTACAAATGTTGACATGTATGCACTATATATACAATCTGGTAGCCGTATTTCTTATAGGCTCAGTCACTGCAAAATAACGGTCAGACCTGTTCAGAATATTAAAAAGGAGGAGCTTTGTTTAATATGGTAATTATAACACTGATAAATATTTCGTGAAACACGACTCTGATTGGTTGTAAAACAGAAATCATTGAAACGTGATTGGTCATTGACTCCCATTTGGGGCATGAGTTAAATAGTCACTAAGGTATATTATATAATTTTTATTTTGTGAAGATACTCGTACATAGTGCCATGAACAATCCTAGATTATTTATTTTTAACAAAAGCTGGTGTCACAGAAGTCTAAGGTTTTTTATACAGAGTGTCCCATTCAAACCTCCCACATTTTAATGAATCATAACTCTCAAAGTATGCAGAATTATGAAATGAGGTTGGTACTAAAAGAAAGAAAAAACTCAAAGAATTGTTGTTTTCATTGTTGCAGTTAATTTATCTATCACATGTTGGACAATAATGACATAAAACAAAATGACAACTCCTCAGCAACGATCACAAACTGTTTTCTGGTATGCACAGACGAAGTCAATAATTACAGTACAAAGAAATTACTGGAGAGAATATGGAGGAAATGCACCTGATGGGAAGACCATTTAGGCATGGTTTGGGAAGTTTCTGGCGACTGGAAGCGTTAAAAAAAGAATCAGGAGATGCTTGTACACGTGTTTCAGAAGAAAAAATTGAAGAAATTAGAGCAGGATAGAGGTGTTTTAGTGTGTGGCAATGAAAATTCTTTGAATTTCTGTTTCATTTAATACCGGCCTCATTTCATAATTCCGCATATTTTGTTAGTTATGATTAATTAAAATGTGGGAGGTTTGAATGGGACACCCTGTATTTTAAATTCTTAAAAATCTATCAATTGATCCAAAATTATTTGAATCAAAATTATTTCCAATTGAGGATAAACTACTGACAATTTAGAATGTTTCCAATTTCAGCTAACAATTCCAAGAACTGCATGAAACAATATGTGTCCACAAATATAGTATCATACTTTAAGCTACTACTTTGGAAAATTGTATCTAAATGAAATTGGTGACAATCAGAAGAGAAACTCAAAAAGTTTTGTGCATGTTAACAATGTCAACAATGGAGAATAATGGACAACAATACAGAAACTAAACTAATTTAATCATCAATGTTTTTATTAATAAATTAATGAGTCATTTTAACATCTTACCTCATATTTCATGTTTTTTCAAACACGGTAACTATATATATTTAACTTTCACAGGGAAAGAACACTATGAGGTTTAATTTAATAATTAAATTAATGTTTTTATTACCTCACCTCATATCCTTTTTCTTCTATACTGCAGTTTCGGAGCTTATCTCCATCGTCAGTAGCCTCTGGTCGACCGGTGTTATGTCGTTTCTTGGCGGTTTCTGAAGAAGGAAACCGCCAAGAAACGACATAACACCGGTTGACCAGAGGCTACTGACGATGGAGATAAGCTCCGAAACTGCAGTATAGGAGAAAAAGGATATGAGGTGAGGTAATAAAAACATTAATTTAATTATTACGGTAACTATAGTTTTCAAATGATCTTGTCATTCATTTTCAACCGCCATTATGAGGTAAGATGTTAAAATGACTCATTAATTTATTAATTAAGAACCTCATAATGTGTTTCCCAATTTTAACTTTGAATGTTTTTATTATTCATTTCATACATCTCAATGATGGATAAATCATATTTGAAGAGAAAAATTATACACTCAGACCGGGACTTGAACCGGGGACCCTTGGTTCTCTAGACCAAGTACTCTACCACCTGAGCTACTTGAGCAAGTACCGATCTAAACGCAATTTTTTCCCTATATACGTTGTAATTCCCACCCACCAAATGCTATGAAGCCTTTGCTTCTATCTTTGCAAATGGCGGCTCCTATATTAAGAAGACATATTTGGGAATTATACATTACATTATAAATGCCAGTACGGCTTTTTTCGATGTTTTTATTATTAATTTCATACTTGAAGAAAAAAATTATGCGCTCAGATCAGGACTTGAACCCGAGACCCTTGGTTCTCTAGACCAAGTGCTCTATGCCATTTGCAAAGATAGAAGCAAAGGCTTCATAGCATTTGGTGGGTGGGAATTACAACGTATATAGAGAAAAATTTGCATTTAGATCGGTACTTGCTCAGGTGATAGAGCACTTGGTCTAGAGAACCAAGGGTCCCGGGTTCAAGTCCCGGTCTGAGTGTATAAATTTTCTCTTCAAATATGATTTATCCATCATTGAGATGTATGAAAGTAATAATAAAAAATGAAAAAAGTCGTACTAGCATTTATAATGTAATGTATAATTCCCAAATATGTCTTCTTAATATAGGAGCTGTCATTTGCAAAGATAGAAGCAAAGGCTTCATAGCATTTGGTGGGCAGGAATTACAACGTATATAGAGAAAAATTTGCGTTTAGATCGGTACTTGCTCAGGTAGCTCAGGTGGTAGAGCACTTGGTCTAGAGAACCAAGGGTCCCGGGTTCAAGTCCCGGTATGAGGATTTAATTTTTCTCTTCAAATATAATTTAATCATGTTTTTTTTTGGTCGATATGATGGAATTTAGCAGACAGCGATGTCTGCAGCGTCACTCATGGGGCCACATTCAATGTCTATGAGGTATAGCAAAAACTTTTTGAGTTTCTCTTTTGACTGTCACCAATTTCATTTAGATACGATTATCCAAAGCGACGTAGTAGTAGTTTAAAGTATGATACTATATTTGTGGACACGCTGTATTTTAACAAAAATGCATTCAATAATTTTTTTTTATTTTAAAGCATATCTTATATCACAGTTCTTTACTGTCATATGAAAATGTTATATCTGATTAATTTACCTGCTTCAATTTCTGGACTAGTATCTGTGTGTGTAGCAGCTTTTTCTAGTCGCTGACAGTCAGAAAGAAGCTGACCACCTTGCAGACAGCTTCCAAGGCCATCTAGATCTACAGGAAGGAAATCAGAGGAATAACATTTTTCTTCAAATAATAGAACGATAATTTAGTCTTTCTTTCGATAAGATGTTTTTTTCTGAACATGCATGGGCTGCTACTGCAGACTTATCCACTTCCCCTATCTTGACATTCCTGAAACGTTCTTTCACTCTAGTTTTCAAATTTCTCTATGTTTTCCCTATGTAGACTTTCTCACATTCTTCACAACTGTTGAATCGAAAGAAAGGCTAAATTATTAAAACAAATAGAGAAACTCACAGAACTGACTGTTTGGAAAAAATAATCTATATTAAAAAAAACAAAAAAGGAGAAATTAATGAGTCATTTTTTAACATCTCACCTCATATTTTATGTTTCTTCAAACACGGGAACTAGTTTTTGAGAGAAGGATCTCTCTCATTTTCAACCGACATTATGACTACCGGATTTTCGTTGGAATCTCCATCAACAATGTTGCCATCTGGTGTTGATTTGATGAACTTTGAAATGAGGTTACGTTCATCAGGAATCTCGAAATTCATGGATCTAAATTTGTTCTTCTGAATAGAGCTCCATTAGTGCAAATATTTGCACATCAAAGAATCTATTGCCATTTATTAATGTTGTGTTTTTTTATTACTTGAATTTTAACAGTTGAATCAAGTTGGTAGTTTGAACTCTACTGGTACTGTGTTGAGCTCAGTCTTCCAAACAACTCCACTGAATTGTGTTCAACAGCTATGCTTTAGGATAAAAATACCAGTGACAAAAACACAGATTAGAGGAAGATAGGCTGACTGCTCTAGGAATGCCGCAAGATGTCTAAGTAGCTGGGAGTATCTGATCTTGTTGATGAATTTGTGTATCCACTTTCCAATCCATGAATTTCGAGATTCCTGATGAACGTGGCCTCATCTCAAAGTTCATCAAATCAACACAGATGGCAATGTTATTGATGGAGATTCCAACGAAAATCAGGTAGTTGGTTGAAAATGAGAGAGATCCTTCCCTTGAAAACTAGTTCCCGTGTTTAAAGAAACATAAAATATGAGGTAAGATGTGAAAAAATTACTAATTAATTTACGAATTAAGAACCTCATAATGTTATTTCCCATATTTAACTATGAAAGCCTTTAGTTAATTTAGTTAATTCCAAGACAATCAACATTAGTATGTGTTAGTAGGTACCTGAGAGTAAGTTAATAAGGGCATAGTTAGTATTGGAGTTAGTATCATAGCCACATTTTTCAAGCAGGTTCGACGCTAGGATTTGCTGATACAACTCAGATAGCCAGGTATCAGACAGGTACACCAGAACCCCACTACCATGCACACTTTCCACAAACTGCTCCTATAAACCCAAAAATAATTTTTATTAATCTCTTTGTTACAGAATAAATTTAATAATTAAAATAAATGTAACAGAAACAAAAATAATATGAGTTATAAAATGCACGACTCACCTCAAACTTGTAGTTTCTTGAAGACCCAGGTTTTCGACACTCTAGGTGTCATGGTAAATTCTTCTAACTGTTGAATTGGTGGTTGGTGATCCTGTAGGTTGATTTCTGCTCCCTCTGTTAGCTGACTGACGAACTTCCAAATCAAATTTTTTTCTCCGGGAATTTCAAAGTTCATTATTTTCTTTCTATTTCTGTGGATGTAAATTTTCTCCCAAATTGTCAGTTCCTTAGATTTATCTAACTGTTTCAGTAATTTGGCTTTTAATTATATTATTTTTAGTCCGAACATCTTACTTCAATATTAATGTTGATTTGTTCTTGAACATGTTTCAAAACAATTCTGTTTTATCGTCAGCTTTTCCAGATAAAACAGAATTGTTTTGAAACATGTTCAATAACAAATCAACATTAATA
Organism: Diploptera punctata; assembly: GCA_030220185.1. Taxonomy (NCBI): domain Eukaryota; kingdom Metazoa; phylum Arthropoda; class Insecta; order Blattodea; family Blaberidae; genus Diploptera; species Diploptera punctata. The sequence goes on along the minus strand of JASPKZ010010287.1, from coordinate 2,303,033 downwards.
TTGAGGTAAGATGTTCAGACTAAAAATAATATAATTAAAATAACCTCAAAATATAACTTTCTAAAATTAAATATTAATTTAGCTTTTGTTTTGATTCTGTGTGCAGCTACTGCAAATTTTTCTATTTCTCCATTTTTAACGTTTCTAAGGTGTTCTTTCAATCTTGTATTCAAGTTCCTTTTTTGTTTTTTCTATGTATATTTTTTCATAATCTTTGCAATCAGTTTGATAAATTATATTATTTTTAGTCTGAATATCTTACCTCAATATTAATGTCGATTTGTTCTTGGACATGTTTCAAAACATGTTTTGTCAGCTTGTCCAGACTGGTTAGATTTATGTTGCACACCCTGGATGTCGATGTCTGCTCCATCCTGTGGTTGGCCAAAGAACCTCTAAACAAGGTCACGCTCCGTCGGTATTTCAAAATTCATAACTCTGTTTTTGTTCTTCTGAATATAGATTTTTTCCCAAATAGTCAGCTCTTTTGTATTTTCTAACTGTTTTAATAATTTAGTGTCTGAATTTATATTATGTTTTTCAGACCAAACATGAGCAGCAACTGCAGATTTTTCTATTTCCCGATTTTTAATATTTCTTGTTGCTGCTCATGTTTGGTCTGAAAAACATAATATAAATTCAGACACTAAATTATTAAAACAGTTAAAAAATACAAAAGAGCTGACTATTTGGAAAAAAATCTATATTCAGAAGAACAAAAACAGAGTTATGAATTTTGAAATACTGACGGAGCGTGACCTTGTTTGGAGGTTCTTTGGCCAACCACAGGATGGAGCTGACATCAACATCCAGGGTGTGCAACATAAATCAAACCAGTCTGGGAAAGCTGACGATAAAACAGAATTGTTTTGAAACATGTCCAAGAACAAATCAACATTAATATTGAGGTAAGATGATCAGACTAAAAATAACATAATTAAAATAACCTCAAAATATCACTTCCTAAAATTAAAAATTAAATATTAATTTGATAAATTCCTAATTTTAAATGTTAAAAGTGGTGAAATAGAAAAATCTGCAATTAGCTGGACATCCATGGTCAGAAAAATACAGAATCTATACAAAAGCCAAATTACTGAAACAGATAAATCTAACGAACTCACAATTTGGAGATAAATTTACATCCAGAAATGAGTGCCTCTGTGCCTAACCCACAATTTAAAAAATTATGCATTTCCCTGTAATTGCTCTGTCAGAGCCACATCTGCCTATAACATTTTTGTGTTAATTTTAACTCATCCATAATGTTATAGGCAGATGTGGCTCTGACAGAGATGATTATTTCTAGTGCAATTACAGGGAAAAGCATAATTTTTTAAATTGTGGGTTGGGCACCTATGGCACTGAGGCACCCAAATACAGAAAGAAAGTAATGAATTTTTTTTTAATACAATAGGAAGTAACACAAAGGCTTGAATCTATGAACGCATTAGACCGTAAAAGTCGTTCTCTGCCCTGTTCTCTGCTGAGAAAGTTGCATCCAAATACGTTTTTGCATACTCAAAAGTCTTATTTAAAGAGAAAAATTATACGCTCAGACCGGGACTTGAACCCGGGACCCTTGGTTTTCTAGTCCAAGTGCTCTACCATTTGAGCTACCTGAGCAAGTAAACCAAGGGTCCCGGGTTCAAGTCCCGGGTCTGAGCGTATAATTTTTCTCTTTAAATAAGATTTATCCATCATTGAGATGTATGAAATTAATAATAAAAACTCAAAAGTCTGTTCATGCGATAATAATTGTTGAAATTCCTAAGCTACCTGGCGAGGTGACTTAGGAGAGAAACGAATCGTGAGCAACCCGATGGGAACCGATGTAGTTTGAAACCTTGCCGCATACGTTGCTGCTTTATCCAAGATGTTGGACCTTGAAGACTTCGGTCATGTTTTCGGTATACATGGAGAAGAGGAATTTGATAGAGTCTACCAAAGAATTCAACTGGAAGAACAGGAGAATCGGCATAATATTGCACAATGTAGACGTCGTCGTATATGGTATTATTTGCGGAACGCAAGCATAATTGCATTCCTCTAGCAGACGAAAATAACGGAAGTGGTTTTATCGCTGAGAATTCTGGGTAATTTCTTGCCAATATTATGAAAACGACGACTTTTATGCATGACCAGTTAGTGGGTAGCTAATTCGATCTTTGCACTTGCTCACGGTGAGTCAGCTCACCAGTGATTGGAAGTAATTTGAGTAGAGACTAAAGTATTTGCATGCGGCCCTAAGAGGTTTATTTAATAACTAAGATATTTTGTCTTTACATTCTTACCTCTTATGGTTGTTTTGTACAACAAAATATCTTAAAGCAATGAATTTTGAAATTCCCGAGTGGAAAAAGAAAAAAAATTGATTTGGAAGTTCATTGGTCAGCCAAAGGGGGAAGCAGAAATCAACCTACAAGATCGCCAACTGCCGATTCAACAGTTAAAAAGAATTGACAATGACACGTAGGGCCGCATGCAAATACATTAGTCTCTATATTTATATATTAAATTTGGGAATTTTTAACATTATGAGGTTCAAATTCATAAGAATTAAATTAATCGTGATTATTTCATACCTCATACTTCTATATTTCTTTAAATACAGCACTGCAGTATCGGCAATTTCTTATCACCATCATCAGCTGTTTTCACGTTTCTATCTTGAGCTATGATCTTAAGGTACCTCGTCAGGTAGCTTACAATTATTATCGCATGAATAGATTTCTGAGTAAGCAAAATGTATTTGGATAAAACTTTCTCAGCAGAGAACGCCTTTTACTGTCTAATGCATTCAAACATTCGACCCATAGAGTGTCAAAAACCTTGGTCTTCAAGAAATCTGCAAATATGAGGTGAGTTGTACATTTTCTAACTCATATACTATTAGAGAAAACATGTTTACCTCTAAAATTCATCGGAGAACATATTGTTTAAACAACTCACCTCATAGGATTCATGCTTCCATGATATCGCGATTTCAAACATAGTCATGTTCATCGTCAGCCATAACTCCGACTGACGAAATTCTTCGGCCGTCAACTATTCTATTGTCGCCATCTTCAGTGCTGCCATCTATGGTTGAATTTATGAACTTCGAAATCAATGTAATTTCGTTAGGGATATCAAAATTCATTGATCTATTTTTGTTTTTCTGAATGTATATTTTTTCCCAAACTGTCAATTCCAAAGGTTTCTCTACTTGTTTTAAAAGTTTAGCTTCTCTTCCAATTTTATGATGTTCTAATAAACTATGTGCAGCAATTGCAGATTTTTCAATTTCACAATTTTTAATATTTCTGAAATGTTCTTTTGTCCGAATTTCCAAATTCCTTTTTGTTTTTCCTATATAAACTTTATTGCAATCTTCACAATTTATTTGATAAATTCCAGATTTCTTACTGTCTGGAACATTGACTTTTTTATTGGTACTTAGAAGATTACCCAGACTAAATTTATTTATTGGTGCCAAAGAAATGTTGTATTTGTCAAAATTTTTTTTGAAATTTCCTATGCATTTCAGGATGGTAAGTAATTTTCTTGTATTTTTTCTTTTCTTTGCAATTTTGTAGAGTAGTATATTCATTAAGTCTTTTTTTGTGTTTGAATTTCTTCAACTTATTTATAATTAATTCTTTATCAAAACCATTTAATCTAGCAGTGTTTAAGATGGCAGCACTGAAGATGGCGACAATAGAATAGTTGATGGCCGAAGAATTTCGTCAGTTGGAGTTATGGCTGACGATGAACATGACTATGTTTGAAATCGCGATATCATGGAAGCATGAATCCTATGAGGTGAGTTGTTTAAACAATATGTTCTCCGATGAATTTTAATGATTATACCTCATAATGTTTACTTCCCAACATTAATTAAAAAAATGTTTACCTCTGTCATAGGCACAGGTTTCATATGCTGTTCTTGGTAGTAACCTTGTTTCATAAGTTTCAAGTTGAGAAGTAAAGCTGCATACGTTGCTAAGTAGATACCATCTGCGTTGATAATAGTAATAAGCATCAGATTGTGTGTGCTGCTGCTGTAGTCTGAAGAGATCTGTTGCTGAGAAAATAATCCTACAACAAAAATAATGAATGGTAAAATTAAATGTTTCTTACATCTCCTCATATAAATTTTCTAAGTTGATCGCGATTTAGAGACTATAACTGTCTCATCATCAGAACTTTGTTGGCGACTGGTGTTATGTCGATCGGAAGAAACTCTTCTTCTTCTTCCCTCTGTTGGTGGACCAATGAACCTCTGGATCAGGTCAAAATTTGCGGGAATTTCGAAGTTCATAAGTTTTCCTTTGTTTTTCTGAATGTGGATCTTTTCCCAAACCAAAGAAGAAGAGTTTCTTCTGATCAACATAACACCAGTCGCCAACAAAGTTCTGAGGATGAGACAGTTATAGTCTCGAAATCGCGATCAACTTAGAAAATTTATATGAGGAGGGGTAAGAAACATTTAATTTCACCATAAATTAAACCTCATAGTGATTAATTCCTATAAAAGTTAAATACAATGAATAACTGATAAACAGAAAACTCCCAAAGAAATTGAATTGGTTCTTTATTCCTCAATCTATATTAGCTCTATTTCTTGGACCAGTTTCAAAGGAATCATCTTCATCCTCAGCCATCAATCAGAAAATTGAATCAGTTTCTTAATCCTCACCTCATTTTAACTCTCTTTATTGAACCAGTTTTGAAGGAATCATATTTATTCTCAGCCAATAACCGACAGAATGAGATAAAGCAAGACTGTCAGATAGTCCTAATCTTCAATCACAACTCTCTACAGAGTGCAAAATTCTATACTATAATTTTAATATTGTAAAATTTAATTTGTCAATTATTATTGAGCAAGTGGAGAGCTTCAAATATTTGCGTTGTACTATCAGAAGTAACATGAACTGTGGTCAAGAAGTAAAGCAGAGGATAGCAATGGCAAAAGAACTTTTAACAAGAAGAGAAGTATTTTCTGCAGACTTTTGGCAAAAGAATTACGGAAGAGGCTAATGAAGTGGTTTGTGTGGAGTGTAGCATTGTATGGTGCACAGACATGGACATTACAACAGAATGAAGAAAAGCAACTGGAAGCTTTTGAGATGTGGATATGGAGAAGGATGGAAAGTATAAAATGGACAGACAAAATAAAAAATAAAGATGTGCAAGACAGAGTGGGTGAAGGAAGAACAATGATGGAACTCATAAAGAAGAGGAAAAGAAAATTGGATTGGCCACTGGCTAAGAAGAAACTGCCTACTGACGGGTGTCCTAGAAGGAATGTTTAGTGCAAAGAAAGTTAGAGTCCTAGAAGGAATGTTTAGTGCAAAGAAAGTTAGAGGCAGAAAAAGACATCAGATGACAGACAATATTAACACATTGGTGACGGGCCACAGAGATCTCCGTGTTTAAATGGCCAGCGTTAGACGACCGGTCACGGAGATTTCCATATTTAAGTTTTCTATGGCTTCCCTGCCTCTTCGCTTTTGAATGAGGCATTCAATTTTGTTTCTTTTCATTGTGAAATAAATTTTAGTTGTTTCTGTACCCCTCTCTTCTCTTTTATGAAATTGCCAACTTTACAGAAAGAGTTGTTTACAATTTTATGACAGACGGCTGGTGAAATATGGAATTTTAGTGCGGGTAGTTAGGCGATTACGGGATACGTATGTAACCTGTAAATATATGTTGCAGAGCGGAAAAATTAAAAGAAACTCTATTTTGTGTTCTGGAGCCGAATTTATATCTGTGGCATCATGTCCACCAGGATAATTATTATAATAGTGTGGCTATAGCTGAAAATTTGCTCGAAAGAAAGACGAGAGTTTCTGAAGCAATAAAGATTAACAGAGGGCTTCCAAAATCATTTGTGGAAGCAGGAAATAAACTCAAACCAGGAGAAAGTGTTTTTGTAGTAAGGGGGACCTTTTGCTACAAACATCGAAAGATAAAAGAGACGTAAGAATGGTTAGCACATTGCATCAGGCAACACGAGAGTGGGAGGAGTAAAGTTGTAAAAATGCCCTATTGAATACTTCAATATAACAAGTATGTGAAGGGTGTAGACAGGGCTGACCAGTACCTATCATATTACTCCATCCTTAGAAAAATAGTGAAATGGAGCTAGAAAGTTGTATTGTGGCTTCTGAATTGTGCACTCTTTAATGCTTTCAGGGTCTATAAATTTCAAAATCCTAACAGCAAAATGTCAAACAGAAGTTTTTTGCTTGAAACAGCCTCTTGTTTGGCAGTCGTGAAATTAGGAACAGATGACAGGGAAGACGAGGAAAGACAGAGAGAAAAGAAACCACTTCTAGGAGACCACCTCACGACCCACCAGGGAGGCTAAGACATTAAGAAAAATAAATTAACACCAACTGTGATTGGAAAGAAAAAAATACCCTCCAAACTTTGCCGCGTTTTTAGTGAACACAAGAAAAGAAACTCGCTACATATGCTCTTTTGCACTGAGCCTTTACATAAAGGGAAATGTTTCCAACGCTATCAAACCCTCAATTTCTACTAGAAGGTCTGGTGAGAACACTAATAAATATTTACTTATGCATTATTGTTATTGACTGTAAATATATTGATGTAAAAGCTACACTGTGCTAGCGCGTTTTAAAATTTAAAAGTCCATCCTACTGACAGAAATGTCCGGTCCAGCAGCGGTGGGTGGAACGCAGAGCTGTCGGTCACCAATGTGTTAAAATAAATGGTTTGTATGCAGATACAAAAAAAGGAAAGCTGAGTTAAGGACAGAGTGGAGAATGCTGTGTTTGCAGTGAAAGACCTGCTCTTGGGCAGAACACTATGTATGTATGTATATATTATAAAAAATGAAAATCTGTGAATAAATTATGGATGAAGTTTGACAGGTTAATGGGGTATACGTATTTATCGATACTACATTATATTACTGTGATACGTATTTAAGTCCCAAAAACTGGGATGATTGGGATCCCTAATATAATCATAAAATAATACAAACCTTGACAATATTTAGCTGAGAATTCTTGGAGAGCTCCATCAACTTCAATAGAGCTGCGAAGTGAAAGCAATGATGGCACAAAATTGTATAATGTCTGAGCAAACCGTCGAGCATTGTGCCTCTCCACATCAATATATTCTTCACCAACCTAAAAATATAATTTATTACTATTAGTATCCTGATGTTTCTGTCCCTTAATAAAATATTTTTAGGTTTGGTACTTGAAAGATAAAAATAATTATATTAATTTATAAATTCAGTCAGTTAAATGTTTTTTCATATTACCTCATAAAGTTCTGTGTTTTCACAATACCGGTTTAAAAGGACTTTGCCTTCATCATCAGTCAAATTCCAACTATCATATATTGAGGTAAGATGTCCAGACTAAATATAATATAATTAAAATAACCTCAAAATATAACTTTCTAAAATTAAATATTAAATTCCAACTGTTGAAATTTTGCTATTATCACCATCTTTCAAACTGCCACCTGGTGACGATTTTATGAACTTGGGAGATTAAATTTTGCTTGTTTTTTAATATAATAAATTTGGGAATTTCTTCAAAAATACAACAGATGGCAGTTTAGAAAATGACTCCTTCAAAAGAACACCAGATGGCAGTTTGGATAATTATTGGCAAAAGAAAAAATTGACAGTTGTGAAAAGAGCTGACCATGGTGACGATGGTCGCCGATACTGCGGTGCTGTGTTTAATAACACAGAAGTATGAGATAAGAAGAATTCACGATTCATTTGATTCTTATAAATTTTGCTTGCCGGGAACTTCAAAATTCATGGATCTATTTTTGGGCTTATATTTCATGGATCAATTTTTCCTACCTACATAACTTAGGGTCGAATCTATGAACGCATTAGACCGTAAAAGGTGTTCTCTGCTGAGAAAGTTGTATCCTAATAGGATTTTGCTTACTCAGAAATCTGTTCATGCGATAATAATTGTTCAAATTCATAAGCTAACTGATGAGGTAACTTAAGAGAGAAACGAATTGTGAGAATCCCAAAGGGAACCGATGTAGTTTGAAACCTTGCTGCTTTATCCAAGTTGTCGGACCTTGAAGACTTCAATCATGTTTTCAGTATACGCGGAGAAGAGGAATTTGATAGTGTCTACCAAAGAATTCAACTGGAAGAACAGGAGAATCGGCGTAATATTGCATGATGCAGAGTCATTGTATACGGTATTATTTGCGGGACGCAAGCGTAAATGCATTCCTCTAGCAGACGAAAATAATGGAAGTGGTTTTATCGCTGAGAATTCTGGGTAATTTCTTGCCAATATTACGAAAACGACAACTTTCATGCATGACCAGTTAGTGGGTCGCTAATTCGATCTTTGCACTTGCTCACGGAAAGTCATCTCCAGTGATTGGAAGTAATTTGAGTATAGACTAATGTATTTGCATGCGGCCCTTAATCATGGATCTATATTTGTTCTTCTGAATGTATATTTTTTCCAAAACTGTTAATTCCAAAGCTTTTCTAGCAAACTATGAGCTGCAATTGCCAATTTTTCAATTTCATAATTTCTAATATTTCTAAAATATTATTTTTGCATTAATCTCTCAAATCCTTTCAGAATCACATAATTGGAACAGAAACTAAACTTTTGAAACATTTACAGAAGCCTTTCAACAGTTGAGTTTGATTGATGAGGAAGTCAAAGGCCTTTGAAACCAGTATCTTATGAGGTGAGATGTAAAAACATTTTATTCAAATCAATTATAAATTTAAGACAATTTGAAACATTGATCAAATTTTTTAAGCATATATTTTAAGAGAAAAATTTACACCTAGACCGGAGTTTGAGCCAAAGGTCTCTAGTTTCATACATCAGCATTCTTGCCATCTGAGCTACCTAGTTCTCCAAATTAAATGCAAATTTTTCTCTTATTTATACAATTCCCGATCGCCATCTAATAGCTTCTTATTTTAAATTTAACTTTCTCATTGAATGACAAATTATAGTCTTTACCCCTTTTCAAAATCAGTGACCCTACCTTATGCAAAGCCACATCATCTTCATGGTGCAATGTGCGGGGCAACTTCTCCAATCTTAATGCTTCCTCTTCTTCTCGCTGTCTTTCTGCCTGCTCCATCATTTCATCAATCTAAACATACATGTCACATTGCGTACAATACTTAAAAATATAAGATTTATATAAAAGTAAAGTAAAGTAATCCCACTGCAGGCCTCGGGAGGCCTTTGGGGTAGTAGGAGGGTTAAGGCTCCCACTTTTTCTAGACAATTGGCACTTGATGTCAGTCGGGTTGTCAGCCCTGCGTGACCACTGCCTTTACTCCCAGAACAAGCATCTGGTACTCATGTTTGTTAGAGGCTGGGTCGATCCCAGGGTCATAGTGCCGCCAGAAGGTTTTGGTCAGTTTAAAAATCCTGACCCCATTGGGACTTGAACCCTTGACCTTCCGACTTGTAGCGCATTGCCTTATCCACTACTCTACGGCATGCCCCCCATAAGATTTATATAACAAACAAATTCCATTTTTGGATCAAAATTTGACAAGAAATGAAGAAAACAAGATAGAATTTGGAATATATAGAAAGAAGATATACACAGATACTAATATTAAAGCCCAATATTCAATCGTTTTGGCTTACAAAGAGGCAGTGTTGAATATATTTTAAAATACAATAGGAAGTAACATTAAGAGGTTTGACGATTTTATTATTAATTTAACACTACTCATTGAAATATAATTAAGAGGTTTGTTTAATAATTAAGATATTGTGTCTGTACATTCTTATCTCTTATGGTTTTTTTGTCGAACATATGTTCAATCGTAATCAGGCTCAGAAATCTTGAAACATATGTTCGACAAAAACAACCATAAGAGCTATAAGAAATGTCTTAATTATCAGTGTTGAATAGTTTGGCACATATTAGTAAATACACATATGAACAGAGAAGATTATGAAAAATAAAAAGAATATGTAATTAATATAGACATACGAGACAGGTTTGAAGAAAGCATGATATACAAGAAAATAAATAAGTTTAAAAGAGTGAGAAGTGTTAAATTAATAATAAAAACTTCAATAGAAGCTCTATTGGCTTTATAAAGTAGTGTTAAATTCCCAATAAATGTCTTCTTAACTAAGAAGCAGCCATTTGCAAAGATGGAAACAAAGGTTTCAAAGCATTTGGCACGGGGGAATTACAATGTATATAAGAAAAAAATTTGCGTCTAGATCACAACTCGCCTCGGTAGCTCAGTTGGTAGAACATTTGGCCCTGAAAGCCAAAGGTCCCGGGTTCGAGTCTCGGTCTAGGCAAAAATTTTTCTCTTAAAATATGGATGCAACATGTTCATCGAATGGAAGATCACAGGATACCCAAACAAATGTTAAAGACATCAACCTGCAGGAAGAAGAAGACCAGGACGTCCACTCAAAAGACTTTTGGATGGTGTTTCTCTTGAGGCCGAAACAAGTCAACTAATGGCCTAAATTTATAAATGTACTATGATGATGATGGTTAATTTATGAAGCCGAAATATAGAAAAGAATTTAAGTAGAATCCAGAAGCAGAGTACAACTTTTTAAGAAAACCAGAAGAGATGGAATGAGCAGAGAAAATTTTAATACAGATTAAAAACACTTATTAAATATAGTAAAAGAGGATGGTTTTGAAGAAAATATGATTCATAAGAAAATTAATAGATTCAAAAAAACAAAAATTGAAAATGAAAGTAGCCTTTAGACATATAAAGAAATTAGTAAAAAATTCAAGTAATTTACGTACCATCCTTTGGTATATACAACAAGTTTAAAAAAAAAATTTAACATTAAATTAGCACCAAAAAAATTATTATAGTTTGAATAGATTAATTAAAACCAACAAAAATGAAAAGATTGATGAAGGCAACAAATCAGGGATTTATCAAATTGATTGCAAAGATTGTGAAAAAATATATAAAGGAAAAACAAAAAGGAACTTGAATACAAGATTGAAAGAATGCCTTATAGTAAAGTGATCCCACAACAGGCCTCAGGAGGCCCTTGGGGTAGTAGGAGGTTAAGGCTCCCACTTTTTCTAGACAATCGGCACTTTATGTCAGCCGGGTTGTCAGCCCTGCATGACGGCCGCCTTTACCCCCAGAACAAGCATCTGGTACTCATTTACGTTAGAGGCTGAGTCGACCCCAGGGCCATAGTTCCGCCAGAAGGTTTGGGTCAGTTTAAAAATCCTGACCCCAACGGGACTTGAACCCTCGACCTTCCGGCTTATAAATGTTAAAAATGGAGAAATACAAAAATGTGCAATAGTTTCACATGCATGGTCATAAAAACACAAAATCAAAACAAAGGCCATATAAAATCCTGATAAATGTCTTCTTAACTAAGAAGCCACCATTTGCAAAGATAGAAGCAAAGGCTTAATAGCATTTGGTGCTGGGAATTACAACGCATAAAAGAAGAAAATTTGCGTTTAGATCGGAACTCGCCCCGATAGCTCAGATGGTAGAGCATTGGCCTAGAAAGCCAAAGGTCCCGGGTTTGAGTCTTGGTCTGGGCGAAAATTTTTCTCTCGAAATATAAAGGCCATATTACTAAAACAGTTAGATAAATCTAAAGAACTCGTAATTTGGGAGAAAATTTACATCCACAAAAAAAAAAAATCATGAATTTTGAAATTCCTAGGGAAAGAGATTTGATTTGGAAGTTCATCGGTCAGCCAGCACAAGGAGCAGAAATAAACCTACAGTTAGAAGGAACTGATAATGATACATAACGTATCTTCAAGAAATCTACAAATATGAGGTAACTCGTGAAAATTCTAACTCTCTAATGGAGATTTATTAAGTGAGATATAATAAATCCATCATCCATCCATAGTAATTCTGCCCGAAGGCAGGTCTTTCACTGCAATCATAGCATTTTCACGCTATGCTTTGCAGCTTTACTAGGGAATTTTAGGTGTGGTAGCTTCCCGTTGCTTTCCACATCGATGAAGGATGATGGTAAGATGAATATGAATGATGATGATTGCGATGGCCATATGATTTCGGGGACCGTTTGGGCCTTAAAGTTTTTCTGACATTTGTCTTACAGGTGAGGAAAAACCCCGATAAAAACCTCACCCAGAAAAACTGTCCCGAGCGGGGATCGAACCCGGGCCCGCTGCGTGACAAGGCAGATATAATAAATAATAGTTTAAAATGAACACGCTTTATTAAAAAAATGAACTAAAAAATTAAAAGTAACTTTAATTTGCAACACGCTTGGGATAAAATTAAAGTGGTTAACAAGAAAATCATCTCCAACACATCTAGAATAAAACTAGAGTTATCTACAAAAAAAAAATAATTTTACCATCAAAAGCGTGAGGTGCTTGTTATGGTTTTTATGTTTTCTTCTTGGAGACTTTACTTTTACCAATATCTGTTTATTATCAAATATATTAATTGATATAGAGCACCACACGCTTTTAGTGGTAAAATTATTTTTTTTTTGTTGATAACTCTAGTTTTATTCCAGATGTGTTGGAGATGATTTTTTTGTTGACCACTTTAATTTTATCCCAAGTGTGTTAAAAATTAAATTATTTTTCATTTTTTAGTTCGGTTTTCTAATAAAGCATGTTGTTTTAGTTTTTTTTAACTATTATTTATTTTTTTATTTTTTAGTTTGGTTTTCTAATAAAGCATGTTGTTTTAGTTTTTTTAAACTATTATTTATTTTTTAGTTCGGTTTTCTAATAAAGCATGTTGTTTTAGTTTTTTTAAACTATTATTTATTTTTTATTTTGGTTTTCTAAAAATGTAAATATCTATATGTCATACTATTATAGTATGAGCTAAAAGTAATACTCTTCTAAAAAAAAATACTCCGGGCCGGATTTGAACCAGTGACCTATGGATTACTGAAATTATATACCACTACAGTCCACCACTCTATCAACTGAGCTACCAGAGGATATAATATTAATTTCTTACAACGATAGACTAAAAAGTCGATAAGTCTGCAACCTAATATATATTATTTATGAAATTATTGTATTGTCATTGGTCCTTTACAAGTATACAAAGTTTCAAGTCGATCCAATGTTTTTAAATGGGTGAAAATTGTGTTGAAAGATTCCATTACATAGATAGATACAGGTCAAGTTAATATAAAGAGTGTAAAAAGATTTCTCTGATTCATGTTAAGAAAGGCATATATTAGTTGGTGTAGCTTCTTTTAACTTTACTAGAACAAAATTATTTATTTGCAAAAGATCTTTAATTAGTTCACGCATACTGTATAATGACCTGTGCATGATCATTGCTGAAGCCTTCTTCTGGACCCTCTGTATCACCAGAGCCAGTGCTAGCATTGCTACCGACACTGCACTGCGATGGAGGCCTGTGTGTGGGCAACGGCTCATCTCCTTGCTCTATGCCACTGCTGCTGTCACTTTCATCGCCTCCACCAACCATCCCAGTGCGTGAAGCCATCAGCTCTCTCTCTATACAGTCTCTATATGGTTTTTGGTAGACGTAACAGTGACTGATAAGTCAATGGCCCTGTAACATAACAAATCTAGATTTATTTTCCATAAAAGTCTCCTAACTACAGTAATATTTATTAATTTTCATTTATTTATATATATATATATCTTAATATATAAAAATTACGTGTCACGTTGTTTGTCAGCGATGGAATCCTAAACTACTGAACCAATTTTAATAAAATTTTGCACACTGTGTGCAGTTTGATCCAACTTGAGACTTAGGGTAGTATATAACAAAATTTATAGTCACATTATTTTTTTATTGGAAATTATTTGTTTATTATTTAACAAAGAGTTATAATTATCTGTGAGTTCCATACAATTCTAACAGAAGGAGGTGTAATTATCTGTGAGTTCCATACAATTCTAACAGATGGCAGTGTAAGGTAATTTGGTAAGGTAATTCGTTTATTATTGTTTATTTCTTATTTCACTCACCTCATACTTCATGAAGTGAGTGAAATAAAAAATAAACAATATTAAAAAACCTCATAGTATTATTTCCTATCTACATAACTTAATTCATTTATTATTTAACAAAGAGAGATCCAGATGGCTGTGCTTTTTGTTGTAACCGCGAATTTCAATTGAATTACAAATATTGATTATTTCATAATTTAAGTGTGTTCAGTGTTTATTTTATTTTCAACATTATTAATTTCGTGTGTAAGTATTAGTTTTAAGTAATCTGACTGAAAGACAGCAACTTAATTTAAATTTTTAACGTATACCTTAGCCACAGCAACGCGTGGCCAGGACTTCTAGTATATATATAAGATTTAAATTAAAATGATTTATATGTCACCTCATATCCAGTCTTCTAATTATACAGGTTTCAAAGCTTAGGCAGCTTCATCCTCAGTAATTTCTTGTCAACTGATGTTATGTTCGTAAATTAATGAGTCATTTTTACATCCTCATATTTCATGTTTTCTTTAAACACGGGAACTAGTTTTCAAGAGAAAAATCTCTCTCATTTTCAACCGACATTATGATTACCGGCTTTTCGTTGGAATCTCCATCAATAACGTTGCCATGAACGTGACCTCATCTCGAAGTTCGTCAAATCAACACCACATGGCAACATTATTTATGGAAATTCCAACGAAAAGCCGGTAGTCATAATGTCAGTTGAAAATGAGAGAGATTTTTCTCTTGAAAAATAGTTCCCGTGTTTAAAGAAAACATGAAATATGAGGTAAGATGTAAAAAATGATTCATTAATTTACAAATTAAGAACCTCATAATGTTATTTCCCATATTTAACCAAAATGTTATGTTGATCAGAATTGCTTCTTACTCCCTCTGGTGGTGGATTCATGAACCTCCGGATCAAATCAGAATCCCCAGGAATTTTAAAGTTCATCCGGAGGTTCATCAGTCCACCAACAGAGGGAATAAAAAGCAATTCTTCTGTTCTACATAACATCAATCAACAAGAAATTACTGAAGATGAAGCTACCCAAGCTTCGAAAGGCTGGATATGAGGTGAGGTATAAAACATTTTAATTTAAATGTTAAATTAAACCACATAGTGATTTTTTCCTATAAAGTTTCATTTACGTATTCAAATAATGAAACATATTTAAAAGTAAACTGATCCCACAACAGACCTGAAGGCCCTTGGGGTAGTAGGAGGTTAAGGCTCCCACTTTTACTAGACAATCGGCACTTTGTCAGCCGGGTTGTCAGCCCTGCGTGACGGCCACCTTTACACCCAGAACAAGCATCTGGTACTCATTTCCGTTAGAGGCTGAGTCGACCCCAGGGCCATAGTGCCGCCAGTGGGTTTGGGTCAGTTTAAAAATCCTGACCCCAACGGGACTTGAACCCTCGACACTCCAGCTTGTAGCTCTGTAGCTCAGTGCCTTAACCACTACGCTACGGCGTGCCCCCCAATGAAACATATTTACAACATCCAATTATTCAGTTTGATGTGAATCTAAGAAAATAATTCTAAAAAATAAAAAAATGGATTTAAAATTTAAAATTAAATTATTTTTACCTCACCTCATATCCTGTTTTCTAATTAGACCAGTTTCAAAACCTAGGCAGTTTCCATCAGTAATTCCACTACTGATGTTCTGTCATCCAGGATCACTGCTTCTTATACCGGGTGCGGCAGCATAACTTCCTTTTTTAAAATGTGCGCCATTTAGTCGGTTGATGTCGTAGCGGAGCGCTAGTGGTCTCGTTCGAGAGGGGGGACTATAAAGTTTTGTCCTGACACAGTTCAGTCGCCATCATGCGTTGGAACAGTGAGGAGCGTGCGTTTGCCATTGAGGCCTACTTTTCGAGCGGATGTTCTGTGATCGCAACCCGGCGCGCCTTTCGGAATCGCTTTAATTTAGCCCCGTTGGCCCCTGTCCCGGACCGGAAATCAATTGTTACGTGGGTCACTACGTTCAGACAAACTGCAAGTGCGACAAGACGAAGAACTGGAGTCCCTCGGCCGATTAGATCACCTGAGAACATTGAGGTAGTGAGAGCTTCAATGTTGCGATCACCACGGCGTTCTGCGCGCAAACATGCGTCTGCCCTTGGACTTTCCGATCGTTCTGTAAGGAGAATACTTCATGATGATCTTCATTTCCATCCATACAAGATGGCAATTGTGCAGGAACTTTCTGAACGTGACTTCAATTCTCGGAGGAACGCGTGTGAGGTTCTTCTGGAAGTCGTTCCTGAGGACGCTATTGTTTTTTTTAGTGATGAAGCCCATTTTCATTTGTGTGGATCCGTCAACAAACAAAACATGCGCTACTTGGGCTGACACCAATCCTCGACAATTGCATCAAAGGCCTTTGCATTCACCTAAAGTCACAGTGTGGTGTGCAATTTCCTCAAGTGGAATTATTGGTCCCTGGTTCTTTGAGGAAAATGAAGTCACAGTGACAGTGAATTCGGACCGGTATGTAAACATGTTACAGGAATTTTTTTTTCCCACGGCTAGATGAGTTGGACTTAGGGGACACTTGGTTCCAACAAGACGGTGCAACGGCACACACTTCAAGAGCATCGATGACTGTTTTGAGGGAACACTTCCCAGAGCGCCTTATCTCAATTAGGGGCGATTTGAAGTGGCCGGCCCGCTCTCCCGATTTGACCCCTTGTGATTTTTTTCTATGGGGTTATTTGAAATCCCGTGTTTATGTGAACCGTCCAAGGACCCTACAAGATTTGAAGACCAACATCCAGGAAGAAATTGCCAACATAACGCCTGCTATGCTGGCAGGAGTCATGACAAACGCCAGAAATCGGTTTACTCAGTGTATGGAGAATGGGGGACGTCACCTACCTGATTTGATCTTCAAAACTGAGTAAAACAAAACTTTATGTATGTGCCTATATTATAAAAAACGAATAAAAATTTTCTGATTCATACAATGCATTTTATTAAGTTTTAAAAAAAGGAAGTTATGCTGCCGCACCCTGTACCATCATGGATTAATGAACTTCCAAATCAAATCAACTTCCCCAGGAATTTCTAATTCATAAATTTTCTTTGTGGATTTTTTCCAAACTGTGAGCTCTTTTAGTGTTTCTACCTGTTTCAGTAAACTAGCTTTTTTCCTTTAATTATATCCCAAAAGTCGACCACTGTGGTCTCGAGGTAGCATGCTGTCTTGTCACGCAGAGCCAGGGTTCGATCCCCGGTTGGGCAGTTTTTCTGGGTGAAGTTTTATTGGGGTTTTTCTCATCTGCTAGACAAATGTCAGGAAAACTTTAAGGCCCAAATGGTCCCCGAAATCATATGGCCATCATCAAAATCATCATCCTTATCATTATCATCATCACCCTTCACCGATCTGGAATGCAACGGGAAGCTACCACACCTACAATTCCCTAGTAAAGCTGCAAGCATAGCATGAAAATGCTATGATTGCAGTGAAGGACCTGCCTTCGGGTAGAATTACTATGGATGGATATCCCAAAAGAGCTTGATTCGAAGGTTCATAACAGATAGAGTAAGAAGCTGTGCTCCTGGACGACAGGACATTGGTGGTGAAATTACTGATGATGAAATCACCTAGGTTTTGAAACCGGTCTAATTAGAAGAGACAGGATATGAGGTGAGGTAAAAATAATTTTATCGTAAACTTTAATTAAACCTCATAGTGATATTCCTATAATTGTTCAATAAAATTTTATGTTAAAAAAATCAAATGGGGATTCTCAAATCCAAGCTTTCAGAGCTAGCAAAAAATAAGCGGATTAAAAAAAATGTCATATATAATTCTTGATGGTGGTGGTGGTGGTGGTGGTGGTGGTGATGAAGATGAAGAAGAAGAATAATTCAACATTAACAAAATTCATGATAAAACTCCATTGACAAATCAGTCACAAATTAAAATTATAATATAAAATTGTTTAATATTTAAGAAAATTATAGAAAATAAAAATATGAGGTGTCTAAATATCCTAACTCATAATATAACATTGTTTGCTTTGTAGGCCCATCTCCTCAACTTTCAAAATGTTTACTCACTGTAGGCCTTTTGGGACTAGTCCTATCATCATCAGAGGATAAGTCGTTTTTACTGACCCTGAATGCAATACTGGTCAGAAAACATCAAATTAAGAGAAAGGCTAGTTTAATAAAACAAGTAGAAAAACCTAAGGAGCTCATTTTTGGGAAAAATTCCACATTGAAAAAACTAAGAAAGAAAAATTAATGAATTTTAAAATTCCTGGGAAAGATCTGATTGGAAGGCTCATCGGTCCAGCAACAGATGGAATAAAAAGCCGTACTTCTGGATGACAAAACATCAATTAAGTAAATGTTGTTGTTTTCTAATGGCGAGATCTGACACTTAAGTCATTTTCTCTCTGGCTTCCCAGTACAAGCAAACAAGGTCCTTAGATTGTTGTGCAGTTGGATTTAAAGCTGGACAGACTTGAAGGTGGTGTTTGTCCAGGTCTTTGCATATGACACATCTGTCTGATTGGAAAACGTGTATTCTGTGGAGATGGTGAGCAAGGCAGTCGTGTCCTGACATCAGTCTGGATTTCGCTACTGCTTCCTTGCAGCCTTTATAATTTATTTCTGTGTATAGCTCATCATTTTTTTTTCCCCATGATTTCCCTCTGGCTATTGCAATATTTTTCAATTAAGTGAATTAATTTTTAAATTAATATTGGGAAGTAAACATTATGAGGTTATATCATTAATAGTGAGTGGAGAACATATTTTTAACGACTCACCTCATACATTTTCAAACTTCTTTGATACCGACGGTTTCAGACAATATCATGTCCTTCTTCAGTCATGGCGTCCACTGATGAAATTCCGTGATTGTTGATTTCTTTAGTGACATCACCTCTTGTGCTGCCATCTTTCGTTGGGAATCGATTAAAATATGTTCTCCACTCACTATTAAAGTAAATTAATGTTGCAATAGATAACGGTTATGAAAAAAATATGGTACACAAGAAAATAAATAAATTTAAAAGACAAAAATTAATTAATGAAAGCACGCTTATAAAAGAAACAAAAAAAATTCAAGAAATTCACTTACCATCCATTGAAACACCATAAATTTAAAAAAAATTTCATAAAGTTTAATATAAGATTAACACCAAAGAATGAATACAGCCTTAATAGGATAATTAAAACCAATAAAAATGAAAGAATTGAAAATGAAAACAAATCAGGAATTTATAAGATCAATTGCAGGGATTGTGACAAAATTTATATTGGAAAAACAAAAAGAAATTTGAAAACAAGGGTGAAAGAACATCTTAGAAACATCAAAAATGGAGAAGTGGAAAAGTCAGCAGTAGCTGCTCATGCTTGGTCTGAAAAACATTTAATTGAATCAAAAGCCAGTCTAATTAAATAGATAGACAAAGAAAAAGAACTCACGGTTTGGGAAAAGATCCACATTCAGAAAATCAAAGGAAAACTTATGAACTTCAAAATTCCCGCAAATTTTGACCTGATCCAGAGGTTCATCAGTCCACCAACAGAGGGAAGAAGAAGAGTTTCTTCCAATTGACATAACATCAGTCGCCAAAAAAGTACTGAAGATGAGACCGTTATGGTCTCGAAATCGCGATCTACTTAGAAGATTTATATGAGGAGAGGTAAGAAACATTTAATTTCACCATAAATTTGAAGAGAAAAATTTAATTTATCCTTCAGTGAGAAGTGTTAAATCAATAATCAAAACATCAATCAATTAAATAACTACCGAAGATATAATCACTAAGGTTATGAAACTGGTCTAATTAGAAGTCATGATATGAGGTGAGGTAGAAAGAATTTTATTTTAAATTAAACTGCATAGTGATATCTGCTATAATACTTCAACCGTACCTTGATAATCACACTGTTCCAGCTGTGAGTACATTGTATTGATACGATCCATGTAAGTGTGAGTAATTCCTTTCCCAGTGCACAGTTCCTCGAGTGACCCCAACATAGCAACAATACAGGCTACACTTGCGCTGCACACAGCAGAGTCCGTACACTTACTGCACTCCTCAATGGAATCCATCACTCTGTAACACAAGTTACTTAGAAGCCAGGCTCACTTGCTGCTAATACCTCTTCCAAGCTAAGTTCCAGTTGTAAGACTGCATTTCCATTGGTCAAAAAATGGTTTTGCCTTTAAGCTTATAAGAAAATGTAGTTCACTCTCTAACACTCGAAATAAAGAAAATAAAAATAATAAAAATATGTGTTATCTAGCACATGTCTACATATGCTAAATGGGAGAATCCTAAAATATATAACTTTAATATGGACTTAGTTTTATTTTACAAAGAAAAATCAATACCTGGACCGGGACTTGAACCCTGGATCTCTGACTCTGTGTGTCAGTATGATATCGATTACATCAACCGAACTCAGATATGAACGTCAACAATTCTTTCCACTTACACAATTCTCTTTCATCGGAAGGCCAGTAGCAGTCGCTACCAACAACGCCATCTGACGACTTCTATTCAGAGTATTGTTATTGAGAATTTATACATTACTTTTAAGCAGTAAAGCTTCTTATTAAAAAAAATTATATATATAGCATATATTCTTACACATGTGCAATGCAGAATATGTTGCAATTTCAATTGTTTCAAAATGGCTGCTTTCTGCAGAATCTCTTAAAACATGTTGTTGTTGTTTTCAAATGCTGGACCTTGGCAACGAAGTAATTAGCGTTCTTGCTCTCCAATATTTCTCTATGGCGGATCCAACAGGTAATACTTCACAGGTTTGTAGATGTTCTTCGTTCATTTCTTCATCTTTGTTGCATAGAGGACAATTTGGATTCATGCAGATTCCTATTTTATATAAATGTTTGGCCAAATAGTCATGTTCTGTAAGCAGTCTAAATTCTGCTACTGTAGTTTTACGTGGAATTTCTGGAATAATATCTGGCTTCTTTACTAAAATATTCAATTTTTTGTCTTTGGCTTTATTACATAAGTCTTGGTTCTGTTTGATTTTATATTTGTTTTTAATTAGTCTTTTTATGGATGTGAAAGGTAAGCTTTTAGTAGTATTCTGAATTAAATTGGAGCCTTTTTTTTCACTTAAAACATTGGAAAGGAAACCATTTGAAAAGCAGAGAGAAAAAAATTATTTTGAATGTTTTCAAGCAGTTTAGTGAAAAATATCCCACGTTAGCCATTAAGGATGTGGTTGAAAGTAACAGCAGAATTTACAGGTGAGTCAGCATGGAGCATATATTCTGCTCGTAATGAAACTGCAAAGAAAGTATACCTATCAACAACATGGATAAAGCGTGAACGTTTGATCAGGTAGGTTATTAATTATTGGTACCATCTTACCTTATATTCAGTCTTATTGCCTATAAAATATGATGTTCCTTTAAAAAAATGTTTCTATCCATAAGAGTTCTGTATACAATGGCAGGTAAAAGTAGCACTGCAGTTCTCCCAATAGACTAAGCCAGTGAAATATCTCATGCAAGTTTGTTTTCAGTACAACTGGAACTTAGCTCAGATATAGCATAAGTAGCACAGAAGAGTATTACAGACCACGTCCATATATTTAAATTTATTTTTTTTTTTATTGTAAGCCTAAGTTTTCCCTTTACAGAGATTTAGGCACTCTCCTCCTACAGGGAAGAATTTGAACCATACTAATTTAGTTACACTTGTTTTCGTATAGATGTCATTTTGAGTGGTCCGTGGTCAGCGTTCTGCCTCATACTGACATCTAGGAAACCAAGGTAGTACTAGGATTGGGAAAATTCGGTAAATTTTGCTTAGAGGCCTTTTCATTCAGGCTTAAGGATCTTTTATGAGCCTGAAAATCTTCAGACTCGGGACTCACGGCTTAAAGTCCCTCCCGGAGGACTTGCTCCTTGGATTTAAATTTAAAGATCGCAAAAATAATATTGAGCATAATGGTTTTCAAAAGTAGGTACTAAGATGGAAAGGGTCAACAAAAATTCTACAGCTGGTTCTGTTTACATCAAATTTTATTTAACACAATTGCATTTTTTTTGCAATATCCTGAATTCTTGTTTTTTTTTCTTTTTTCATATTCTCTAAGAGACAAAAAAAAGTAATGGAGAAGTATTTTATATCAATAAATACAATTTTCAAAAACTTACAGTCTCATCAGAGCCATGTCACTCTGTTGTTGAGATCCTTTGTCATCCTCCACAAGAATTGGACCAGCAAAGTCGACAATTCGGCTTGGACTTCTTAAAAGCTGCAAAGACAAAACCAATATATCATTCAGATAATTAGGGTATTAAAATTCATCGGAGAACATATTGTTTAAACAACTCACCTCATAGGATTCATGCTTCCATGATATCGCGATTTCAAACATAATCATGTTCATCGTCAGCCATAACTCCGACTGATGATGAACATGATTATGTTTGAAATCGCGATATCATGGAAGCATGAATCCTATGAGGTGAGTTGTTTAAACAATATGTTCTCCGATGAATTTTAATGATTATACCTCATAATGTTTACTTCCCAACATTAATTAAATATAATTAGGGTAACTCGCCTCGGTAGCTCAGTTGGTAGAGCACTTGGCCCGGAAAGCCAAGGGTCCCGGGTTCGAGTCCCGGTCTAGGCGAAAATTTTTCTCTTCAAATTTAATTTATCTTTCATTGAGAAATGTTAAATTAATAATAAAAACATCATTAGAGGCCTTACTGGCTTTTAAAGTAATGTTAAATTTCCAATAAATGTCTTCTTAACTAAGAAGCCGCCATTTGCAAAGATAGAAACAATGGTTTCAAAAGCATTTGGCGATAGGGAATTACAACGTATATAAGAGAAAAAATTTGCGTCTAGATCGTAACTCGCCTCGGTAGCTCAGTTGGTAAGCACTTGGCCCGGAAAGCCAAGGGTCCCGGGTTCGAGTCCCGGTCTAGGCGAAAAAAAAAAAAAATTTCTCTTCAAATTTAATTTATCTTTCATTGAGAAATGTTAAATTAATAATAAAAACATCATTAGAGGCCTTACTGGCTTTTAAAGTAATGTTAAATTTCCAATAAATGTCTTCTTAACTAAGAAGCCGCCATTTGCAAAGATAGAAACAATGGTTTCAAAAGCATTTGGCGATAGGGAATTACAACGTATATAAGAGAAAAATTTGCGTCTAGATCGTAACTTGCCTCGGTAGCTCAGTTGGTAGAGCACTTGGCCCAGAAAGCCAAGGGTCCCGGGTTCGAGTCCCGGTCTAGGCGAAAATTTTTCTCTTCAAATTTAATTTATCTTTCATTGAGAAATGTTAAATTAATAATAAAAACATAATTAGGGTATGTTAAATTTCTTAAAATAAAAATAACACTGGCCGACAAGGTTTTCTTCACAAGAAATCTGATTAGAGAATCTAGTGTAATTTTTAATACTGAATTCAGATATGTAGTCGGAATTTTTCCATCAGGCACAGTTTTTTTGTGACAGCTACTTTTTTAAAATTGATTTTAGCATTCACTTTGACCTGACATAAGAACCTTTACCTTATATGTAGCGATTTTATTCAAGCTGTATTCAAGGAAATTATATGTAATGCCATGCTGAACCACCAAAAGACAAGACTATGCGTTTTCATCAGCAAATTTCCACAATGAAAAAGAGATACCAAGGCAAGTGGAGTTATAATATCTGGCTGACTACTGCTGGACCAAGAAAAGAGATGTTCCAGATGCAAAATATGCCTGAAAAATTCACTATCTACCACTTTCTAGGTAAGTCAGAATGAGTTAGAGTTAGATGGATTTTATTAAAAATTATAAAAAATGTAAATGAATATCACAGAAAACTCTTGCCTGATAGGAAAAAACTGAAATGATATTTAAATTCAGGATGAAAAATACTTCTAAAATCTCATATATTTATTCTTGTGAAAGAAAAAAGTTCATTTTTATCGACCAGTGTAATTAAACACAAATAGAGATACAAAAATAGAGAATGGACACAATTTAACACCATCTTTTTAAAAGCAAATATATGTTGTTGCTAGTGGCTTCTGGGATTGTTGACCCAAGTCATATATTTTCACATTTATTTATTTATTTATTTTAGACAATATTGTGATACTCACTAGCTATTTTCCCTCCTGTTCCAATGTTGCCACCATCAACAACTCAATTACACTATTTTTTCGTTAGGTTAGTATTAGTGTACATCAGATTAGTGTATGCTTCAGTAAACAATATGCCTGTAATTTATTTTGTTAGGTTAGGAAGGGAGAAGTTAGTGTACATCTATTTCTATTAAACATTTGGGAATTTATTTTGAAGATCGGTCACATCACACGTGCTGCCACCTAGCAACAGCTCTATTAACTCATGTGCATGTGCACTGTTATTCTGTAGGACTTAGAAAATATATTAGGAAAGGTAAAGTACTGTTTTTCCAAACAGCTAATTCTATAAACATTAATTGATTTATAACTTCAAAAGAAATCTAATTGCTATAGTCATTACACCAACCTCACGTAAGGATTTCAGAGCTTCCAAACGATGCTGAGGAGGAGGATATAAAAGCATGCGATGAAATACAGATTCCAGCACTGGTCTCAGGGAACCAACACATCCAACTAATCGCACTAATTGTGTACCAATACTGTAAAATAAAAAGCATAAATATTATACAGATACTGATAAAATTCATATTTCTTCTTACTCTATCTGTTCGTAAACCGATGAACCTCCCAAGTCCCGTAGCTCTGCGCCAAGGCTTCCTGCCTTAACCCCTCAGCTACGGGACTTGCGCTGGTTCGAATCTCAATGGGGGAAGAAATGTTCTCATGGTATTTCGGCCAGTATGGGACCGGTGCCCACCCAGCATCGTGAGACATTTGGGTAGCCACAATAAGTAGCGGCTCCAGGTTGAGAAAACTAGCTATAACGGCTGGGGGACTCGAAATGCTGACCACATGTCACTCCTACAGTGGCTGATGATCATCTACCTCTGTGATTCACACATGTGGATGTGAGGCCAGCAGCCGGCTGATAGGCCTGTTGCGCCAGGAGCTTATTTAATATTTTATCTCTTCTCCAAATTCCAGCTCAACACCTACAAAAATATATTTCTGCAGAATTTAATTTTCTTATTGTTCTGATTTTAATTTCCATATTTCTCTTTAGTTGAGTTAATGTCATAACAGATGGCAGATATTATCACTAACTTCTTCAGCTGGCAGCAACTCCCTGCTTCATCGCCATACGGTTTCCAGTCAGTCCATTTCTTTATGTACATGAAAACTCCAATCGCAATAGGCCTAGAAGGCCACTGGCCTAACATCCGGCTGCTCGCCTCATGTCCACATGTATTAATCACAGAGGTAGACGATCATAAGCCAGTGTAGGGATGACATGTGATCAGCATGTCGGGTCCTCCAGCTTTTATAGCTGGTCTTCTCAACCTACTTATTGTAGCTACCCAAATGCCTCACGATGCTGGGTGGGCACGCACCGGTCCCATACTGGCCGAAATTACATGAGAAAATTTCTTCCCCCATGGGACTCAAACCAGTGCACCATGGCTCTGTGCCAAGACATCTTGTCTTAACCACTCAGCTACAATGCAGGACTTATATACATGAAGGTAACATAAAAATCTTCACCCTCATAAAGAGTGATTTAAAATTTTTAAAAAATGCATTTTACATTATATTATTTTTGGTCTAGACATCTTACCTCAATATTAATGTTGATTTGTTCTTGGACAAAACAATTCTGTTTTATCGTCAGCTTTCCCAGAGTCTGGGAATATAGGGACAGAGGGAATCTCGTTAATCCCAGACTCTGGGAAAGCTGACGATAAAACAGAATTGTTTTGAAACATGTCCAAGAACAAATCAACATTAATATTGAGGTAAGATGTCCAGACCAAAAATAATATAATTAAAATAACCTCAAAATATAACTTCCTAATATTAAATATGCATTTTACAGTCTTCTTCTTCTTCCTTCCATGTATTAGGCCAAGGCCTGTTACAATCCTATAGAAAATTTTCCCTCCAGCATGTTTGATCCTTCCGGGAAATTCTCGTATAAGACTTGAAAGCATAATAATAGTCCCTTCGATTGGTTGCTGGCCAAAGGAAGGCAAGATCAGTGATGGGGCTGCCATCTTGCAGCCTCTGGTCAGACTTTTCTGGAGAAGAAAAGAAAATAAAAGGAAAGAAGAAATGGAAAAAAGGAAAGACTCCCTAGCCCTTGGATGCCCTAATAGCGTCGGGGTCAAAAAAACAAGAGTTAGCCAAGAGAGGTTAGATAGTAAAGTTAAAAGAGTGCAAAACACAGGTAAGTGGAAGAAATGTTTTGCTCAGCTTGGGCACCTTGTGGTCGCCATCCACATATCCCCTAGATGAGGACTAACCTAACCAACGCTAAACTTTATACAAAATGTGACATGACTTTTTAAATTACTTCATAAACTCTTGTCAAATTTTAATCTCAGGTTTCATTTTTCAAAATATTTCCCACTATTTACAATGATTTTTACATGTTTTCTAACAACTATTTCAATTAATAAATTAATGAGTCATTTTTACATCTTACCTCAT
Source organism: Diploptera punctata (assembly GCA_030220185.1). Lineage (NCBI taxonomy): Eukaryota > Metazoa > Arthropoda > Insecta > Blattodea > Blaberidae > Diploptera > Diploptera punctata. The sequence continues at coordinate 2,276,473 of JASPKZ010010287.1, read as the reverse complement.
ATTTCATGTTTTATTAAACACGGTAACTATAGTTTTCAAATGATCTTGTCATTCATTTTCAACCGCCATTATGACTACCAGATATTCGTTGGAATTTCCCTCTATAACGTTGCCATCTGGTGTTGATTTGATGAACTTCGAGATATCGTTGCCATCTGGTATTGATTTGATGAACTTCGAGATGAGGTCACGTTCATAGTTACCGTGTTTAATAAAACATGAAATATGAGGTAAGATGTAAAAATGACTCATTAATGTATTAATTAAGAACCTCATAATGTGTTTCCCATTTTTAACTTTGAACTATTTCAATATATCATATTTAAAGAGAAAAATTATACACTCAGACCAGGACTTGAACCCGGGACCCTTGGTTATAATGTAATGTATAATTCCCAAATATGTCTTCTTAATATAGGAGCCGCCATTTGCAAAGATAGAAGCAAAGGCTTCAAAGCATTTGGTGGGCGGGAATTACAACGTATATAGAGAAAGATTTGCGTTTAGATCGGTACTTGCTCAGGTAGCTCAAATGGTAGAGCACTTGGACTAGAAAACCAAGGGTCCCAAGTTCAAGTCCCAGTCTGAGCGTATAATTTTTCTCTTTAAATATGATTTATCCATCATTGAGATGTATGAAATTAATAATAAAAATATTTCAATATATTTCTTCATAATACTGAACTACATAAAGATGTGGCAGCCATATTGATTTCAACGAATATTCTATGTTCCAGTGCAGGCAACATAGAGTCTGTAATAATTAACTTACACTAAATAAAATCAGTGTGCATTCTTTCACAGATTAGAGTATTTAAATTGCTAATTAAGACATTTTGTCTGTACATTCTCACCTCTTATGGATGTTTTTGACGAACATATCCATAAGAGGTAAGAATATACAGACAAAATGTCTTAATTATTAAACAAACCTCTTAATTAAAATTCATCGGAGAACATTTTGTTTAAACAACTCACCTCATAGAATTCATGCTTCCATGATACCGCAGTTTCAACTTATTTGATAAATTCCAGATTTCTTACTGTCTGGGACATTGACTTTTTTATTGGTACATAGAAGATTACCCAGACAAAAATAATTTAATGGTGCCAAAGAAATACAACATAAATACAATAAAAAAGTCAATGTTCCAGACAGTAAGAAATCTGGAATTTATCAAATAAGTTGTGAAGATTGCAATAAAGTTTATATAGGAAAAACTAAAAGGAATTTAGAAATTCGGACAAAAGAACATTTTAGAAATATTAAAAATTGTGAAATTGAAAAATCTGCAATTGCTGCACATAGTTTATTAGAACATCATAAAATTGGAAGAGAAGCTAAACTTTTAAAACAAGTAGAGAAGCCTTTGGAATTGACAGTTTGGGAGAAAATGTACATTCAGAAAAATAAAGATAGATCAATGAATTTTGATATCCTTAACAAAATTACTTTGATTTCAAAGTTCATAAATTCAACCATAGATGGCAGCACTGAAGATGGCGACAATAGAACAGTTGACGGCCGAAGAATTTTGTCAGTTGGAGTTATGGCTGAGGATGAACACGACTGTGTTTGAAACCGTGGTATCATGAGAGCATGAATCCTATGAGGTGAGTTGTTTAAACAAAATGTTCTCCAATAAATTTTAATGATTATACAAACATTAATTTAATATAAACCTCTTAATGTTACTTCCTATTGTATTTTAAAATACTTAAATTGCATTAGGTTAGCTTTTAGATTGGTCTTTCACAGGTTGGAATACTTAAAATTGGTTCAGGTTGGCTTTTAGGTTGGTCTTTCACAGGTTGGAATACTTAAAATTGGTTCAGGTTGGCTTTTAGGTTTGTTGGCAACGCGAGTTTAAATATCGTGTGTATGGTGGCTGCATCCCATGATTCCATAGTGCAAACCACTTTGTGTCTGTTGACACATGCACGTAGTGTATGGTTGGAAGCTGAAAAAAAATTCTCGTCACATGTTGTAAAATATTTCCAACATTTTTATTCTCATACCTGTATACTATCTTGGCCTCAGAGCTGTTGAAACTGGGAGCACTTGCCAGACAACCAGAGCCACGTCCCTGGACTTCTCCTGCCTCACCAATCATTGCTTGACCTCTTGATATAATGTGCTTGTCCACACGTGGTGATCCCAAGAACGCTATCAAAGCCGGACAAAACTTCTGCCACAGGAAAGCTGTGAAGTGATGGTTGTTATGTATTTGTTGAGGCAGGCTTGCCACCAGAGTATGCAAGCATTCTAGTAAGAACACCACACTGTTGCCACATCGACCAACACTGCACAAATTACAATTAAAAGAAATTATTAGAGATATTTCAAAAGAAATTTAGAGGCTTCTATGCCACCTGCATAAATTCAAATAAAAACCAGGAAAAAGCACAATTTATTCTTGCAGTATGTGAATAATTATCTGAGAAAAATATACATGTTGATTTTTTTAATTTTTTAATTAAAATTCATCGGAGGTTTTTTTATAATTAAATACATGATATTTAATATGAAATTTATCACTTCTCACTCAATGACAAATTATATTTGAAAAGAAAAATATATGCCTAAATCGGGATTTGAACCCAATATCTCTGGTTCTGTACACCAGTGCTTTAATGATTTAAGCTATTAGGCATCTCGATTTAAACATAGATTTTTCTCTTATACTAATAGCTAGATGGTGTTAGTGGAACAAAAGTTCACTGCTACCTGATGCATGGGAATTGTATCAGTATAAGAGAAAAATTTATGTTTAAATCGAAATGACTAATAGCTTAAATCGTTAAAGCACTGGTGTATAGAACTAGAAATATTGGGTTCAAACCCTGATTTAGGCAGATATTTTTCTCTTCAAATTTAATTAAATACATGTAATGTTAAATTTCCAATAAATGTCTTCTTAACTAAGAAGCCGCCATTTGCAAAGATAGAAACAATGGTTTCAAAAGCATTTGGCGATAGGGAATTACAACGTATATAAGAGAAAAATTTGCGTCTAGATCGTAACTCGCCTCGGTAGCTCAGTTGGTAGAGCACTTGGCCCGGAAAGCCAAGGGTCCCGGGTTCGAGTCCCGGTCTAGGCGAAAAAAAAAAAAATTTTTCTCTTCAAATTTAATTTATCTTTCATTGAGAAATGTTAAATTAATAATAAAAACATCATTAGAGGCCTTACTGGCTTTTAAAGTAATGTTAAATTTCCAATAAATGTCTTCTTAACTAAGAAGCCGCCATTTGCAAAGATAGAAACAATGGTTTCAAAAGCATTTGGCGATAGGGAATTACAACGTATATAAGAGAAAAATTTGCGTCTAGATCGTAACTCGCCTCGGTAGCTCAGTTGGTAGAGCACTTGGCCCGGAAAGCCAAGGGTCCCGGGTTCGAGTCCCGGTCTAGGCGAAAATTTTTCTCTTCAAATTTACATGTTGAATAATTAATATTAAATATATACCGGGCTTCCAATATAAACCCGGACCGGCCTCACGGGGTTTCATCCGTCAGGCAGCGCTATCTCCTCGTCCGCATTTCACTCTGCCAGCCGCTCGTCCTTGAACTAGTCAGTTTACTATCGTTCGACAAGATGAGACGTCAGCTGACATTAGAGCAGCGCATTTGTGTGTGTAAATGTTGTTATAAATACGAATCAGCTCGTCGCGTTCGCGAGGAATTTATTCGGAACTTCCCTGGACAATTACCTCCTTCCAGATCGACAATCCACGGTCTTGTGACTAAATTTGAGACCACTGGTTCAGTACAAAATAAGAAACACACACGAAGGCATACGGTTCTCACCGAAGAAAAATTAGACGAAATTGGCGAAAATTTGGAACGTTCACCACAAAAATCATTACCAAAATTAGCACAAGTTGGGATTTCAGTATCTTCTGCACATACAGCAACAAAATTGTTAAAACTCAAACCTTACAAGTGTACACGTGTTCATTGTCTAAACCAAGGTGATCCCACAGCACGTGTGCGGGAGGACAACATTTCCAGCATTTTCTATAAGGTAAGGAACAGTTCAAGGACAGGTGGCAGGCAGGGTGAATTGCGGGAAGAAGAGACAGCACTGCGTGCCGGGTGAAACTCCGTGAGGCCGGTCTGGTTTTATATTGGAAGCCCGTTATATGTAGATATTTTCCCAAATAAATGTGAAAAATGCCTTAAAATGAAGTGAAAACTTGAACTTAAAGTAACCTAAAATCCCATCACCATATTCACAATGTAAAATAAGTATAGCCAACTTATCATTAAAACCCGCTAACAAGCACTACTAACTGACCCATTTTCTCACCCTAACTTGCCCAAACTACCACTAACTTGCCCATCAAACAATAATTTGCCCAGTTTCTCACCACCCTAACTTGTCCACTAATGTAGGTGGACTCCTGGGATAGAATCCCCTTATATGTGATTAAACTTGTTGGCAATTGGCACTAGCAGGAACATGTGTTATCACATTGGTAGAGATCCATGAAATTCACGAGTCGCGATAACGCGAAATGCTCTAATTTTGTCATTTTCTTTTATCATTTCTTAACTCTACTTCCCATAACCTCAAGAAAAGCATTTATGAATCGCAAAATCCTATGTTAATGCGAAATAACACCAAAATTTAAAATTTTCAATGAATTCCAGAGATTTTTTTGTTCTATTTGTGAAATTTTCATAATGCATTTTTAAACACTGTTTTCAGACTCCATCTTCTTTTTAATTGCCATATCTGCTTTCTCCATGCACTCTGGCAAAGCGAAATGTTTATATTTTTTGTCCTTCTCATGCTCAAATATGGCCTCTCCATAGATTTTAAGTTCTATGGCCAATATGAATGCTAAGAAATATGAATTATGTTAATGTGTAAGATAAGTTTCTCCCCCTAAATTTTTGCAGACATAATTATCAATTTTATATCCCTTAAACTACTGGATATATCATTCTTATTAGGTTTAATATGCTGAACTAGGATTAAAAAGACTCAAATTTACATTTTTTTAAGAATAACACCGCCAAATTCCCAATAACATCGAAATCTTGAAATTATAAAACGAATTTTCCCTAAAAATAAAACCACTTTGACGGATCTCTACACATTGATCAATATGATGCTAGGATAAGAATTAAATGAATCGTGATTTCTTCTTACCTCATACTTCTATGTTTTTTAAACACAGCACTGCAGTATTGGCGACCCATCGTCACCATCGTCAGCTGTTTTCACGACTGTCAATTTTTTTCTTTTGCCGGTAATTATCCAAACTGCCACCTGGTAAGAAAGTAATTCCTTCAAAAGAACACCAGATGGCAGTTTGGATAATTACCGGCAAAAGAAAAAAATTGACAGTCGTGAAAACAGCTGACGATGGTGACGATGGGTCGCCGATACTGCAGTGCTGTGTTTAAAAAAACATAGAAGTATGAGGTAAGAAGAAATCACGATTCATTTAATTCTTATTAATTGAACCTCATAATGTTAAAAATTTCCAAATTTAATATATAAATGATGCTAGGAGTCACTTGTTGTCTGACGAATATTTGCAGGTGGCATAGAATAGTTGAAATTTAATTTTAAAAATTAATGGAAAATGAGAATGAAGTAAACATCAATAAAATCAAAACATGACATCTCCTCATTAAGTAAGATCCTTTTGCCTGGACCATCATCCTCCCTTCTCAATAAAACAAAAGTAGAATTTAAAATTTATAACTTCTGAGAGAGAAGTTCAAAGAACAGCTGATTCAATCAAAATTTAATATTTTAAAGAGGAAATATAGAAAACATCACCCCATAAGACTCAACTATAAATGAAACAATTTCCAACACACAGCCAACAGTTGAAGAGTTAGGAGTTCATGGAGCACGCAGACTCTCCTGAGGATGTCTACCGCAGCAGTAGACGAAACATTGAGTGTTAATAAAACCAGAACACGGCCATTTAGCCTGAAAGATATGAATCAAGACACCTCCCATGAAAGTCTACAATTTTACAATAGACTATTTAACTCATGCCCCAAATGGGAGTCAATGACCAATCACGTTACAATGATTTTTTATTTACAACCAATCACAGTCGTGTTTCGCCTAGAATTTACCAACTACAGTTTATCATAATAAAGTAAGCACCTCCTTTTTAACATTCTGAATAGGTCATAGCATTATTTTGCAGTGACTGACCCACTAAGAAATACGGCTACCAGATTGTATATATAATGCATGAATGTCAACGCATACCGCATGCGGGAGTTAATATAAAAACATTTGTAGCAATTGATTATACCACCAAAAAAAGAGACCACTGTTTGCACTTTCCTAAATGTATTTTTTCCCAGAAAAATATAATTGTAATATTTACATCTTAGGACATCAGAAATGAATTAATGTACAGTTTGATGTGTTTCATTTTTTCTCCACTAGAGTGCATTCTTACAATATTGCGTTCCTTTGGCAATAAATAATATGATCTGGTTGTAGTGACGAACAAAAGAAGTAAATGAAGCATACTAATCGTTTCTCATTTGTTTTCAAACATCGCTGTTTACATTAAATATATAAATATTTTTAAATAACTATATTTAAATAATGATTTGTGAGTAAACAGCTTAATTTTATTCGTTAAATAGTCCTAACAAATGCCACTCTTGATTTCCAAATTCTCTAGATAATTTGGAAATCACTCGTGGCATTACTTATGAAAATGTTCTGCCTGAACTGGCAGGAATTCTCCTCTTTAAAATACCGAGTTCAGATAGCTTATATTAATTTACATATTCTTATAAAATTACAATAGGAAGTAACATATTGAGGTCCTTCTTAATAAATGTATTACATATCCTTCTTCCAACCCTGCCAACCTGGGCCCAAGTGGAAACCAGGCACTGTCTGTTTCATGCCAGAACCAAGAGAGGAGTTATAGAGGAGTAGCACCTCTTTAAAAAAAAAACAGGGTTCAGTTGGACTCAAATGATAGTACCCTGTGAGGGCCCCTAGCCTGGGTTACAGTGAAGATGTCAAACAACAGATTACGGCAGAGTAGGAAATTTATGTATAACATTGAAAGCAGAAGAAGTAATTCTTCCCCCTAGAGTTTAGAGGGAACCACTGCCATTTCTTGCTGTACCATATTGATCGTACATTGTTCAATCGATATCCTTGTCAAAGAAGTTAATTTGCAGAGATATCTCTCATTACAAACAGAAAGAGGTACAATTATCAACAGGAAGAGGCACGATTATCGGTCTATGAGTTAAATAGTCATAAGTAATGCCACGAGTGATTTCCAAATAATTGATAAATTCACGACTCACGAAGTGAGAATTTGGAAATCAAGAGTGGCATTTGTTAAGTTAACGAATAAAATTAAGCTGTTTATTCACAAATCATTATTTAAATATAGTTATTTTAAAATATTTATATATTTAATGTAAATGGCGATGTTTGAAAACAAATGAGAAACGATTGGTATGCTTCATTTGCTTCTTTTGTTCATCACTGCAACCAGATCATATATTATTTATTGCCAAAGGAATGCAATATTGTAAAAATGCACTCTAGTGGAGAAAAAATCAAACACATCAAACTGTATATTAATTCATTTCTGTCCTATGATGTAAATATGACAATTATATTTTTCTGGAACGTTATTACCTGGGAAAAAATACATTTAAGAAAGTGCAAACAGTGGTTTCTTTTTTTGGTGGTATAATCAATTGTTACAAATGTTTTTATATTAACTCCCGCATGCGGTATGTGTTGACATTCATGCACTATATATACAATCGGGTAGCCATATTTCTTACAGTCAGTCACTGCAAAATAATACTATGACCTATTCAGAATGTTAAAAAGGAGGTGCTATCTTTATTATGATAAACTTTTGTTGGTAAATTCTAGGCGAAACATGACTGTGATTGGTTGTATATCAAAAATCATTGAAACGTGATTGGTCATTGACTCCCATTTTGGGCATGAGTTAAATAGTCTGTATAATTTTTTTGCCTGGTTTCCCAATATAATGCTGCTAAACCAGGGCCTTTAAATATTGCACCTCCCCCTCCTATTCAACCCTACATCGGATAGGCTAACAACGTAAGACACTGCTACTCACTTATGAGTTGTGTTGTTTCATTGGGAGTGCACCTTCATGCACCATCTTTTCATATCTAGTGAGCACTGTTTAATGGTTCAGTGTTAGATCTTCATTATATTGTGTTGGAATATTAACTTTCAGCATAAAAAATGCATTCCCTATTCAGAAAACCTTAAACTCTATTTTCCCTTCCAAAAAATAATTTACTGATAAAATTAAACTTACGACTGAGCTTCATCCATTTTGCTACAAATGAACTGAAGAATTGGTATCACCTCATTAAAACAAGACACCCCAGATCCTCCTTCACAATTTGCACCTGTTCTCTTTAAACTTTTATCAAGCTCCTGAGATTCTTCCTCTGAAATTAAACAATAAAAATAATAATTCAGATCATTACACAACTCATCTTTAGTATTTGTTAAAAGTAAAGTAAAGTAGTCCCACTACAGGCCTCGGGAGGCCCTTGGGGTAGCAGGAGGTTAAGGCTCCTACTTTTTCTAGACAATCGGCACTTGATGTCAGCCGGGTTGTCAGCCCTGCGTGACGGCCGACTTTACCCCAGAACAAGCGTATGGTACTCATTTCCGTTAGAGGCTGAGTCGACCCCAGAGCCATAGTGCCGCCAGAAAGTTTTGGTCAGTTTAAAAATCCTGACAACACGTGACTTGAACCCTCGACCTTCCGACTTGCAGCGCAGTGCCTTAACCACTACGCTACGGCATGCCCTAGTATATTGTTAGAATATACAATTTAATAACAAAAATTGAGTCTGTTGCATCTTACCTCGTAAAAGTTAAATTCTTTTAGGACATGTTTCAAAACACTTTAGAATTATAATATTAAATTGTATAATATTTAATTTTAGGAAGTTATATTTTGAGGTTATTTTAATTATATTATTTTTGGTCTGGACATCTTACCTCAATATTAATGTTGATTTGTTCTTGGACATGTTTCAAAACAATTCTGTTTTATCGTCAGCTTTCCCAGACTGGTTTTATTTATGTTGCATTATGTTGCACCACCTGGATGTCGATGTCAGCTCCATCCTGTGGTTGGCCAAAGAACCTCCAAACAAGGTCACCCTCCATCGGAATATCAAAATTCATAACTCTGTTTCTGTTCTTCTGAATATAAATTTTTTCCCAAATAGTCAGCTCTTTTGTATTTTCTAACTGTTTTAATAATTTAGTGTTTTAAACATGTCCAAGAACAAATCAACATTAATATTGAGGTAAGATGTCCAGACCAAAAATAATATAATTAAATTGTATACCTTTTAGATCTGTCTCCTCAACCGTTGAAACACAAAGTTACTGTAGGCCTTTCGGAACTAGTCCCATCATCAGCAGAAAGTACATCTGCAACCATTGGCTTCGAATGTAAGAATGGCTGGTCCATTTCAACTTTTATAACACTTGTGTTTCATAATTTTTTAATTATTAAAACAATTTGAAAATACTAGAGAACTCACCATTTGGGAGAAGATCTACATCCAGAAGAACAGGGATAGAACCATGAATTTGAAATTAGAGGGATTTGACGTGCAAGTTCTTTGTACCACAAAAAGATGGAGTAGGAGTACACAACCAGGGCCGACAACCTAAAATTCAACAGTCTGGACAAGCTTTGACTCTCTATGTCAATGCTCTTCCAAGTGAGCTACCTAGGCCTCCAATCTAAATGCGTATTTTTCTCTTCTACATAGTTAATTCCCTAACCCCAAATGCTACGAGCCGTTGCTACGATTTTTGCAAATGGCGGCTTCTTTATTAAGAAGACATGAAGTAGTGAAGTGTCTCATATAACCTCTCCTACTCAATTCTCAACCTCACCTTCTCGTGGTGCAACCTGTTTTAACAAACGAGGTTCTGGGGACCAAGTCATGGCGGTATAACCATTCCAACTAATACTGAGTAAAGGCAGTATTGAAGCAGGTTCAGATGCTTAAAGATGGCAACCCCATCGCTGGACTTACCACTTCCTTGCTAGCAACTAGTAGGTGGGACATTCTATTGATTTGAAGCCTGATAAAAGGAAAAGCCAGACGGATCACCACGCTTTCTCAGGCCGTAACAGTTCTTCTAGAACTAATACCTGGCAGGATGATGATGATGATGATGACATTTTATTGGGAATTTAAACATTACTTATAAAGCCAGTAGTGCTTCTTTCAATGTTAATATTATTTGTTTTTAAACATCTTAGTGATGGACAAATTATATTTGAAAAGAAATATGGTTGGTTGGTATCTAATGTCGAGCACTTGATAATGAAATCATTCGCTCTCTTGTACTCCAATATTTAGCAGAAAGGCTGGTCTCTTCTACAAAAGCTGGACAACAGAGGAGATCAAAAAGAAATATAAATAGGCATATATTTTTCTTTTCAAATATAACTGGACAAGCTGATGATAAAACACAATTGTTTTGAAACATGTCCTAAAAGAACTCAACTTTTACGAGGTATCATACAACAGACTCGCCTTATTTATTAAGAAGAACCTCATAATGTTACGTCCTGTTGTAATTTAATAACACAATTTAACCTGACTATTTCCCCGGTTTTTTCATGGCATCAAAGAATAATTTCCGAGTTTTTTGAGAGCTAAATTGAATTAATTCTAGTAAAGCTAATTTTGTTTTAAAAATATGTTTAATAATTAAATAAAAATAAAACACAGTTTTATTTGATTTTCATATTTATTATATAATTCAGTGACAGCTGTTTCGGTACACTGTACCTTCTTCAGACATGTTAACAAATTATGAATTGTGTTCCAACTGATCTAAGCAACAATACAACAATATTTATTTAAATTTTTAAATTTAAAAATTCATAATTCATAATTTGTTAACATGTCTGAAGAAGGTACAGTGTACCGAAACAGCTGTCACTGAATTATATAATAAATATGAAAATCAAATAAAACTATGTTTTATTTTTATTTAATTAATAAATATGGATTTTCATAAAGTAAACACCAACTCAATTGATTATATGTTTAATATGTGTAAGTAATAAAAACATTTAATTAATTTTTATGATAAGAACTTAAATAAGAATAGAAAAATAATTTATTAAGAAAATATTATTTAAACATGAACTATTTTATAATAAAATATTGGAAACAATTTCACGTTAAAATTAATTTATTCATATATTTCTTTTAATAATAATTTGATTTTTTCGTCAATGACAACAATTTCTTTGCCTGTTTCATTTTGTACAGTTTTTTATAAAAATTTCAGCATTTCTTTTTTAAACTTTGGCTTTCTTCTTCAGAAACTTATTTTTTCAATCAAACTCTGCTTCCTTATAACGTGAATAAGCATTGCACGTGTTCAATAAGCTTACTGCATAGGTCCGAGTATTGAACTACGCATGCTTAACCCCTTAACTGGGGACCTAGCTAGTGCAGTTCTACAGCTCTGTGGGGAGCCTTTTCTTCCTTTAATTTAAAATATTATAAAAAATACAGGGAGTAAACATTTGTAACATATCCATCAAATATTATACAAAACAACCATTCTCTTTCATATGGTCATATTTTTTAATCGAAATTTCATATTTTTATTTTTTTCAACTTTACTACAAAAACGGCACAAGTGTCTTCTCGTGTTCAATTTAAAGTAATTTGGAAAACATTATTTATATTACATGTAATGAATATTAAAAAGTATGCAAATCTCTTAAATGCAATAAATGTTAACTCTGGCCTTACATGGTGTCTGTCATCAGTGGCGTTGTTTCAAGTCTTACATCGATATAAACTAAGCATTTAGGATATATGTATAAATAAATTAATTAATTTATATTGGCAATTTACTCCGAAGTTTATAATGTAAATATACAATCTCTTTTAACACTGTGTAAATATTACAATTTTACGACACATATGACCAGTGGCGTTACTAAATACTGTCAGTTTTGAGTTATTACAAATAATCACATTTTTTTTATTTTTAGATCTTTAATATACCGTAAAAATATATATCCGTACAATTAGTAGTTTTTATTGTAGTAATAGTGATTATTGACGTCATCAGATATTATCAGTGGCGTTATTGAACACTGGTGTGTTGAGAAGTCACTGGTTATTATTGTTGTTAGTATATGAATGCTACATAACTTCATTTTAGAAAACACTCATATTTTCAGTAAATTGTAAGTAGCTTATAAAAAAATATGATGAAGTGAAAAAAAAAACTAGAGCGAAATAAGACGTTTGAACTAGTTACTTCAAGACTGGAGAATGGAGGGTAAAAGTTAGCAACCCCAATTGAATGTTTGTGCAATATTTTTTCTAATGTGATAAAAGACAGACCTCTCATTTAAAGGTGTGAATGAGAAGTTACAAGAAACTGTACCAGAGTTATTATTTTTTCATTAACTTAGACCATTCTTGCATTAAGGTTTAAGGCTAATCTGAGTTGAAAGATATATTATGTTGAGCAAACAGATGATGTCTGTTTTTTTTTCTGAACATGTCTAGTGAATAATATTTTATCACGAATGTTATATAGCTGGCCAGTTACCGATATATGTTAGTCCGTTCTTGCGCGCATACATGATATGTGATTTTAACTCTCGTAATAAGAAACTGTTAAGAGACCGGTCAAAGGGGGTTGAAAAAAATCACACTAGATGTCATACCCATACAGAACAGATCTTCAAAATTTTGTGTTCCTGCATCGCCAAATAATTTATAAAAAAAATAATATATATTTCGTTGGATATATCCGTAACTCCCACCGAGTGAAGGCTTTCTTGAGACGGATATTCACGGAACGCCCACCCAATGGGTTAAGTATTATTCTGTAACGCAATGACATGTTGGCAGGTGCCAGCATTTCTTTAGCAGCAGCAGCAAATGTATGCTATAGTTTCAGTAAACATTTCTCCCCAGAAACATTCTAATATCTGTGTGCATTTTTAGAATGTGGTTTGATTGTAGCTCTTTTGATTTGATACATGTCAGTTTACGAATTCCCATCTATTTCCCAGTTGCATTCAAATTCCTGACTTATTCCCGGTTTTCAAGATTTTCCCGACTGCTGAACACCCTGTTTCTTTCGTTCATCTTAAAAAGTTTATCAAATCAACACTTCTTCTTCCAGCCCTTTATGAGCCCTGGCTGCTGTTAGGACACTCCTCCACGCATCCCTGTCCAATGTCCTCCTCCTCCATTCCCTGACCCCGAACTTTTGAAGATCCTCCTCTATTCCATCCATCCATCTCAGCTTCGGTCTTCCTCTATCTAGTCTCAGTAGTGTAAGCTTTCTAGTGGCATTCTCCTCCTCCATTCTTATTATATGGCCCACCCATCTCAGTCTGTCAATTTTAATAATATTTACAATATCTGGGTCTGAATACAAATTGTAGATTTCATCGTTATATCTTATCTACCATACTCCACGATCATTTATAGGTCCCAGGATTTTCCCTTTCAAAGATTCTCAGTCTTTCTCAAATCAACAATAGATGACAGTTTAGAAGATGAAAATTCAACAGTTGTAAAGATGGCTGAAGACAGAAAAAAGTTTCTTGAAATCGGTCCTGTGCTTGAAGAACACGGAGTGTAAGAGGTGAGATAATCACAACTCATTTTATTTATTAAATAGTAATTAATTATTTAGTAGTTAATAAATTACAGCTCAAAATACTTACCAAGAAAGTTGCAAAAAGACCGCAAGGTCTGACTTGTGGCTGCCTGTGCTGCTGTTCGCACAGCTTGATTGCCTGTCTCATACGCCTCACTGCATGTGGTCAGTATCTGGATTATTATTCTACCATTCATTGTCCAATAATTGCTGCAGGCTACATTTAAAAGCACCTGTCATAAATAAAATTAATTAATAAGCATTATTATGACTCAGGACATTTGGAATAGTTACTTACGCAACAAGGGAAGTAAGCAGTACATTACTATTAAGGTATAGTTTTTTATCAAGTACATTACTAGTCGAGGACATAACTGAGGACTAGTAAATGAGTTCCAGACTAATAATGTACATGTTAATATTATTCATTTTTAAACATCTTAATGATGGACAAATTATATTTAAAAAGAAAAATATACGCCTAGACTGGGGTTTGAACCCAGGACCTTTGACTTTCTATGTCAAATGGAAGAGCATTGACATAGAAAGTCAAAGGTCCTGGGTTCAAAACCCGGTCTAGGCGTATATTTTTCTTTTCAAATATAATAATGTACTTACTTCCCAAATTGTGTATATACGAGGTGTGATCAATAAGTTTCCGGAATGGCTTCAAAACAATTATGCCATTAAGGAGTTTTTAATTTTCACCCAGGCTGTACACTCAGAATTTCCTTGTGATGAATTTGAGGGGTCGCGCGACCTTCTCTGACCTTGCAGTATGCTGGTAGAAGCTCTGAAGTGAAGACGTGTTTTGTGCAAGTGGCGATTTCTCTGTGTAGCAACAATGCAGGATTACGAGGAACAAAGAACATGCATCAAATTTTGCTTTAAACTTGGTAAAACTGCAACAGAAACATATCAAATGTTAAGAACAGCTTATGGGGAGGAAGCAATGGGCAAATCTCAAGCATTTGAGTGGTTTTCGAAATTTAAAAGGGGCGTGACATCGGTTAAGGATGAAAATCGTCGGGGACGACCAACTTCCACATCCAGCAAAACCAATAAAAATATCGATCGAGTGAGGGAAATGGTATTAAATGATAGGCGCATTACAATACGAGAACTGTCTGATGCACTAGCACTCTCGTTTGGAAGTGTTCAAAGCATTTTGAAAGACGATTTGAACATGCGAAGAATTGCTGCGAAGTTCGTGCCCCACCGCCTTTCAAATGACCAAAAGGAAAGTCGTGTGATTGCCTGCACAGATCTTAAAGAACAGCTTAAAAATGACCCACGGTTCATGGAAAAGGTTATTACTGGTGATGAAACATGGATTTATGGCTACGATCCAGAAACTAAACAACAGTCTTCGCAATGGAAGAGTCCTGCATCTCCACGCCCCAAAAAAGCCAGACAAGTTCGATCGAATGTGAAGTCAATGATGATTGTTTTTTTTTAAATTAATGGAATTGTGCATAAGGAATTTGTACCACGGGGTCAAACAGTGAATCAAGTGTACTACAAACAAGTGTTGCAAAGATTGAGGGAGAATGTGTGACGCAAACGGCTAGAGAAATGGAGGACTGGTGACTGGTTCCTGCATCACGATAATGCGCCCGCGCACAAAGCAATTTCTGTCCGCCAGTTTTTGGACAAAAATAGGATGAGTATTGTTCCCCATCCAGCCTATTCTCCAGATCTGGCTCCAGCAGACTTTTTCCTGTTCCCACGGCTAAAAATTCGGCTCCGAGGACATTGATGTCATCCAGCGCGAATCGCAGAAGGCATTGGACACATTTAAAGAAGACGACTTCCAGAAGTGCTTCCAGCATTGGCAGAAGCGCTGGGACAAGTGTATCAACTCCCAAGGTGACTACTTCGAGGGTGACAGTGCTGAATAGAAACTTTGAAGTGTTGTGTTGTGTCTATGGCCTCATTCCGGAAACTTATTGATCACACCTCGTAATTTTGTTCACTCCTGTACTAATAATTATGTTTAATTCTTATATTTTGGTTGAATTTATATCTTGGAATGAAGAGTTCAACTGTTAGATAGCAAGGGAGTGTTGATAAAACAACTGCAATTGTTTATTGTTGTCTGAATTAGTGGCAGACATTTTAAATAACAGTTTCAGACTGCATATTAATTACAGATGTCCCGCGCCGAGTGGTTAAGGAAGGAAGCCTTGGCACAGAGCTATGGAACTTGTGCTGGTTCAAGTCTCCATGGGGGAAAAAATTTTTTCATGGTATTTCGATCAGTATGGGACTGGGCCCACCCAGCATCGTGAGGCATTTGGGTAGCTACAATAAGTAGTGGCTCCAGGTTGAGAAAACCAGCTGTAATGGCTGGGGGACTCGACATGCTGACCACATGTCACCCCTACACTGGCTGATGATCATCTACATGTGATTGACACATGTGGATGTGAGGCCAGCAGCCGGATGGTAGGCTAAGGGCCTTGTAGGCCTGTCGTGTCAGGAGTTTTTTTATTAGTTACAGCTATGATCGTGATGTAGAGGAAGCAGCGAATGCTTCAGTTCACTTTATATTACCAGCAAAGTCAAAAAATATGTATGAAAAAGTATTTATTAATGATGGTGAAAAAAAAAATTATTAATGAGTTAGTTATTTTGACTCATCTCATATTTGTTGAATTTTATGCAAACCTGGTTTCGTCACTTTTGCTTGACATTGTCGATGCATTCCAACAATGTTGGAAGGAAGAGGGAGGAATAAGCAGTTCTCCTGATCGACATAACATCAGTTGACAAGAAATTACTGAAGATGAAGCTGCCCAAGCTTCGAAACCGGTATAATTGGAAGACTGGATATGAGGTAAGGTATCTTCTTCCTTCCAAGTATTAGGCCAAGGCCTGTTACGATCCTATAGAAAATTTTCCCTCCAGCGTTTCATAGGACGGCCCAGTGATCTTCGTCCTCTTGGTATATAATTATAAACAGCTTTGGGGATCCGATTTGAACTCATTCTTTCAAGATGGTGTTTCCAATTTAGTTGGTACTGTTTAATATATTCCAAAATTGGCGTAGTCTTCAATTCTTTTAAGATATCGGTGTTCCTTTTCCGATCCCATCTGGTGTAACCCACTGTTCTGCGCATGAATCTCATTTCACAAGCCGTTATTCTGCTTTCATGTTGTTTTTTTAGTGGGTAAGGTATGAAACACTTTAATTTAAAATTTGGGAGAAGATATATATTCAGAAGAACAAATTTAGATCCATGAATTTCGAGATTCCTGATGAACATGACCTCATCTCAAAGTTCATCAAATCAACACCAGATGGCAACGTTATTGATGGAGATTCCAACGATGAAAATCCAGTAGTCATAATGTCGGTTGAAAATGAGAGAGATCCTTCCCTCGAAAACTAGTTCCCGTGTTTGAAGAAACATAAAATATGAGGTAAGATGTTAAAAAATGACTCATCAATTTACGAATTAAGAACCTTGTAATGTTTTTCCCATATTTAACTATGAACTTTAATTTAATTCTTAAATTATTATATTAATATTATTATTATTATTTAAGAAGATCAGCTGGAAAATCTAAAATGGATAGAAACTAAATAAAGATATAAGGGAAATTATGGGTGTACAAGAGGAGCCGGACATCATAGACATTATAGAAAAGAAAATATTACAGTGGTATGGCCATGTCAAAAGAATGCCAGAGCAAAGACCAAAGAAAACTTGGATAGAAGAGGTACAAGCAGCTATGCATTTCAGAGGATTGGAGGAAGATTAATGGATGGACAGAGAGGAATGGCATTTAGTTTCCAGAAGACGCAGGCAGCTGCCATGATACCGGATGATTATTATTATTATTATTATTATTATTATTATGATGCATATTATTAAACTAAAACTACACTTACCTTCAACATATCAACTTGTGTATCGTCAGACTGTGTGAGAATGGAACCCATTGCATGCAGCAGTTGTGATGGAAGCCACAGTGAATCATCTTCAGGTTCAAAATTGGATTGGAACCGATCATCACGAACAAGTTTCTAAAATTAACCAAACATATCTCATTGCTACCACTGGATTTTATATCAAAATACATATAACTGAATAAGCACTTATAGTGTCACTTGTCCCAACCTCTAGACTCAAAATTTGCATCGTGGTCAACCACACAGAGTTGAAGGTGGACAAATCAGAGCCAGGGCTGAAAGTTTATCCCTTTTTCCCTGCCAAAAACTTCATTCCACAACTTTTCCATACTCACCTCACCCATTCTCTTACATTTAATTTCATTTGCTCCTGTGATTGTGCAACAGGCTAAAAATAGAACATCTGTGGCTAAACTTTACTCCTGTCAAATTTTGTTCTTAGGGTTTCATTTTTCAAATTATTTCCCACCATTTACAATGATTTTTACATTTTATCTAACAATTATTTCAACATATTTTTCTATGATATTTTATTGAATATGTTGTTGTTGTTTTCAAATGCTGGGCCTTGGCACCGAAGCCATTAGCGATCTTGCTCTCCAATATTTCTCTATTGTGGATCCAACAGGTAATACTTCACAGGTTTGTAGGTGTTCTTCGTCTTTATTGCATAGGGGACAATTTGGATTCGTGTAGATTCCTATTTTATATAAATGTTTGGCCAAATAGTCATGTTCTGTAAGCAGTCTAAATTTTGCTACTGTAGTTTTACGTGGAATTTCTGGAATAATATCTGGCTTCTTTACTAAAATATTCCATTTTTTGTCTTTGGCTTTATTACATAGGTCTTGGTTTTGTTTGATTTTATATTTGTTTTTAACTATTCTTTTTATGGATGTGAAAGGTAAGCTTTTAGTAGTATTCTGAATTAAATTGGAGCCTTTTTTGGCAAGAAAATCAGCAGTGTCATTTCCAGCAATTCCACAATGTGCAGGTATCCATTGCAATTGAATTCTTTTCTGTAGTTTTTGGAGTTGTTGAATCATTTTGTAGCACTCTTTAATTTGTATCGACTTCATTTTGTGTGAATTTATTGCATATATTGCTGCCTTAGAATCAGAGAGTATGACCGCATTTTGAAATTTATTTATTCTGTATAGTAATTGTTGGAGTGAAATATGAATAGCCGTTACTTCTGCATTTATTGAATATTCTATGCAACAACAAAGATGTGTACAAGTGCAGTCAACATAGAGTATGTACTAATATACTTTACACATATACTTCAGAATTTTATAACTTACCATTTACTTTTGGGCGTTGCATCATTCTTTCACAGGTTAGAGTGCTTAAATTGCTTAGGTTAGCTTTCAGGTTGGTCATTCACAGATTAGAGTACTTAATATTTTATTTTAGGAAGTGATATTTTGAGGTTATTTTCATTAAATTATTTTTAGTCTGATCATCTTACCTCAATATTAATGTTGATTTGTTCTTGAACATGTTTCAATTATATCATAATCATCATCAGCATCTTGCCCAGACTGGTTAGATTTATGTTGTACACCCTGGATGTCGATGTCAGCTCCATCCTGTGGTTGGCCAAAGAACCTCCAAACAAGGTCACGCTTAGTCAGTATTTAAAAATTCATAACTCTTTTTTTTGCTGATGATGATTATGATATAATCGAAACATGTTCAAGAACAAATCAACACTAATATTGAGGTAAGATGAACAGACTAAAAATATATTTGAAGAGAAAAATTTTCGCCTAGACCGGGACTCGAACCCGGGACCCTTGGCTTTCCGGGCCAAGTGCTCTACCAACTGAGCTACCGAGGTGAGTTACGATCTAGACGCAAATTTTTCTCTTATGTACGTTGTAATTCCCTAGCGCCAAATGCTTGAAACCATAGCTTCTATCTTTGCAAATGGCGGCTTCTTAGTTAAGAAGACATTTATTGGGAATTTAACACTACTTTATAAAGCTAGTAGGGCTTCTATTGACGATTTTTATTATTAATTTAACACTTCTCATAGAAGGATAAATTATATTTGAAGAGAAAAATTTTCGCCTAGACCGGGACTCGAACCCGGGACCCTTGGCTTTCCGGGCCAAGTGCTCTACCAACTGAGCTACCGAGGCGAGTTACGATCTAGACGCAAATTTTTCTCTTATGTACGTTGTTAATTACCAACTGAGCTACCGAGGCGAGTTACGATCTAGACGCAAATTTTTCTCTTATGTACGTTGTAATTAACAACACTTGGCCCGGAAAGCCAAGGGTCCCGGGTTCGAGTCCCGGTCTAGGCGAAAATTTTTCTCTTCAAATATAATTTATCCTTCTATGAGAAGTGTTAAATTAATAATAAAAATCGTCAAGACTAAAAATAATTTAATTAGATTCAAATAGCATTAGGTTAGCTTTTAGGTTCGTTAAATATTGTGTATATGTTGGCTGCATCCCATGATTCCATAGTGTACATCGCTTCATGTTTGTTGGCACATGTGCATGGTGTATGACTGGAACGTAGAAACATTTTTTCACGTCACATGCTGTAGAGTATTTCCACATCTGTATCACAGATCATCAAAAATAGGGTTTCTTCTCGTCTTAATCCTCGACTGGCATTTATCCATATATGAATACTGGACTTACTTTTTATTGGAAAAAATATGCACTAAGGAATTGAAATTAAAACAATAAATGCTACATTACTTTCACAAACTCCTTCTTTGCATTTGCTTTATATGAGACCTAAATTATATCACGAATGCCTCTTGCAAATTTTCAAAATGAAAATTATACTCTATGTTGTTGTTGTTTTCAAATGGCTGAGCCTTGGCAACGAAGGGATAGTGAAGTGCATTCCATAACCTCTCCTATCCAAATCTCAACCTCTACCTGCTCGTGATGCAACCTGCTTTTACAAATGAGGCTATGAGGACCGAGTAATGGCAGTATAACCACATAATCAAAAATAAAGGAAATGCTATTTCAACACTTATGCTGGCATGCCACGGTGTAGGAATGGTCCACAAATGGTGCTTGTGAGAATGGTCGGTGGATTAAAAAAAAATATATATATATATCCTCCTGGTAAGGTCCGATGGACCCATTAAAACCAACAGCATGTGTGGCCCTCCAGTCGTACTGGGGGTTTATGTAACCACCATTACAAATAAAAAATTGGCGCTCACTTAAAAAACGGTTAAATTTATGCTGAAGTAATGGCAAATCCTTCAGATAAGTTTTCCGGAGGTAAAACAGTCCCCTTTTTGGATCTCCGGGTGGGGACATCTGCAGGACGCCATATAAGAACAATTATATTCTATTGTCAACTGAAGATGGAATTTGTTAAATGCAGCTCCAATAGCGAGAGGTATGCAAATGTAAGTAAAGTGATCCCACAACAGGCCCGGAGGCCCTTGGGGTAGTAAGAGGTTAGGGCTCCCACTTTTCTAGACGATCGGCACTTTATGTCAGCCGGGTTGTCAGCCCTGCGTGACGGCCGCCTTTACCCCCAGAACAAGCGCCTGGTACTCATTTCCGTTAGAGGCTGAGTCGACCCCAGGGCCATAGTGCCGCCAGAGGGTTTGGTATGCAAATGAGAAATTTTAAAACACCAACCAAATAGTAAAAAATACTAGGGCATTCAATAAGTAATGGCAAATCAGCGATCCTAGTGGTGACCATTGTAATCTTGCAGTATGTTGTTGAGCTGTCTTTGTTGTATAAATCTGTAATGTTGAAAGTCTCGAAATAGCAATTTTTGTGAATACATTCATTGTTTCTCTTACAGTCAGTAATACCGCCTAAAAAGATAATCAGTAGAATCTGTTTAGAAGGTGGAATTGGGAAGTACTTGAACATCCACCAAATTCACCAGACATGAGCCCTTCTGACTATAACATATTCTGAAATATCAAAGAACCTCTACGATGCATTTGATTTCAATCAAGAGTTAATATCCAGAAAGCTCTAGATCAATCAGATCAGAGAGATATCCAGAAATGGTGCTGCAGATGGAGAGCTAATATTCCAAGGATATTGGCAACTTATAGTTGACTTGGCAGGAGACTATAAATGAAGTTCGTAATGTCAAAATTAACCTAAATTAATTTTTTATGTTGTTATACAATGTAGCCATTACTTATTGAATGCGCTACTAGTTGGGATGGCTAAGAAAGAGATAAAGTTTCATAGAGTAAATTACAAACAATAATAGGAAGGATGCATTTCACAAAAGTGTAATCAAATCAGAGGGAAGTGGCCAGTACAAATAATGGTGAGCATTATAAAGATTATGATCTATAGACTTTCTTAGGCTCATAGGCGGTGGTCGTGAGGCTGACATTTCATCAAAGACTGGTTGGCCAGAACAGTGGCATGATGGATAGCTTTCATCCACCATGTCACTGTTCTATAAGGCAATGCAGATTTTCCTAGCCTTTTAAAGACCTCAATGACACTGCTGTGCTGTATGACCTCTGGTCATCATCATCATCATCATCACTCCAGGGATTAGGCAATTGCCCGTTCCGACTTCATAATGCATCAACCCAATGTCTTCTAGGTCTTCCAACATCACATCTTCCTCTTGCTTGATAATTTCTTGCTAACAATGGATATCTCTCCTTACTCATTCCATCCATGTGATAATCCATTTCTGTCTGTAATTAGTGACTTTATCCAATAAAGGATGTACTTTCAATTCTTCTCTTATACCCTCATTTCTCATTCTATCAAGTCTTGTACATCCTTTTACTTGTCTTAGGAACCTCATCTACGCCGTTTGTATTCTATCCTTCTGTTTTTTCACTGGAGCCCAAGTTTCACATCCATTCAATATTGTGGGAACTGCCATAACATTATACATTTTTATCTTGGTTTCTTTTCTAATTTTATTTTTGAATGTTCTCTGTATTGTTCCACACACCGTCTGAAATTTATTTATTTTGTGGAGTCAATATCTCTTTCCACATTGTAGCCAACATCACTGCCCAAATATTTGAAACTAGACACCTGTTCTATACTTTGATTTTCTAAAATAATTTTGGATCTCACTGGATCTCTTCCTCTAAAAGCCATGGTCTTCGTTTTCCTTACAGAAATCTTTAGATCGTATAATTTACATATTTCATTTAATGCACGCATTGATTTCTGTAAGTCGTCTTCATTTTTCTGTATTATGATTACATCATCAGCAAATAGAAGATTATTTATGCACACTTTATTATCCATTCTTATTCCTGGATTCGCTAAAACTTTCCATTTATTTAAAATATCGTCTATATATATATATATATTAAACAAAGTGGGTGATAAACTACATCCTTGTCGTAATCCAGTATTTGTTTTGATTGTATCTGTTCTTTTGAATCCGGTATCATGACCTCTGGTACATTCAATTATTATGTAGTTCCTGTTTCGAAAACATTGTGACAGCACTACTTTAGACCAACACCTAACACGAGGCTCTGCTCCTCATGTTTGCATGAGCATGATGTGGTATGGGAGAGGTAAGGTAGGTAATGTAACTGAAGTATGCTATCAGTGGTATCATTAGATTTCATCACATTGAGTCTCTACAGAAGTGACAGTTTTGCCAACCCTAGTATATAAAATATATATAAAATAGGGTGTCCCAAAAAATCAAAGTCTTTCATTTTTAATGCATATCCTCTTAATTTATTTGTATAATGTTAAAACAATTGTAAGTACAATTTGGTGTACATAGGCCCACGGCAACCCATGCCGACTTGCTTCCAAACATGTCAGTAGTTGCTAACTATGGTGAATGAAATTTGAACAACAATGGTTTTTTCCATTGTAAAATAGTAAATAATTACATGTTTTCGGCACGTTGATGTTTTATTTATTACTTACTTACTCACTGGCACTATCAAACCCGTAGGTTCATGACCGCACGAACATAAGCTCTCCATACATCCCTATCCTGAGCTAATGATTTCCAATCATTCCCTGTATAATCTCCGATTGAGGGTCTTTCCACTTTTCAGCGGTTGCCCTTTTACCAGCCGGCTGCTGGCCCTTCACATCCACATGTGTCAATCACAGATGTAGATGATCAACAGCCAGTGTAGGGGTGACATGTGGTTAGCATGTCGAGTCCCCCAGCCGTTATAGCTGGTTCCTCAAACCTGGAGCCGCTACTTATTGTAGCTACCCAACTGCCTCACGATGCTGGGTGGGCACCGGTCCCATACTGGCCGAAATTCCATGAGAAAATTTCTTCCCCCATGGAGACCCGAACCAGCGCAAGTCCCGTAGCTCTGCGCCAAGGCTTCCTACCTTAACCGCTCGGCTACGGTGCAGGACCCTGTATAATCTACTTCCTTCAAATCATAGTTAATGTTATCCTTCCATCTCATTCTTGGTCTACCGACTGGGCGTTTTCCCTCTGGCTTTCCTACAAGGAGCTTCCATGCAAGTCTTTCATTCCCCATACGTGCAACATGTCCTGCCCATCGCAGTCTACGAGACTTAACTGTTCTTATTATATCTGGCTTCCCATAAAGATCATGTAGTTCATTGTTATGTAGTCTTCTCCATTGACCTGTCTGTTCATCTCTCTTTGGTCCAAATATTTTCCTAAGTACTTTATTCTCAAATACTTGTAATCTCCTTTCCCCCCTTAAAGTAAGAGTCCATGTTTTGCACCCATATAATATAACTGGTAGAATAATAGTTTTATATATTTTCAGTTTAACATTTTTTTGAAAGAAGTTGGGACATCAAGAGTCTCTGCAATGCATAATAGCACGCATTTCCAGAATTGAGCCTATCTTTCCGCATTTCTTGACGGTTGTATTTTTACGGTGAAAGATCGTCACTCTTTCGACCAAGGTACTTTTTTTGTCTGGCTTATCACCTTCGACCAGTCCGGCATGGGTAACCCTATCGGCAGCTATGCTACTGCCGGCATAGCTCTCAGGATCATTTAAGCATGCAAGCCACTCCACCACGACAAGGTAAAGATACCATGGAGGATTTTTATTCATTAAATAAACTTTTAGTTCTAGAATTCTTCTATACTAACTCATTACAAATTTTAATGTCTCATGTTTGGCATGTCAGCACGGGTTGTCATGATCCAATCACAATAATATTTGTTATTTGAGACATTAAGGTCAAACAGAAAAAAATAGAGGAAATACTTATTTGATTTTGCAAAAAAAAAAAGAAAAACTGCTTTATGTCTTGGGACACTCTAAGTACAGTATTCATTTGTACTTATAACCCTATAATCAATCAATACTAGCATCTGCAGGATACTGTAACTTATTTCTCATAAAACATTATTTTTACTTACATGGAGGCCAGATAATCCATATGCTACAAATTTGCTCCTCTTTGTCTCGAGAGCAAGTTGCAGTGCATGGAGACATTTTGCCCTTAGTTCATGTGCTGGATCACGTAGTAGTCCCTGCTGAGCTTCCAGGAAATCTGTTAACATAATAACAAATACAATAGCACAGCATCAGTTATTTATCTTCTTCCTTCCAAGTATTAGGCCAAGGCCTGTTACATCAGTTATTTATTATTATTATTATTATTATTATTAGTATTAATAAAGAAAACTAAAGTGATGGCATTTTGTGGGAAATACCGTATACTTAGCAAAATTGTTTTGGATGATGAAATTTTAGAACGAGTAAATGAATTTAATTATTTGGGTTATAATTTAACATTTCAAGATGAAGCTGATATATCAAAGAAAATAACAAATATCACAAAAATAATGCGGATAATTAACAGTATAATGAAATCATCTTTAGTACAGAAGAACACAAGATTACGGCTTTATAAGGTTCTTGCAAGACCAGTATTAAGATATGGTAGTGAAGCATGGGCAATATGGAGAAGAGATGAAAGCCAAATAACTGCAAATGAGATGCAATTTATGTGCCGTACAGCAGGCTATACAAAGTGGAACCATAAAAGAAATGAGGAAATTATGGAAGAATTGGATGTAGAACCCATTTCTCACCATATACAAAACTACCAGAACAATTGGAAAGCCCATCTTCAACGAATGCCGTTTCAAAGAATTCCAAAAGTCATGCTTCATTACTGCCCCAAAGTAAAAGATCGCTGGGACATCCAAAAAGCGCTGGATGGAAAACTCATCTTTGAGACCGTAACAGGCCACATGGCCTAATACTTGCATGGATGATGATGATGATTATTATTTATTATCCAAACCCTATTTCACCATAAGGTGTATTAGGGTTATAGTTTGTGTCAAAGTTGTGATACATTATACAATTTCATCTAAAACCAAACTTTTTTATGAACCTTATTTATAAAGATACTAGCGTACCCGGCAGACGTTGTCCTGCCTGAACATTCAATTCTCATGTCATGGGCGAACAATAAAAATATGTTACTTTTTTACCATAAAATTCAGAAATAAGGACATAATTAGATATTATTAAATAAGTTCGCAAGAAAACCTCTTACAGCCTTCTGTTGTGGCTAAAGAAGTGTCAATGATGATGTCACATAGTCATGAACATTAGAATTGTACCCTCATTTTGCAGATAAGCTAAGAACCATCATTTAACAATTATATTAGAGTGAAAAAAAAAAGATAAATTGATGAGAGTGAGTCAAAACAGTTTTTTTTTTTTCCCCCAGCTAGATTTAATTTCTGACCCATACTGGCCGACATTCCATAAGAAAAAGTTTTTCCCCCATAGAGACTCGAACCAGCGTAAGACCCGTAATTCTGTGCCAAGACTTCTTGCCTTAACCACTCGGCTACAGCACGAGACTCTTGGTATCAATGAAAGACAAAAATGGTTTTTGTGAGTTATCCGTGAGAGATAAACATATGCTGTTGCAGACTTTTTTGTAGAGCTTTCTGAGATATTCAATTCTGTGTACATTAATTTTGCGTATTTGTTATGGTTTAGGCAGCATAAGCCATTAAGCGTCCAAAGAGCTACTTTTTTCACGTTTTCCACTACAAAGGGCAATTTTTAAGGGTGTAGGAGTTGAGTATCACAACTCTCTCTTATAGCCTATGTTCATCCCGGGAATCTCCTGAACATTTTGCAAAAAACCCCATCATAATCAGATCAACGGTATGGCCGCGCATAAAGTACAAACAAACAAATATACAAACAAACAAACATTAATTTTTATTAATTAAATAAAAATAAAACATAGTTTTATTTGATTTTCATATTTATTATATAATTCAGTGACAGCTGTTTCGGTACACTGTACCTTCTTCAGACATGTTAACAAATTATGAATTGTGTTCCAACTGATCTAAGCAACAATACAACAATATTTATTTAATTTTTTTAATTTAACAAAGGGGATTCATTCAAATCAAGTTGAGAATTTAACAGTTTTTTACTACTTTTAAACTTATGTTCTATTTTGGTATCGGTATGTAGATGATGTCATAGCAGGCTTCACAGGAACCAAAATTGAATTCCTTTTTAAATTTTATTAATAACATTCACAGAAGTATTAATTTCACAATGGAATTAGAAACAAATAATAGTATAAATTTCTTGGATTTAGCAATAAAACACATTGATAATAAGTTTGAGTTTGGTATCTTTCACAAACCATCTCATACTGATACCACTATCCATAGTTCTTCTCTTCACCCATATACTCATAAGATGGCAGCCTTCAATAGTTACATTCATAGACTTTTAAATATCCCTCTTTCACCCTTGGAATATAATAATGAATTGAATATTATTAAACAATTAGCTATTAATAATGGATACGACCCTGAAATTATAGAATGTTTAATTAAGAAGATTAATTACAAAATAGCAATTAACAAAGTTTTTCCTGTACCCAAAGAAAACAATAAGAAATATGTCGTAATGTCATACATAGGCCCACTTTCAAATAAAATATCTAAACACTTCAAAAAGTTGAACATTAATGTGGCATTTAAAACTAATAAAACTCTACAAAATATAATAAAAAACAATAAAACCAAAACAAAAAAAAGAAAAATTATCAGGTGTGGCACATGTGACAATGTCTATATAGGACAAACTGGTAGACCTTTTATATCTCGGATAAAGGAACACATGAGAGCATATAACAGAAATTTAGAAAATTCAAACTATGCTAACCACCTATTCCAATTTAATCATTGTTTCGATCCAAATTTTGAAATTTTACATATTTGTGATAAGGGTAAGAAGTTAGATCTTTTGGAGGCTGTAGAAATAATAAGTTTAAAAGTAGTAAAAAACTGTTAAATTCTCAACTTGATTTGAATGAATCCCCTTTGTTAAATTTAAAAATTTAAATAAATATTGTTGTATTGTTGCTTAGATCAGTTGGAACACAATTCATAATTTGTTAACATGTCTGAAGAAGGTACAGTGTACCGAAACAGCTGTCACTGAATTATATAATAAATATTATTTAATTAATAAATATGGATTTTCATCAAGTAAACACCAACTCAATTGATTATTAATTTTTATATATAAGATTAAAAAGTTTGTAGTTCTTTTATGTAGAAAGTAAACACTTCCTTAATGGGTGATTCACTTAAACAAGCAGTGTTATTTGGGAGACAGGGATTTCAAACTTTTCATTCCAGAACAAAATGCAATCAAAGATAATATGTACAACACTTTGACAGCTAACACCACACTTACAACTTGAATTCTCTCTAATATTAAATCTCTGGAGGTATTGGCCAAATCTGCCATGACCAGTGAGGAATTGTGTTAATATGAAATTTGTAACAACTTGTTAGCATTTTATTCTGTCGAAAGAACAGGCATCAATTTAATGTATGTGTAGTACTATTGAGCCACACGTTGTTTAATCTTGCTGTTACGAGGGCAGATCGGAAAGTAACGCACAATAATTTTTTTCTGCCTTGGTATTGCAGCTAGAATGTTGAAATTTCACAGAGATATAGTTTGAAGTTTTCACTACAGATGGTATTTTTTTCTCAGGTGCACCTCTTGCGAGAGAAGCTTGAACTATGCAACAAAGATGGCGCGCATGCTACAGTCGTCCACCTGTGAGGAACAGAGAAGTGTTGTTCGATTTTTGTGGGCCAAAGGGCATGAACCCAGTGAAATTTACAGGGACATGCGTGGCGTGTATGGGGATGATTGTATGGACCGTAGCAATGTCTTCCGTAAAGTTAGTGCTCGCTGGGTGCCTAAGAACCTGACAGACGACCACAAGGGCCAGCGAATGATGACAAGCTTGGACCACTTAACGCGGTACACCGCACAAGGACATGACTTTCTGGAAGGAATCGTCACAGGTGATGAGTCGTGGGCGTACCACTACACGCCCGAAACAAAGCAGGCATCAGCAGTGCGCAGATGGCTACACTCCAACCAAACGGACTTCTACGAACAGGGCATATTGAAACTGGTAACACGATGGGAAAAATGTGTTGAGAAAGTTGGTGACTATGTCAAAAAGTAGGTAAAAGATGTAAGTTCATTTGTGACTTTTTCCCTTTTTTTACTATTAAACTTTTTAAAAAAAAATTATTGTGCGTTACTTTCCGATCCGATCCGTCCCTCACAGGTGGACGACTGTAGCATGCGCGTCATCTTTGTTGCATAGTTCAAGCTTCTCTCGCAAGAGGTGCACCTGAGAAAAAACTACCATCTGTAGCGAAAACTTCAAACTATATCTCTGTGAAATTTCAACATTCTAGCTGCAATACCAAGGCAGAAACAAATTATTGTGCGTTACTTTCCGATCCGCCCTCATATGTATTTCTTTATTTGTGACTTCAGGAAAGAAATTTGGCAGAGATCATACACATACTGTGAATTAGTATCTACTGCAGACTTGGCTAAAACATCTTCACGTTCATTTCTTGATATCCTGCAAAGCTCATGTACCCATTTTTTTTATTACATAAAACTTTCCTCATTAGAGGATTGCCTCAAGGACAAAGTGATACAGACAATTAATTTTTTAATTTATGAAATACATTTAAAAAATTCAAATTGTAGGCCTAATTGAAGTATACATACTACAAAGTAGAAATTTTGTAAAAGTGGTTTCTTAAAATTGAAATTGATCCTCTAATGGCAGCGATGGCAATTTTAGAAAGATACACCCTGTCCAAATCTAACAAATTCCAAAATTTGGCTAGGAATCCTGGTATAGTACCTCTTGCCCCGATCATCAATCCTGTGACAGTTATACTATCTAGTTGGTATTTATCTTTGTAATAGTCAACTGTTGGTTCATATATGACTTTCTTTTCACAGTCAACTTCCTCAGGTTGGCCACTATGAGTCTCAAAACGGATTGTGGGATCTAATATCATACCAATTTTAGAAGATGATCTAAATGCAATAATATCTATTCGTCTGTTACTCCCATTAGTGGCCACACCATGAACTTCCTCATAAACTGTGTATCCAAAATCTTGCAAGGCTTCTGCCATTTATACTAATATGTTTTAAGCATGTTGTTGTTGATTTCAAATGCTGGGCCTTGGCAACGAAGCCATTAGCTATTTAATTAAATAAAAATAAAACATGATCTTGAAGAAGATTTTCGGGCTGTAGGCCGTGGTCGTGAGGCATGTAGTTCCCCGACGTTTTGCCAGAGACTGCCGAAAATCTTCTTCAAGATCATCATAGCAACTCCAGCCGTGAAAGTCTACGTGAATATAAAAATCAAACAGTTTTATTTGATTTTCATATTTATTAAGATATTATTCAGTTACAGCTGTTTTGATACACTGTATCTTCTTCAGACATGTTAACAAATTAATTAATTGTGTTATTATAGTACATAACAACTGTATTTATGCAACAATAATTTTTTTATGAGAGTATATAACAGAAATTTAGATAATTCAAAATATGCTAACCACCTACTCCAATATAATCATTGTTTTGATCCAAATTTTAAAATTTTACATGTTTGTGAAAAAGGAAAGAAGTTGGACCTTTTAGAAGCTGTAGAAATAAATAAATTGAAAAATAGTAATAAACTGTTAAATTCCCAACTAGATTTGAATGAATCACCTCTGTTAAATTTATAATACAGATTATATAAAAAAAAAATGATTGTTGCATAGAAACAGTTGTTATCTACTATAATAACACAATTCATTAATTTGTTAACAAGTCTGAAGAAGGTACAGTGTACCGAAACAGCTGTAACTAAATTATATCTTAATAAATATGAAAATCAAATAAAACTTTAAGTTTTATTTTTATTTAATTAAATAAGTAATGGATTTTCATCAAGTAAACGCCAACTCAATTGAAGCCATTAGTGTTCTTGCTCTCCAATATTTCTCTATGGTGGATCCAACAGGTAATACTTCACAGGTTTGTAGATGTTCTTCGTTCATTTCTTCATCTTTGTTGCACAGAGGACAATTTGGATTCGTGTAGATTCCTATTTTATATAAATGTTTGGCCAAATAGTCATGTTCTGTAAGCAGTCTAAATTTTGCTACTGTAGTTTTACATGGAATTTCTGGAATAATATCTGACTTCTTTACTAAAATATTCCATTTTTTGTCTTTGGCTTTATTACATAGGTCTTGGTTTTGTTTGATTTTATATTTGTTTTTAATTATTCTTTTTACGGATGCAAAAGGTAAGCTTTTAGTAGTATTCTGAATTAAATTGGAGCCTTTTTTGGCAAGAAAATCAGCAGTGACATTTCCAGCAATTCCACAATATGCAGGTATCCATTGCAGTTGAATTCTTTTCTGTAGTTTTTGGAGTTGTTGAATCATTTTGTAGCACTCTTTAATTTGTATTGACTTCATTTTGTGTGAATTTATTGCATATGTTGCTGCCTTAGAATCTGAGAGTATGACAGCATTTTGAAATTTATGTTTTAAGCATTAGTTATTTAGGCCTATATTACAAGGGTTGAAAATAAGGTTTTACAGATGATTGATGTATTCAGGAAGTAACACTATGAGGTTTTATTTAATAATAAATAATTAAATGAATCAGATTTTACACCTCATCACAACACCTATAATTCCCTAGTAAAGCTGCAAAGGATAGCAAGAAAAATGCTATGATTGCAGCAAAAGACCTGCTGTTGGGCAGAACACTATAGAATATACCTCATATTTTTTTGTAAAATTCAAGATCAGTTTCGAAAAAGAAATTCCTTTCATTGACAACTGTCATCTGATTGTAGTCAAAGAGTTTTATAAAAATATGAGATGAGGTGGGTTATGAAATATCCTATTATAAAAATGAAGATCTTTTTAACAAACTTAATAAATGCAATTATATATGTGGCACAGTTAAGAGAATGTTTATCATCATCATCATCTGCAATCATGGATTAGGTCTGTTGACCCGTTCCGACTTCAGCCCATCTCTTTCTAGGTCTGCCCACATCTCGGGTGCCTTTAGGTTTGTATTTTGTTATTTGTTTTGGATATCTATCTTCATTCATTCTGTCTATGTGTTGCTTCCATTTTTGTCTATATGTATCTATTTTATCAGTTATTGCAAATATTTCAAGTTCCTGTCTTATTTCAGTGTTCTTGATTCTGTCTTCCTTAGTGCACCCTTTTACAGATCTCAAAAATTTCATTTCTGCCGCCGTTATCCTACTTAGATCTTGTTTTTTATGTATCCAGGCTTCTGATCCATAGAGCAGTACCGGTACTGCCAATGTTTTGTAAAATTTCAATTGGGTCTCTCTTGTTGTTTTGTTATTTAGTGATCGTTTTATCGTACCACATATTCCCTGGAATTTTGCTATTTTATTATTTATATCATTATCATAATTAAATGTTTAAAAACACAAAAAAGGAAACAAAACTAAACTTTTATAAAGCTGTGGCAGTCCCCTTACTGTTGCATGGTAGTGAATTTTGGGTTTTAACGAGAAGAGAAGAGAAGATCATAGAAGCAGCTAAAATGAGATTTCTGAGAAGTGTGGCTGGCTGCAAACTTCTAGATAAAAGAAGAACTGAAGTTATTAGAAATTATTTTTAAACTTTTAGATAAAATAAAAGAATCTAGAAAAAACTGGAAAGAACATGTTCAAAGAAATGAAAGATGATCGTATTCCAAAAATTATACTTAATTACAAACCAAAAGGAGACAGGAATGTTGGTAGATAAAAAAAAAAAGAGATGAATTCAACTTTTTGAATGAGAATCTGAGACCGGAACAAGCCACATGGGCTTAATCCATGATTCTTGATGATGATATGATGATGATAAGATGTAAAATATGATTCATTTAATTACATTATTTTATAGATGAGTTAACATGTTTATGGCCAAAAAAACAGCTGAGGCCAGAATTTCAGAATTAATTCATAAAATATTTCCATTCTTGCAAAGTAAAAGTTTTTATTTCATATTATGTCAAAATTAATTATTTTTCTTCTTCTTCTTCTTCTTCCTTCCAAGTATTAGGCCAAGACCTGTTACGATCCTATAGAAAATTTTCCGATCCTTCCGGGAAATCCTCATATAAGACTTGAAAGCATAATAATAGTCCCTTCAATTGGTTGCTGGCCAAAGGAAGGCAAGACCAGTGATGGGGCTGCCATCTTATAGTCTCTGGTCAGGCTTTTCTGGAGAAGAAAAGAAAATAAAGGAAAGAAGAAATGGAAGAAAGGGAAGACTCCCTAGCCCTCGGATGCCCTAATAGCGTCGGGGTCAAAAAACAAGAGTTAACCAAGAGAGGTTAGATAGTAAAGTTAAAAGAGCGCAAAACACAAGTAAGTGGAAGAAATGTTTTGCTCAGCTTGGGCACCTTGTGGTTGCCATCCACATATCCCCTAGATGAGGACCCCTGAGGTTATTAATTATTCTTAATAAATAAATATGAACATGTATCCTCCTGTGTTGCTATGTATCATAAATGATACCTTTGGAATTTAATGCTTTTCTGCCTTTTGGAATAACTCTAACTGAATGTGTTTGGCGGTATCATATTCAATACCCTCAGAGCTTCGAGCTCTCTTTTTTTTTAAATGCAAACTTTAGATGGCAGCATCAACTAAAGGGCAAAAACTTGATTGAGACCAAAGATATCACATTTGATACCTTGCATAAAACCCCCCCTAATTTTTTTTATTAAAAATTTGTTATTTTGACTCCTATCAAGCCATAAAATGTGGAAATAAAATTATATTTACAAAATCTCAATTCAGGACCCCCATAAAAATCCCAAAAACTTCTTCCATTTATTTTATTTTTTTTTTTTGTTATTTGGCTCTCTAGAAACCTATTAAGCACAAAAATGAGTACAAATCTTGTTAAACTCTTCTTTGGGATGCAGGAGGGTATCTTTTCAACAATCTATAAAAAAAATAGGATATCTCTATAATGTGCTTACAAATAACTGGTTCATAAGCAATGCTTAAGTTATTAGGGCTATTTCAAGATCAAATAAAAATAAAATTATATATCCAAAATATGTGCTAACAAAATATTAATCTTCGCATAAATGTTTAGTTATGATTCCACAATAAACCATTTGTAATAGGCCTATTATTTGTGTTATAGACTGTAATGGGCAGGAGGACATGTGGCACAAATGAGGAATGAAAGAGGGGCTTGAAAACTCCTTGTAAGAAAACCAGAGTGAAAGCACCAAGTAGATAGGCCAAGAATGAGGTGGGAGAATAACATTAATCATGATTTTAGGGAGGTAAATTATAAACATCAATTAAATTTCAAGAATGTAGTGGGCAGGACATCTGCAAAGAATGGATCAACATTAAATACCTAGGAAAGTTATGGAGTTGCATCTGCCAGGCCTGCGATGGATGGAGTTCAAGAATGTCTGAGGAAGTTGAGAATTAAAGAATAATGGCTGATCGCTAGGGATAGAGAATCCTGGAAGAGAAGTCAAGGTTCACTGTTATGCTGCTCATGATAAATTATTACCTAACTCATTGGGTCTTCGAACCCGTAGGTTAATGGCCACACAGATATAAGCTGTCCATATATCCCTACCCTGAGTCAGTGTCTTCTAATCATCTCCTGAAATTATTATATTATATACAACATTATGACACTGTTGCACTACATATGTATTAATTTTAAGCATTTGCTTACTGCGATTCTGTAAAATTAAAAAAAAAAAAAAAAAAAAAAAAGAGGATCACTGAGAGATTATTAACACAATCTGGGCAAATTATAAATATTTAATAATTGTAAAATATGTTTTAAAAAAGGTTGAAAAATGTTTAAAATACTGTGACATGTTATTGAAATGGTACAAGTATGTAGTGCAACAGTGTCATAATGCTATATGGAAAATCATAGAACGTCAAATTCTAAAGTTGATATACCAACAAAAAAAAATTGAAAAAAATTGAATTGTATATTCTGAACTGAAAGTTTAATATTATTCTTATATGTACATTTACTTGAATTCAATATCTCTGAAAGACAATATTTTGTTCATTAATAACTTATGTGTATTTTTCATTATGAAAATAAGGAATGGAGTGTCACATAAGATTCCGATTGGGAACATAAAAATCTTACCGTGAGCATCCTGTGCGGCTTTTCGAAGAACAGATAATTTGGTACTGGAAGCTTCTTTGACGACTTGTAAGAGAAGATCTTCCATTTTCCATATATAATCACTACCCAATATTTCTTTAATCACTTAAATATGTAAATTTCAAAATTGAAATTCACACTTGACAGCTGTCAATATTCGCCATATTGAACGATAGTAATGTTGGCTATGTTGGCTGCAATGGTTATCATTTTCAATGTTGGTACGTAGCATAGAGAAACTTTCTGTGGGTACGTAGGATCAGATTTCTTGCAAACTTTGTCATTACTATATTCGCAGTCCAATGAAATTTATTATTTAATTAGTAAAATAAATGGTATATGTTTATATTTATTTCATTAAACATATTGCTAAGGTTATGCTGACCTACTTTTAACTTGGATTCGAAAATGTCTTAAGAGTGGTACTAAAATTTCCCTTCGTTTAAAAAGTATCGTGCCATCTATCGTGTAAAACTAATAACTATAGCAGTAATTGTTACATGTTCCAACAGATGGCAGAGATGTTCTATCATTAGAAACCCAGCAAAAATATAATTTGCATTGTACACACGGTGTTATGAATGTTATTTGATAGGCGTGCTTCAGCAAAGAATAAATAAAATGATGGTACTAAATCCTTGTATAATGATCTAAAATATGAGAACCCCAAAAAATAAAATACCAATAGGCCTATTATGATTGCTGTATTTTTTTACAAATTAAAATGTAATTTATGTATTATTTCCATGTAAAATTTTGAAAAGTATATATTTTTTATTACAAAATGCTCCTTGGACCTACCTCAAATTTTGTAAACCATGAAATATAGTGGTTACATTGATTTTAAAAAATTAAAGATTTTTTGTAAACTTTTTAAACAGCATGTTTTTTTTTTTTTTTACAATGAGAAGATTAGGATCATCCCCATCAAACCTATTCCATTAATATGAAGGAAAGAAAGGAACTGAAATATATTTCTAGGCAAATTAAATATCCAATAATTTTTCATGATCAACTTTGATTAGGAACCTCCCAATGTTCCCCTGAAGGAAAATTAAGGAATTGGAATACATTTCTAGACAAATTAAATATATCAAATTATTTTTTTTTAATAATCAACTGTGATTGGAATTATCCCCATGTCCCCTGAAGGAAAGTAAGGAACAGGAATATATTTCTGGGTAAATTAAATAACCAATCATTTTCCAACATCAACTTTGATAAGAACTGCTGTATACCCATGTTTAAGATTTAAAATAAAATTCTTTTCACCTCACCTCATATCCTGCCTTCTGATTAAATTGGTTTCAAAACCTAGGCTGTTTCATCATCCAGAGAGCTGCTTCTTCTCAGTCATGCAATTACCAATGATGAAATATCGTTAAGTTTTGAAACCAGTTTAATCAAAGACTGAACATGAGGTGAGGTGTAAAGAATTTTATTTTAAATCCTAAAAACTTTGATTAGAACACATCCCCTGAAGGAAAATAAGGAATCGGAACATGTTTCTAGGCAAATTAAATATCCAAATGCAATATTTCACAATTATTAATTTGTATTTTCCTTGTATCACAGTAATATCTCGTAATACAAATTCATATCTTCAATGTTGATAATAATTTTTAATTTCAACTTGACATCATCTTTAAATAATAAAAATTTGTTATATTTATCACAGGTACAAGTTCATATCACATTAACAGCTTTGATTGCTGGTCAACATCTAATTGCAAAAAATCCATAACAAGCCATAGGGTCCTAATTAAAGCTACATTTTATTGATTGTATTTAAGGCACTGAAGTAGTATTAATGGCTCATTAATTAACCATTTGAACAATTTAATTGAGATCAATCAATAAATCTAAAACTAATCTTGATTTTCTACTTTCAAGAACTATATATGTAACAGAAATTATATCAGGCATTCTGAAAACATTAGACAATTATAATGTCTATTAATAAAATATTTCTCTCTTTTCCATTACTTGTTAACACTCAATTGAGCAATAAATTCACCCTTATCGAGCATCAGACTTTATTAAGAAAGACATTTTCTTCTAAAACTTTTCAGTCACTCACACACTTTTCAGTACACTAGTGTTTTGTGTGGTTATTAATTATGCGAAAGACAAAATAGTGAGATGCCCATTATATAGGACTAAACAATAAACCAGTTTTTGTATCATATGATCCCAATATATTGAATATACTGTATCAAGACCATTACTTCAAATCAAATCCATATCTTCAATGTTGATAATAACACTAAATGCTAAAATAATTTTAAATATACTACACCAAGGGGGAACTAAAAATCCTTGAGAGTCATTTTACAAAAGATAATAAAGAAAACTTTAGTAAACTAAACCAGATAATTTGAAATAATGGTCCAGTCATGGAGGGCCCAGGGGAAATGGAAGTCAAGCATTGCTAAATCACCAACGTGATTAATCGTACAATTTTAAACTGTTGATTTTAAAATATTTTGTAGTTAATTGTGAAACAGTAAATGTAATGTAATATGCAAACAAAAGAGTAATTGCTGGTTCTCTTTCCTCTGGACCCTACATTGCTCTGATAATAAACAAATAAATGATTGAAACGAGTTTATGAATATGTTCATTTGTATGAAACTATTAACACTGGCTCTACCACGGTCTCCAGATGGGTTCTGAAGATTCATTTTTAATGACACTGACTTCTGCGAGCTTTAAAAGTCCGGAACCACATTCGGGGGCGGCCGGAGACGCGGAATTCCTGCCGCAACCAGACGACGAAGTAGAAGAGGCGGGAGTGAGAGGCATCACATAATAAGATGCAGTGGTGATGACAGAGACGGGGGCGGCAGTAGCTGTGGTACTGCCTTCACTGGAGCTGCTGAGAGGTGGAACCGGGGAACCAGGGGGTGTGTTGTAGGTAGAAGCAGGGTGGGAAGGAAGTCCAACTTGTACAGACAGGGGCGACATCTTATCCATGTCATTGAGACGGTGACCAAGGTGAGTCATCAGTTTTGTCCCCAACTTGACGTCGACGCCAGGAGTGGCAGCTAGGCAGCGCGAGACCTCGGTGGCGCAATGGGTGAAACCTGCCCGGAAGCGGTCGGCATCAGTAACCGGGTTGGCAGACAGGCGTTGTTGTCGCCGCAGTTTGTGTAGATGACGCACCGTCAACTCTAGGATGTCTGCTTTTTCCAACTTGCTGACGTTTTCGCCTTCGGCTTGAAGCGCAGATACCATTAAATCTTTCAGCTCGTCCAGGCACTTGTTGATTCTGGCTCGACGTTTGCGTTCCAGCATAGGTTTCATAACCTGCACACACAA
The DNA here is from genome assembly GCA_030220185.1 of Diploptera punctata. Lineage (NCBI taxonomy): Eukaryota > Metazoa > Arthropoda > Insecta > Blattodea > Blaberidae > Diploptera > Diploptera punctata. The sequence goes on along the minus strand of JASPKZ010010287.1, from coordinate 2,237,994 downwards.
AATAAATATTTCACATTAGCAAACAGTCCAATTTCCTTACAATAAAAACTGTGTTATTAGTATAAGTTATATGATATTATTTTATTTCACAAATTATTTTAAGGAATTAGGCAAAGACGTATGATATATATTACAAACTTTATTTATTTATTTGAATAGACATAAGACAAATCTAAAATTTATAATTTTTATTAAGTAAATATTGTAGTCTTAATAATATATATATATATATACATCGAAGCCTGAATATTAAATCACAAAAAGCATACTAAAATCTTAAACCAGTAATGATTTTATAACTTTTTGACAACATATAAACTAAATAATTGGTAAATTAATACTAATAAATATTTCACGTATAAAATTAATAAACAGGAAATGTTGATAACACTACACGAATTATAAGAAAACGTAATTTCAATTATTCGCACAATTCACAAATACTTCAATAAAAAATAGATATCGGGTGTAATAAAATAAAACTAGACCCACTTCCAAAGTTATTGAAATCAAAATTTAAGAAGAAAATTGTATATGCCTACTTTAAAGATTGTATACTACCATACATAAAGTAATAAAATATTTAATTGCAAAATAGCCGTTTAAATAATAAACTAAATCACTGAATTTTAAAATACGTTAATATATAAAGCTGTTAATATTATATTGAAATCTGTTGACATACATGAAACAAATAATATATTAAAATCCGTTAATATTACTTTTAAGTCGTTAAAATATTTACAGAATCGATTTTACGGCATTATTATGAATCATGTAATTTATTAAAAAGCTTTAAATGTAAAATAATTAAATACTTTTACGATGTTTAAGCAATAAATAGCTGGGAAGTTTCGTAATAATTGTGAAATGAAAGACAAATGAATGACAATCTTAAAAACAGAATGACAATCTTAAAAAAACAAATAAACAAATGAAGTTTACTCACCTTCCTATATTGATAAGTTCTTGAGATTGGTTGAAGTTGCTCCATATCGACTGTCGTCATAATTGTATCATGCAACATGCTTGAGCACAAACTTTGTACACTGAGAAAACACGTCCGTACAGCACTAGCGACTGGCACAGAATGATTTGGAGTGGGGGTTGCGGAGGCCGTTATATAGACGAGCCAGGTGTGTAGTATCGTGGGAAAGCTAGCTCGTACCACGTTCCCACATACAACCAGCCACCTGTGAGCAGCTGCCCGCCACGCGCGAGCCACTCCGCGCGCAAGCGCAATCAAAAACACCAAAAATTCCGATCGACACCCACCTATTTGCAATTAACACCTCTTACACAAGATTGAAGAATTGATAAGCGGGCCGTCAAATCGAAAATTATCGTAGATTATTAATAAATTTGTACTTTCGACATCTTCTATGACGCAATTATCTGTTTTAGCATGACTTGAATTAACATAAACTAATGAATGCATGTTAATCTTCATTCAATCGTAACATTTCTAGGATTCTTCCGAATCATTCATGTAAGAACAGATGGAAAATACTACAGATCTGTGTATCAAAATTTATATGACTAAAACTTCATATTAATTTAAAATTTATTAAATCGATTATAGATAAAACCAACTCATAATACACATAAAATTAATCAATGTATCTATCAATTGAACAGATACAATATAAGCTAAAAATGAACTGTTCACATTAAAACAGATGGAAAATAATATTGAAATGACTTTAAAACTTAGTATTATTTTCAAAATTGATTGAATAAATTGCAAATAACACTAGCTTATAATTTATTTATATATAGATTTGCAATTTTTACACATCTTTTTGTTCCTAAAGTTTTATTTTCCTTCTCCCGCAACATAGGACATCACATCACTCCATGTCATATACCATCTCCACTTCTCGCAACTGGAATTCCCTACCACAAGATATAAGGGGCTGCCGGACATTGGCATCTTTTAAAAGAAATCTAAATCTATATTTGCTCTAAACTCGACTTCATTATTATCCAGTGTAAGATATATATATATATTAATTGGTGTTTCCCGTATAATGTATCATATTATATTTATTATTATTATTATTATTATTATTATTATTATCGTATCATTATTGTTATTACCCTATAAAATGTTGTTTGTACATGACATTTACATTGCTACATTTATTGTATCTTTAATTGTTTATAATTAGAATAGTGTATATCTATATTTGTCGAATATTTATTTGTATTTGTACTGGTTGAGTGGAAGAGAGGGCCTTATGGCCTTAATTCTGCCAGAATAAATAAAGTATTATTATTATTATTATTATTATTATTATTATTATTATTATTATTATCCTTCTCCACTGTTATTAGGGCCTATATGTATAATTTAACCGTGGTGAAGTGGAAGAGAAGACCTTAGGGTCTTAACTCCATAAGGTAAAATAAATAAATAAAAGTCCCTATCCATCCTCCAAGTCATTCAGTCAATTTGTTCTTATTCCAGTTATTTCTTGCATCCATGAGTTTCAAGGTCTTCCTTTCTTTCTTCTTCCAGGTAGACACCATTCCAATGTTTTTCTGGGTGACATTTGTTCTTGCATTCGTCATAGCATGCCCATACCAATTTATCTGCTTATTATCTCATACAATCTACTATACTATACTATACTATACTCACTGGCACTATCGAACCCGTAGGTTCATGGCCGCACGGACATAAGCTCTCCATATATCCCTATCCTGAGCTAATGCTTTCCAATCATTCCCTGTATAATCTACTTCCCTCATACAATCTACTACTGAATATTTAATATTATTTTGTATGACTTAATTAATTAATTAAATTATTTTCCCCCAATTTATAACATCTTGCTGCTCTCCTCAAGAAATCCATTTCCATCGACATATATTTTTGTTCTAAGTTTTTGTTGGATTTCCAAACTTCAGCTCCATATGTGGCAGTACTAGCTTATAGGCTAATATGTATCAAATTAATTAATTATTAATCCAACAGTTAAAATATAAGCTAAAACTGGAATATATATATATTTTTTTTTCAAATGCCCCAGGTTTGTCTTTCGACATTCCTGGTTTCTCTCCTGACATGGTGTACTTGTAACTCACTTCTGAGGTTGGGGCGCCTGGAAGGCTGGGTTACGTTGCCCCGATGATATGATGGGTGATGATGATGATGATAATGGTGCACCAAGGAGAGTCCCTAATCCTAAGTTTAACCTAAGATGAATATGAATGATGATGATTGCGATGGCCATATGATTTCGGGGACCGTTTGGACCTTAAAGTTTTCCTGACATTTCTTACAGGTGAGGAAAAACCCCGATTAAAACACCGGTTTACTGTAAACTCGGGGTAAGTTATTGATTTCAATTAAAGTTCAACATAGGTTTAGAATAATCTTTAAAACAGTATCATATCGGCCTACAAACTGTACCACGTCACTGAACTTGAAATGCCATACATTTAATACAAAATTGATCTATAAATCAATGTTGAAACGCTAAATATATAGGATAGGACCATAATAATGGTATTAGGACAAAAGTGTGTAAAGTCTTTTCGTCAGAAGTAGGCCTAATGCAAATTTCCAACTTTTAAGAAGTTATTAGAATATGAATAAGATCTTGTGAAAAGTTGTGTGTTCAGGTGTATACTATGTACTATCACAACATAGTCTCTTGCTTAATATACCGCAACATAGGACATCACATCACTCCATGTCATATACCATCTTCACTTCTCGCAACTGGAATTCCCTACCACAAGAAATAAGGGGCTGCCGGACATTGCCATCTTTTAAAAGAAATCTAAATTTATATTTGCTCTAAACTCGACTTCATTATTATCCAGTGTAAGATATATATATATATATATATATATATATATATTAATTGGTGTTTCCCGTATAATGTATCATATTTATATTATTATTATTATTATTATTATTATTATCGTATCATTATTGTTATTACCCTATAAAATGTTGTTTGTACATGACATTTACATTGCTACATTTATTATATATTTAACTGTTTATAATTAGTATAGTGTATATCTACATTTGTCGAATATTTATTTGTATTTGTGCTGGTTGAGTGGAAGAGAGGGCCTTATGGCCTTAACTCTGCCAGAATAAATAAAGTATTTATTATTATTATTATTATTATTATTATTATTATTATTATTATTATTATTATTATTATTATTATTATTATTATGTAAGTTAACCCTGTGGCCACAGAATTATTCTGTAAATAAGTTAAATGACTTAGACTACTCTATAAATTATTGTATATTCAAAATGGACATCAATCGATAAGCTAAACATTGGTCACAACAGGGGGGAAAGAATGGTATTTCCAAATCTGATAAATAAAATTATGGTTACACCTATGTACGAGGGTTTTACATAGACTGACTCACAAATATATAAACCTAATTTCAATTTAAGTTAGGAGGATTTTTGGACCAAAGAGAGATGAACAGATGGGTGAATGGAGAAGACTACATAACAGTGAACTACATGGTCTTTATAGGAAGCCAGATATAATAACAGTTAAGTCTCGTAGACTGCGATTGGCAGGACATGTGGCACGAATGGGGAATGAAAGGCGTGCATGGAAGTATCTTGTAGGAAAACCAGAGGGAAAACGCCCACTAGGTAGATCAAGAATGAGGTAGGAGAATAACATTAACTATGATTTGAGGGAAGTGATTATACAGGGAACGATTGGAAAACATTAGCTCAGGATAGGTATGTATGGAGAGCTTATGTCCACGCGGTCATGAACCTACGGGTTCGATAGTCCAGTGAGTTAGTTACTATTTGATATTGATATTTTAACTAAAAATTCCTACTTATGAAAAATATAAATTAGGCATTTAGTGTAAAAATGTATAGAGAATCTCAGACAATGTTAATAGTTTCAAGTAGAAAACAGGTTTACAGAGGGATGACATCTCGTGCGGATTTCCTAGGAAGGGGGAGCCTTAACTTCCTATTGACCCGAGGGCCTCCGAAGGCACGTGGTGGGACCACTAAACAGCAAAGAAAATGCATAGAGTTCAAGTAAATTTTGTTACAGATGGTTTGTCAGAGAAACTTCGTTTACTAAAATATTATGATTTTCAAACTGACCTCTAGATCACACGGATCTAAGATTATTCTGAGGGAACCCTTGACCCTCCCGGGGTTATTTTTCTGAGGATGAACGATATAGTCTATCCCCATGTGACTTTCTGGGCAAGCTGCCCTTAGACATATACTTTTAGCCAAAACTTAAGAAGCTCGCCTCACACCACTGTCAAAAGTCTGCTATTAGTGACACTTTGAAATCCCGTTATTACAGGACAAGTGTGCCTTTTGTTCACCAGTATTTTAAAAGCAGATTAAGAAGGGTTGCCTTTTGTTCGCAGGAATGTTTTAATGGAGAAAAGAGGGGGCGATTCTAATGTACTTCCAGGAACTGAGGTTCATAAGTTTTGGCGAAAACTATAGCAGTGGCGGGCCTGATGAATCACCGCCAAATACTGCACAAAACAATAGAATTATCTGACCCAGCTTACTTACTTACTTACTTACTTACTAGCACTATCGAACACGTAGGTTCGTGGCCGTGCGGACATTCCCATCCTGAACTAATATTTTCCAATCATTCGCTGTATAATCTACCTCCCTCAAATCATAGTTAATGTTATTCTCCCACCTCATTCTTGGTCTACCAACAGGGCGTTTTCCCTCTGATTTTCCTACAAGAAGCTTCCATGCCCATCTGTCATTCCCCATTCGTGCCACATGTCCTGCCCATCGCAGTCTACGAGACTTAACTGTTCTTATTATATTTGGCTTCCTATAAAGACCATGTAGCTCACTGTTTTGAAGATTTCTCCATTCACTTGTCTGTTCATCTCTCTTTGGTCCAAAATTTTTCCTAAGAACTTTATTCTCAAATACTCCTAATCTCCTTTCCTCCCTTAAACTAAGAGTCCATGTTTTGCGTCCGTACAATATAACTGGTAGAATAATAGTTATATATATTTGTTTTCAGTTTAACGTTTTTTGAAAGGAGTTGGGACGTCAAGAGTCTCTGTAATACATAATAGCACGCATTTCGAGAATTGAGCCTATGTTTAATTTCTTTGTGCACCTCATTCCTATTTGTGATTATTGTTCCTAGGTACTTGAACTCAGCCACTTCCTCAAAATTTCCCTCATTTGTCATTACCTGTACATTTCCATTATATAATGAATATCTATGTGTGACCATATATTTCGTTTTATTAATATTTACTTCCAGTCCCAATTTCTTAGTGTTACTTAATAGTGTGTACGTGTTGGCCTTTAGTTTCTCCTCGCTATCGCCTAGTAGTTCTGAGAGTTAAAATACATTCCACGGATTTCAAACTCCTGTTGCCGAAGCTCTATCAGGGAGCCAGTCTTGGACACCTCGATATTTTATCACAGAATTAAACAGGTTTGCTGTCGATATCATATTTTTACAATTGAAAAAAAAACACATTGTATATGTTGTTGATATTGTAACAACATGCAATTAAAACTCTACAACAAAACGTTGACTTGAAGAGGTGCCAAATTACTACAACATAATGTCCCATTTAGTAATACAATTTAGTATTATTAATGTACAGTAGAACAAACTGCAGAAGGAAGAGAATTAATTACTAATATCTATCATCTTAGAACTTGTTCCAAATATTTAAATAACAAATTTGCTACAAGTCACCTGCTACCTTGTGTTCTAATAAATTAAAACAAATACATCAAAACTACCTTCATCATTATCATCATCTGTCACGAATTAGATCTTTGTAGACCAGCAATCTTTTTAAGAGTCTTCTTGGTCAATAATAATAATAATAATAATAATAATAATAATAATAATAATAATAATAATAATAATAATAATAATAATAATAATAATAATAATAGCATTCATAGTGATATTAGAAAACGAAGGTTAAAATTTTATGGCTATATTAAACGAATGAACTCAAATAGGCTTACAAAACAGATAATGGAATTCTACGAAAACAGAAGTAAATCTCCAGTGGATACTATGAAGTGGATTGATGAAGTCAAAAAAGGACTTAAAATCGGCAGGAATTACTAAAGAAGATATCCCAAATAGAGATATAGGGCCTATTTAGAATTAAGGTGAATAAGTGGCAAGTTGACCAAGAGGACAAGCCGAAGAAAAAAACTGGAACAACTTGGACAGATGATAGAAAACAAGCTCATAGCAAAAGAATGAAAGAAATTTGGGTTCAAAGGAAACGCCTCTAAATACTTTGCGCACTCCTACATGGGCTCATTAACAATCAAAATAAAAACAAAAGAAATAATAATAATAATAATAATAATAATGTTTTATTTTAGCTGGCAGAGTTAAGGCCATAAGGCCTTCTCTTCCACTCAACCAGCGAATATTAGAATTATACAAAATTACATACTTATTGCAATTTTAAGATATTATTAAAATACAGACTAAACAAAATACAATAATGATGTGATCTAATACTAGCTAATACTAACAAAAACAATGAATATAATAAAATTAAAATTATATAAAATAAAGTAAGTAGCTTCCTAGTTGATTATTTATAGAATGCTGTATATAGTTGTTATACAATTAATGTTTTCATTGTGTGGAACTTAAGATATCAGTTAATTTGGATTTAAATAATGATAGCGATTGACAGTCCCTGACATGACTGGGAAGCGAGTTCCATGCTCTAGTCATAGATATTGTGTAAGATTCAGAGTACAGACAGGTCCTGTGCTGTGGTATCAAAAGTAAAGAAGAGTCTTATGATCTTGTTCCTAAATTGTGAAGAGCCGATAAATTTTGAAAACGTGTTGTTAAATAACTTGGTAAATATGTGTGCAGAATTTGGAATAGTAAGGTATGTGAATGTAAAGTTCTTCTGTCATTAAGTGTCCTTTGGGTTTATATTGCATCATCATTTTTGGGATTCTTGAATTATCCGTTCTTTTTACATGGTCTAGTCAGTTTAATTTATATCTGTTGAGTTTTTCTTCTAATGATTCTAATCCTAATCGTTCTAATTTTCTTCATTATTTTTTCGATCTAAATGAGTGCATAGGCCTATCCTACTGTTCTTCAGAAAAATTTCATTTCCGTTGCTTTGTTTCTGCTGCCGTCTCTTTTTCTTAATGTCCAAATCTCACTTCCGTATAAAAGGAAGGATAGTGCCAAAGTATTATATATTTTTATTCTTGTGGATTTGTGTACTAATTTAACTTTTAATGCATTATTTATTATTCCTAATATTTGTGTTAATTTGGTAATTTTCCTGTTCGCATCTTTTTCTTTTCGATAAGATATTTCATTACCAAAACTACCTTACAACATAAAAAATCACATAGTATAGAATAGAATAGATTTATTTAGCCTGGTGGAGTTAAGGCCATGTGGCCTTATCTTCCACTCACCAGAACAAACATACGTTACATATGAATACAAAAAAATTACAATAATAGTCATATTAAACAGGACAAAGATATGTTACATATGAATACAAAAAAAAATACAATAATAGACATTGACCAATTAATTATCTGTCATATTGAATAAAAATGAAAATAATGTATAATAATACAATGAAACTAAATACAATTAAAATTAAATTAATGATACAATGAATAAAAAAAAAGGAATAACAGCTCGAATCTACTATACATAAAAAGAAAAAAAAAATACAAAGAAAGTCATAAACTACTATGAATTAATCTACGCTTTTTATACAAGGCATTAGGTAAATATATTAACAAATCCTAAGTCTATTTTTATTAAATAATTCAAAAACGCATTATTAATTCTTAAAAAGTAATATTAGTGTCTTAAAAAGTAATATAAACAAAAAAATAAAAAGAAAAAACTTCTTAAAAACATTAAACTGAAAATATATAAAACTGTTATTCATTCAGTTATATTATATGGATGCGAAACATGGACTCTTATTTTAATGGAGAAGAAAATATTACAACTATTTGAGTATAAAGTTCTTAGGACTTTTTTTTTGACTAAAGAGAGGTGCCTCCATACCAAATTTGTTACAAAAGGTTTAGGAAGAGGAATAATCCTATTTATTATTTCAGAAGTATTTTTCTTCGTCTCATTTTTTTAGTCTTTTTCCACAGTAGATTATCTCACACTGAACAGGCTTCAAAACAGTGAGTTACATGATCTTTATAGGAAACCAGATATAATAACAGTTAAATCTCGTAGACTGCGATGGGCAGGATATGTGGCAAGAATGGTGAATGAAAGAAGGGCATGGAAGATTCTTGTAGGAAAATCAGACGGAAAATGTCCAGTTGATAGACCAAGAATGAGGTGGGAGAATAACATTCTCCGTGATTTCAGTGAGGTAGAATGTACCGGGGAAGATTGGAAAACGTTAGTTCACGATATGGGTCTATGGAGAACGTATGTCTGCGTGCCATGAACCTACGGGTTCGATTGTGCCAAGAAGTTAGTCTAGAATTTCGTTTCCAAACTCATGGAATTGCTTACAAAATTTCCAAACGTGTTAAAACTGGCACACTTTCAGACTCACGGTCAATAAGCTATACCTGCTATTATATTGTTCTCTGAGTGGACGTCCTCAAAACCATTTCATATCAAAGTCCAAAGTATTTACTGTTATAACAGTTATATACCGTTGACAAATGAGGGCAATTTTGAGGAGGTGGAAGAATTCAAATAAAAAAGTGATCCCACAACAGGCCTCAGGAGGCCCTTGGGGTAGTAGGAGGTTAAGGCTCCCACTTTTTCTAGACAATCGGCACTTTATGTCAGCCGGGTTGTCAGCCCTGCGTGACGGCCGCCTTTACCCCAGAACAAGCGTCTGGTACTCATTTCAGTTAGAGGCTGAGTCGACCCCAGGGCCATAGTGCCGCCAGAGGGTTTGGGTCAGTTTAAAAATCCTGACCCCAACGGGACTTGAACCCTCGACCCTCCGGCTTGTAGCTCAGTGCCTTAACCACTACGCTACGGCGTGCCCAATTCAAATACCTACTAAAATACCTACTAGGAACAATAATCACAAACAGAAATGAGATGCACAAGGAAATTAAACATAGGCTCAATTCTGGAAATGCGTGTTATTACAGACACTCTTGATGTCCCAACTCCTTTCAAAAAACATTAAACTGAAAATATATAAAACTATTATTCTACCAGTTACATTATATGGATGTGAAACATGGACTCTTACTTTAAGGGAGGAAAGGAGATTACGAGTATTTGAGAATAAAGTTCTTAGGAAAATTTTTGGATCAAAGAGAGATGAACAGACAGGTGAATGGAGAAGACTACATAACAGTGAGCTACATGGTCTTTATAGGAAGTCAGATATAATGAGAAGAGTTAAGTGTCATAGACTGCGATGGGCAGGACATGTGGCACGAATGGGGAATGAAAGACGTGCATGGTAGCTTCTTGTAGGAAAACCAGAGGGAAACGCCCAGTTAGTAGACCAAGAATGAGGTGGAAGAATAACATTAAATATGATTTGAGGGAAGTATATTATACAGGGGATGATTGGAAAACATTAGCTCAGGATAGGGATATATGGAGATCTTACGTCCGCGCGGCCATGAACCTCCGGGTTCGAGCGTGCCAGTTAGTTAGTTAGTTAGCTATATATTCTCATGTGGCTACAATTTTCCATGTACAAACATATCAAGAACAAGAAAATAAGGGTATCACACTGGAAATACATTACCAAATAGATTTTTTCTGTTTATTTATACTAAAAAAAGGCGACTCCGTGACGCAAGCAGTTAGACGCACGCCTCTCACCGCTGCGGTCCCGAGATCGAGTATCGGTCACTTCATGTACGTTTTGTGGTGGAAGAACCCGAGCTTGGGAAGGTTTTTCTCGGAGTTTCCCCCGTATTCCCCTGCCACAAATTTCATTCCAACATTTCTCCATACTCATCTCATCCGCCCCTGTGACGGTGCGTCAGCAGTGGTCGGTCGGCACCTTGTAGTTCACAGACCTCTATAAATATAGGGATTCATCTCATCTCATCCCTCGACCCGACCCTGAGTTAGACAAGAGTTGAGGATATTTATTTTATTATAAAGTCTAATTTTAAAATTAATTTTAAACTTCATGGGTGTAAAAGTGTGCTATTTTGAAGCCAAATAAATAATAAACAATAAAATAAATAAATAGCATTTTCATCATCATCATCATCATCATCATCTTCAAGGTATGGGCCTGTTGGCCCGTTCCGCTCCCCGGTGCACTATATGCTGCAGGTGCAGGTCGTCTTTCCAACGACGTTTTGGTTTTCCTACATTTCTTCGGCCTAGAGGCCTATAATGAAGCAGCTGTTTTGATAAACGATTATTTGTCATTCTTTGTATATGTTCAAACCAATTACATTTATTTCTGTGTATTCTCTCGTTTATATTATATATTTGTAATTCATCTCTGATATCTTGACTTCTCTTTTGATCTCTTAGAGATACACCTGCAACTGATCTGAGAAATCTCATTTCTATTGTCTCAATTTTATGTTTATCAGAGATCGTTAAAGGCCAAGTCTCAGACCCATATGTTAACTTTGGAACGGCTTCTGTTTTGTAAAATTTTAATTGAGTTTCCCTTGTGGTCTTATTTCTCAAATATCTTCTTATTGAACCACATATCTGTTCAAATTTCCCTAATTTCTTCTCCATATCCAAATTTTGCAAGTACGATACCATGCATCCCAGATAACTGATGCATTTTATTTTTGTAAATTATAGAATTTGTAGCAGTTTCATTAAAGGGGTCTCATATTTGACACTTTCGCCTACAGACCTATTGTATAAATGTTTCATAAAAATGTCTCATATTTGACACTTTCGCCTATAGACCTATTGTATAAATGTTTCATAAAAATGTTTCCTGTTCGCACAGTTTGTGTTATTTGAATCAAAGCCACAGAGTAAGAAAAGTAATCAAAAAACTGTATCACAAAATCGATTAACATTATACTAATTCATAACAATATAGAACCCGGACATAAGCTCTCCATACATCCCTAACCTGAGCTAATATCCCTGTATAATTATATTGAACTCGTAAGTTTATGTCCGGGCGGATATAAGCTCTACATACACCCCTATCCTGAGCTAACGTTTTCCAGTTACCCCTTGTATAATCTACCTCCCTCTACTAATCATGGTCAAAGTAATTCTTCGACCTCATTCTTGGTCTACCTACTGGTGGCTTTCCCTCTGGTTTTCTCACAAGAAGATTCCATGTCCCTCTTTCATTCCTCATTCGTGCCATGTCCTGATCATCATTGTCTACGAGACTTAACCGATTTTTATCTAGTTTCCTATAAAGATCATGCAGCTCACTGTTATGTAGTCTCCTCCATTCCCAAGTTTGTTATTTCTCTTTCGTCAAAAAAAAATTCCTAAGAACTTATTCTAAAATAATTGTAACCTTATCTCCTCTTTTAAAGTACCAACTCATGTTTCACATCCATACGATATAACAAATTAATAGAAACCTAAAAATAGACTCCTTGCTTTTTGCAGATGGTATCAATAGCTCCAACAGATACAGATTTACAGTATTCTATACACAATTTTAATATAATTGCAAAAAGGTACAATATGGAAATCAATACAAAGAAAACTAAAGTGATGGTCTTTTGTGGGAAATACCCTATACCTAGCAAAATTGTTTTGGATGACGAAATTTTAGAACGAGTAAATGAATTTAATTATTTGGGTTATAATTTAACATTTCAAGATGAAGCTGATATATCAAAGAAAATCACAAATTTCACAAAACAACGGGGATAATTAACAGTATAATGAAACCATCTTTAGTACAGAAGATCGCAAGATTGCGGCTTAATAAGGTTCTCGCAAGACCAGTATTAAGATATGGTAGTGAAGCATGGACAATACGAAGAAGAGATGAAAGTCGAATAACACCAAATGATATGTGATTTATGCGCCGTGCAGCAGGCTATACAAAGTGGGACCATAAAAGAAATGAGGAAGTTATGGAAGAGTTGGATGTAGAACCCATAGTTACTTACTTACTTACTCACTGGCACTATCGAACCCGTAGGTTCATGGCCGCGCAGACATAAGCTCTCCATACATCCCTATCCTGAGCCAATGCTTTCCAATCATTCCCTGTATAATCTACTTCCCTCAAATCATAGTTAATATTGTTCTCCCACCTCATTCTTGGTCTACCAATTGGGCGTTTTCACTCTGGCTTTCCTACAAGAAGTTTCCATGCACGTCTTTCATTCCCCATACGCGCAACATGTCCTGCCCATCGCAGTCTATGAGACTTAACTGTTCTTATTATATCTGGCTTCCTATAAAGACCATGTAGTTCATTGTTATGTAGTCTTCTCCATTCACCTGTCTGTTCATCTCTCTTTGGTCCAAAAATTTTCCTAAGAACTTTATTCTCAAATACTCGTAATCTCCTTTCCTCCCTTAAAGTAAGAGTCCATATTTCGCACCCATATAATATAACTGGTAGAATAATAGTTTTATATATTTTCAGCTTAACGTTTTTTGAAAGGAGTTGGGACATCAAAAGTCTCTGCAATGCATAATAGCACGCATTTCCAGAATTGAGCCTATGTTTAATTTCTTTGTGCATCTCATTCCTATTTGTGATTATTGTTCCTAGGTATTTGAACTTCACCATATACAAAACTAAGAACAACTGGAAAGCCCATCTTCAACGAATGCTGTCTCATAGAATTCCAAAAGCCATGCTTCGTTACTGCCCCCCAAGGCAAAAGATCGCTCGGACGTCCATAAAAGCGCTGGATAGAAAAATTCCTCTTTGAGACCGTAACAGGTCACACGGCCTAATACTTGCATGGATGATGTAACTGTGAGAATAACAGTTTTATATATATTTTTAGAGAAGTTGGCACAACAAAAGTCCTGTAATGCATATTAGCATCCATTTCTGGAATTGAGCCTATGTTTATATTCTGTGTGCGCCTGATTTATCTCCTTACTAGCTAATACTCCTAAATAAATGTTAATGTGTTTTTACTACCAGCCTTGAGCTGTTATGCTTGCCCGATAATCTACTTATCCCAATCTTCTTGGCATCAATGAAAGGCAAAAATGGTGATTGTGAGTTATCCGTAAAAGATAGACATATGCTGTCGCGTACTTTTTTGTAGGGTTTTTTGAGAATTTCAATTCTGTGTACATTCATTTGGTGTATTTGTTATGGTTTAGGCAGCGTAAGCCATTTAAGCGTCAAAATAGGGACTTTATTTCACGTTTTCACTACACATTTAGGGGTGGAGGCGTTGAGAATTACAACTCTCTTATAGCCTATGTTCATCCCCGGAATCTCCTGAACATTTTTCAAAAGCCCCATCTGAATCGGATGAACGGTATGGCAGAGCACGTATCCCGATCTTCTTGGGATCAATGAAAGACAAAAATGGTTATTGTGAGTTATTGTTGTCATGGACTTTTTTGTAAAGTTTTCTGAGATATTCAATTCTATGTACATTAATTTGTTATGGTTTAGGCAGCGTAAGCCATTTAAGCGTCAAAATAGGGACTTTATTTCACGTTTTCACTACACATTTAAGGGTGGAGGCGTTGAGAATTACAACTCTTTTATAGCCTATGTTCATCCCCGGAATCTCCTGAACATTTTTCAAAAGCCCCATCTGAATCGGATGAACGGTATGGCAGAGCACGTATCCCGATCTTCTTGGGATCAATGAAAGACAAAAATGGTTATTGTGAGTTATTGTTGTCATGGACTTTTTTGTAAAGTTTTCTGAGATATTCAATTCTGTGTACATTAATTTGTTATGGTTTAGGCAGCGTAAGCCATTTAAGCATCAAAATGGGGACTTTATTTCACGTTTTCACTACACATTTAGGGGTGGAGGCGTTGAGAATTACAACTCTCTTATAGCCTATGTTCATCCCCGGAATCTCCTGAACATTTTTCAAAAGCCCCATCTGAATCGGATGAACGGTATGGCAGAGCACGTATCCCGATCTTCTTGGGATCAATGAAAGACAAAAATGGTTATTGTGAGTTATTGTTGTCATGGACTTTTTTGTAAAGTTTTCTGAGATATTCAATTCTATGTACATTAATTTGTTATGGTTTAGGCAGCGTAAGCCATTTAAGCGTCAAAATAGGGACTTTATTTCACGTTTTCACTACACATTTAAGGGTGGAGGCGTTGAGAATTACAACTCTCTTATAGCCTATGTTCATCCCCGGAATCTCCTGAACATTTTTCAAAAGCCCCATCTGAATCGGATGAACGGTATGGCAGAGCACGTATCCCGATCTTCTTGGGATCAATGAAAGACAAAAATGGCTATTGTGAGTTATTGTTGTCATGGACTTTTTTGTAAAGTTTTCTGAGATATTCAATTCTGTGTACATTAATTTGTTATGGTTTAGGTAACGTAAGCCATTTAAGCGTCGAAATAGGGACTTTATTTCACGTTTTTCATTGCAAAGGGTGATTTTTTGGGGTGAAGGTGTTGAATATCACAACTCTCTTATAGCCCATGTTCATCCCGGGAATATCCTGAACTTTTTGCAAAAACCCATCAAAATCGGATCAACGGTATGGCCGCGCATAGAATACGAACAAACAAACCAACAAGCAAACAAACATTGATTTTTATTCCTAGTTATTGTTCCTAGTTAATTAAATCATAGTTAATGTAATTCCTGGCATATTTACTGGGCCCTTTCCTTCTAATTCTTCTACAAGTAGTCCACAAGTCTCCTCTTTCATTCATCATCGGTGCCACATGTCCTGCCCATCGCAATATACAAAACGTAACTGTTCTTATTATATATGCCCTTTCATGAAGATAATATAGCTCACTGTTACGCAGTTACATCTATTTTCCTGTCTCATCTCTTTTTGGAAATAAAAAAAAATCCTAAGAAATTTATTCTCAAATACTTGCAATATTTTCTCCTTTCTTAAAGTAAGAGACCATGTTTCGTGATCACATAACTAGAAATAACATATCCATCCATAGTAATTCTGCAAGTCTTTCACTGCAATCATAGCATTTTCATGCTAAGCTCTCGACTTTATTAGGGAATTGTAGGTGTGGTAGCTTCCCGTTGCTTTCCACGCCGGTGAAGGATGATGATGATAATGATAAGGATGATGGTGATGACCATATGATTTTGGGGACCGTTTGGGCCTTAAAGTTTTCCTGATATTTGTCTTACAGGTGAGGAAAAACCCCGATAAAAACCTCACCCAGAAAAACTGTCCCGAGCGGGGATCGAACCCGGGCCCGCTGCGTGACAAGGCAGCACGCTACCTCGAGACCACAGCTGTGGACATATAACATATAGTAAAAGTAAAGTGATCCCACGACAGGCCTCAGGAGGCCCTTGGGGTAGTGGGAGGTTAAGGCTCCCACTTTTTTCTAGACAATCGGCACTTGATGTCAGCCGGGTAGTCAGCCCTGCGTGACGGCCGCCTTTACCCCCAGAACAAGCGTCTGGTACTCATTTCCGTTAGAGGCTGAGTCGACCCCAGGGTCATAGTGCCGCCAGAAAGTTTGGGTCAGTTTAAAAATCCTGACCCCACCGGGACTTGAACCCGCGACCTTCTGGCTTGTAGCGTAGTACCTTAACCACTACGCTACGGCGTGCCCCATAAGTTTAATATTTTTGTAGACAAGATGAAATAATGACGTGTCCCTGTAAAGCCCTAATGCTTAATAAATATTATCACCTTTTTTAGAGCTAAATCTAAAAAGTTGAGTCAGTATAAAAACTTGCAAGTATTTTAGACAGAGGGAAAGGTGCAGGGTGTTGACAGGCGAGTTATGTACGAATACAAAGAGTAGGTAAGACTACAATAAAATTCTTGACCCGACAGGAATGAACCCTTGCAATTTATAGTGTTACTCTATTGGTATGTGAGAGAGGCACGTTCCAAACTTTCCCCTCCTGCCCTGCAGCTGAAGGGGGACAAAAACACCTTGTTTACTTATGCGTTCATGTGTAAATGTAATTACCTTTGAATTCTTGAATCCCGTGTAACATAAAATAATATTGACTGCGAACACTACTGTGCCTTTGATGAATAATTACAAACAGGAATGAGATGCACAAACATATTAAATATAGGCTCAATTCTGGAAATGCAAGGTATTAGCCTATACATTACAAGGGCATTTGTCGTTCCAACTTCTCTAAAAAAAACTTTAAACTGGAAATATATAAAACTGTTATCCTCCCTGTAATATTATATGGATGCGAAACATGGACTCTTACTTTAAGGGAGGAGACAAATTTACGAGTATTTGAGAATAAAGTTTTTAGGAAAATTTTTGGACTAATGAGAGATGAACAGACAGTCGAATGGAGAAGACTACAAAATAGTGAACTAGGTGATTTTTAAGAGAATCAAGTTATAATAAGAACAGTTAAGTCTCGTAGATTGCGATGGACAGAACATATGGCACGAATGGGGAATGAAAGAAGGGCTTGGAAATCCCTTTTACGAAAACCAGAGAGGAAGCATCTAGTGGGTAGAACAAGAATGAGATGAAAGAATATCAACCATGATTTGAGGGTAGTATGTTATACAGGGGATGATTGAAAAACATTAGCTCAGGATGGGGATGTAGGGAGAGCTTACCTCCGCTCGGCCATGAACATACGGGTTCGATAGCGCCAGTGAATTAGTTAAGAACACTTATAATAATAATAATAATAATAATAATAATAATAATAATAATAATAATAATAATAATAATAATAATAATGCTTTATTTATTCTGGCAGAGTTAAGGCCATTAGGCCTTCTCTTCCACTCAACCAGCACAAATACAAATAAATATTTGACAAAACTACTGTCCTACTAACAAAGCCATGCACATACTGTTGTTATTCATGGGGTAATTAGGCAAAATATGCAAGGTAACTAACTCACTGACACTATCGAACCTGTAGGTTAAGCTCTCCACACATCCCTATCCTTAGCTAATGTTTTCCATTCATCCCATATATAATCTACTTCACTCAAATCATGGTAAATGTTATTTATTCTCCCTCCTAATTCTTAGTCTACCAACTGGGCGTTTTCCCTCTGACTTTCCCACAAGAAGCTTCCATGCCCCCATTTGTGCCACATGTCCACCCCATCGCAGTCTGCGAGTCGTAACTCTTATTTTTATATCTTACTATAAAGATCATGTAGCTCACTGTTATGTAGTTTTCTACATTCACCTATCTGTTCATCTCTCTTTCGTCCACAATTTTTCTTAAGAACTTTATTCTCAAATACTCGTAATCTTTTCTCCTCCCTTAAAGTAAGAGTCCAGGGGTGGATTTCTCAATCCAAGTTTAAGCCACGACCGCGGTTTTCCGATTTTTTATTGTTTCCATAGCAACCATAAAAACTGCAAATCTACGGCTGTTAATTCCTAAAACAAATGTCTGAATCATGTCTACGGTTTCATAACAATTTCTGTGAATTTTCAGTCATTTTTATAGGTGTTATGGAAACAATAAATAATCGGAAAACCGCGGTCGTAGTTTAGACTTCGATTGAGAAATCCACCCCATGTATCACAACAATATAACTGGGAGAATAACAATTTTACCCCTCAGGGGTCCTCATCTAGGGGATATGTGGATGGCGACCACAAGGTGCCCAAGCTGAGCAAAACATTTCTTCCACTTACTTGTGTTTTGCACTCTTTTAACTTTACTATCTAACCTCTCTTGGTTAACTCTTGTTTTTTTCAACCTCGACGCTATTAGGGCATCCGAGGGCTAGGGAGTCTTTCGTTTCTTCCATTTCTTCTTTCCTTTATTTTCTTTTCTTCTCCAGGAAAGCCTGACCAGAGGCTATAAGATGGCAGCCCCATCACTGGTCTTGCCTTCCTTTGGCCAGCAACCAATCGAAGGGACTATTATTATGCTTTCAAGTCTTATACGAGAAATTTTCTATAGGATCGTAACAGGCCTTGGCCTAATACTTGGAAGGAAGAAGAAGAAGAAGAATAACAATTTTATCATCATCATCATCATCATAGTACATTCACGAATTTAGGCCATTTGTTGACCTGTTTCGGCCTCAAGAGAAACACCATCCAGAAGTCTTTTGAGTGGACGTCCTGGTCTTCTTCTTCCTGCAGGTTGATATCTTAACATTAGTTGGGTATTCTGTGATCTTCCATTCGATGAACATGTTGTATCCATCTTGACTTATAATCAGAAATTTTGTTTTCTAAAGATTCCATGTGTAATTCTTCTAAGATGTCTTCATTTTTTTTGTGATCTAGTAGTGTGTATCCTGCAGTCCTCCGAAGATATCTCATTTCCAACAATTTTATATATTTTCAATTCAACTATTTTGGGGGAAGTTAAGTCTCTGTAATACATAATACCATGCATTTCCAAAAACGAGTCTATGTTTAATTTCTATGTTGTTGTCTAATTTGCTGCATCTAACACTGAAGCCATTAGCAGGCTTTCTCTCCAATACTTTGAGGTCTTAGAATCTTCATGTTTGACAGCGATACAGTTGTTCAGATGACCTTCGTCCATTTCTTCATTAGGGTGATTGCATAAAATCCATTTCGGTGAAGGCAGAACATTGATTTTGTGAAGGTGTTTTGCCAGGCAGTCGTGGCCTGTTGTCATTTTAAAAAGTGCTACTTCTGTTTTTCTTGGCACGTCTGGTATATCAATATTTGTTATTAGGCATTCCTATTTTTTTTTCTGGCCACTGTTTGAAGTCTATTGTCGTTCATAATTTTGGAATTTAACTTTATGTGGCGTTTCACTGAGGAGTAAGGTGTTGGTATTTATGTGTACCTCGTTCGTATTTGTAATTATTGTTCCTAGGTTATTTGAGATCTTCAGAATATAGATAAATGATACTTACTCACTGGCACTATCGAACCCGTAGGTTCATGGCCGCGCGGACATACGCTCTCCATACATCCCTATCCTGAGCTAATGCTTTCCAATCATTCCCTGTATAATATACTTCCCTCAAATCATAGTTAATGTTATTCTCCCACCTCATTCTTGGTCTACCAACTGGGCGATTTCCTTCTGGCTTTCCTACAACAAGCTTCCATGCAAGTCTTTCATTCCCCATACGTGCAACATGTCCTGTCCATCGCAATCTACGAGACTTAACTGTTCTTATTATATCTGGCTTCCTATAAAGACCATGTAGTTCATTGTTATGTAGTCTTCTCCATTCACCTGTCTGTTCATCTCTCTTTGGTCCAAAAATTTTCCTAAGTACTTTATTCTCAATTACCAGTAATCTCCTTTCCTCCCTTAAAGTAAGAGTCCATGTTTCGCACCCATATAATATAACTGGTAGAATAATAGGTTTATATATTTTCAGTTTAACATTTTTTGAAAGGAATTGGGACATCAAGAGTCTCTGCAATGCATAATAGCACGCATTTCCAGAATTGAGCCTATGTTTAATTTCTTTGTGCATCTCATTCCTATTTGTGATTATTGTTCCTAGGTATTTGAATTCAGCAAAGTCCTAACATTCCATGTTCCTAGAAACATATCCCTGTGTTTGAGCCTTTGGCATGGGTTCCCTGAAGTAGTTCCCGCCCGGAGAACCGAATGGGGGACTATTTGACCTCCGGAAAATTTTACCCCAGTTTAACCCATGTCCGCATTTCTTGACGGTTGTATTTTTACGGTGAAAGATCGTCACTCTTACGACCAAGGTACTTTTTTCGTCTGGCTTATCACCTTCGACCAGTCCGGCATGAGTAACCCTATCGGCAGCAATGCTACCGCCGGCATCTGGATATAATTGTTCGTATACTGTAGCCAGTAATAAAAAAATCTATTGACCTCGATTAGTAATTGCTTAATTTCTAAGCTTGTGATAGGTGAATTTTACCTCACTTATCGATGCTCGTTAATCCTTTTATTTACAATAACTACACTCGACCACTGGTCTAACGTTCAGAGATTCTGGCTGCAGATGATGGGGTCCCGGTTTCGATTCCCGGTCAGACTATAGGAATTTTTCTTGTGGCCGACCATGGTCTAGAATTTAAATTATGTTTAAGGATTCTTCCGGGCTTTTTCTTAACCCTCTGCATGCCACTGGTAAAATCTCTTGTGTCAGAGATTTAAATCGCATCCGCCGATGTGATCGGCTTTGCAAGTAGTTTAAGTATACTGTCTGGCAGGTAATGGACAGAAGCATCAGAGCCGATCTAATCAGCTCATGGCACCTAAAGGGTTAAAATGCAAACCAATCCCCAAACTGATGCTTACAACTTGGAAATAAAGTTTCTGTACACAATAGTTGTGTATTAAATATTTAATAGTTCGGGCAACAAACTCGTTAATCTAACGCAAAGCAATTAGAGTAAATAAAAGGCATAAAAACTACTTTTATATATTTTTTTTGTCAATGGGAATCACAAGGTTAAGAGTCCTGTTTATTGGTAATCAACAAAACGCCATTACTGCAGCTAACAAAAAGTTAATCTTCAGTACATTACACTGTTCAACATACAACTGAGATCATTATCAGGCTAGACGTTCCGAGTTCAAATACCGGACTGGATAAACCTGATCCAAGTTTTTTGTGGATTCCTTAATTGTTAATGAAAATGTCAAGTTGAAATTTTATTACTATGTTCAATTTCAGCAATAATCATCTTTTTCATCTTTAATTAAAATGAATTTGGAGAATATAGGCTATATGAATACAAACAACAGTGCCTACACATGCTATTTTTCACTAAAGATTTGTTTTCTAGTACGGGACGATGCTTAAAGCTATAATTAACGAAAATTCGAGTCATAAAATTTCACTCCACAGTCTTATATATAAACGTTTGTAACATTAATCATCATCATCATCATCATCATCATCATCATCATAAGTAATGCCACGAGTGATTTCCAAATTATCGATAAATTCACGACTCACGAAGTGAGGAGTGAATTTATCTAGAGAATTTGGAAATCAAGAGTGGCATTTGTTAGGACTATTTAACGAATCATTATTTAACTATAATTATTTTAAAATATTTATATATTTAATGTAAACGGCGATGTTTGAAAACAAATGAGAAACGATAGGTACGCTTCATCTGCTTCTTTTGTTTATCACTGCAACCAGATCATATTATTTATTGCCAAAGGAACGCAATATTGTAAGAATGCTCTCTAGTTGAGAAAAAAAATGAAACACATCAAACTGTATATTAATTCATTTCTGATGTATGATGTAAATATGACAATTATATTTTTCTGGATCGTTACCTGGAAAAAAATATATTAAAGAAAGTGCAAACAGTGGTTTCTTTTTTTGGTGGTACAATAAATTGCTACAAATGTTGACATGTATGCTCTATATATACAATCTGGTAGCCGTATTTCTTATAGGCTCAGTCACTGCAAAATAACGGTCAGACCTGTTCAGAATATTAAAAAGGAGGAGCTTTGTTTAATATGGTAAATATAACACTGATAAATATTTCGTGAAACACGACTCTGATTGGTTGTAAAACAGAAATCATTGAAACGTGATTGGTCATTGACTCCCATTTGGGGCATGAGTTAAATAGTCATCATAATCCTTCAAGGATTCTGTTCTGATCTCACATCTGTTCAGCCCAGCGCTTACTTGGTCTTCCTACCGATCTTCTCCTCCAGGATTATACATCAGTGCCATCTTTGGTATCCTAACCTCTGTCATTCTTTGCAGATGTTCTATCCAATTGTTCCTGTGTTCTTCTATTTGTTGAAGAAGTGGTTGTAGGCCTACTTTTAGTTCCTCTCTAATATTCTCACTTACGATATGTTCTTCTCTTGTACAACCTTTCACAGCCCGTAGGACTCTCAATTCCGCTGCCTGAATTTTAATTTTTTTCTTTTTCCTTCAGGACCCAGGCCTCACTTCCATACTTCGCCACTGGCATAACATAAATGACAACAATATATACCAGTTGTCCACGGCTGTGGTCTCGAGGTAGCGTGCTGCCTTCTCACGCAGCGGGTCCGGGTTCGATTCCCGGTCGGGATAGGCTCATGGGTGAGGTTTTTTGGAGGTTTTTACTCACCTGTAAGACAAATGTCAGGAAGCTTAGGGTCCAACGGTCCCTGAAAATCATCCGGCCATCATTTGCGTCCTTCTCATTATCATCATCATCATCCTTCACCTGTGTGGAAAGCAACGGGAAGCTACCACACCTACAATTCCCTAGTAATGCTGCAAATCATAGCATAGAAATGCTAACATTGCCGTGAAAGACCTGCCCTCGGGCAGAACACTATGGATGGATGGATGGATATACCAATTATAAGTATGTTTATGGTAACTCATCTTTGCCTATACCATTCAATATTAGTAATAATAATAATAATAATAATAATAATAATAATAATAAAGCAGACTAAAATAAGGTGGGAAAATAATATTAACCATGATTTGAGGGAAGTAGATTATATAGGGGTTGATTGGAAAACATTAGTTCAGGATAGAGATGTGTGGAGAGCTTATGTTGGTACAGCCAAGAACCTACGGGTTCAATAGTGTCAGTGAGTTAGTTAATAATAAAATTATTAGGAAATTTTTTGGACCAAAGAGAGATGAACAGACAGGCGAATGGAGAAGACTTCATAACAGTGAGATACATGACTTTTATAGGAAGCCAGATATAGCCTAATAAGAATGTAAGTCTTGGAGACTGCGATGGGCAGGACATGTGCACAAATGGGGGATAAAAGAGGGGCATGGAAGCTTTTTGTAGGAAACCCAGAGGGAAAACACCCAGTTGGTAGATCAAGAATGAGGTGGGAGAATAACATTAATCATGATTTGAGGGAAGTAGATTATACAGGGATGATTGGAAAACATTAGTTAAGGATAGGTATGTGTGGAGAGCTTATGTCCGCGCGCCATGAATCTACGGTGACAGTGAGTTAGTTAGTTAGTTAGTTTGCCTTGTCTTAAAGTTCGTGTTGTCTTAGAGGTGGTCCTGTCATTGAGTTGTTCTTGTGTGGAGAGTATGTTGTGATCCTAAGTACAAATCTTCTCCTCGTTAAATTTAGAGTAAATCAAAATACATTATAAATATTAATTGTATTGTATTCATAACTTGTAATCGTTTATATATATATATATATATATATATTGTAATTTAGATTTAAACTCCGCCATGGCCGGTCCCAAGCCCGGATGAGAAAGGAGGAGGGGGAGGAGTAACAACCTAGTGAACAAAAACAGGGTTCAGTTGGCTCCAGCCTGATAGAACTCTGTAAGGGGCACCTAGCCAGGGTTCTATGGTGAAGACCTCAACGGCAGACGTCGGTGCAGAAGGAGTCCTACATCACGGCGGATCTGGCGGCGGGGAAGAGGCAACCCTATCTCTAATGGGAAATAGAGAAACGCTGCCTTGCGGTGAAGAGGGATCTTCAAAGGCTATGGGAGGAAATCCCAGACAGAAATTTTCCTGGTCCTCCAGGTTGGGGGTTTATGCTGTGGGCCAGCTCCCCACACATTAGAAAAAAAAACAAAATGCTAAAAGACCAAATCAATCAAAGCCGGACGGAAAAAAGTATGAAAGACAAAAGCAACGAAAACGGACATTGAATATAGGCACGTGGAATGTACGAGGAATTAGAAACAAAATTAATGAAGTAACAGTCTACCGTTTTTGGATGTTTTAGTAATTCGAAACCAAGACATGACACTTGGACACAAGGTATACAGGAAAAAGACTCACACAGACAGATACCTACATAAGCAGTCCAACCATCATCCCAGACAAAAACGCGGAATAATTAAAACCCTGGTGGAACGAGCCAAAAGGATTTCGGAACCACAGTATCTACAAGAAGAAATTAATCATCTCCAAGCAGCGTTTCAATCCAATGGATACAGCAAAACAGATTTTCGCCGAGCCATAAATCCCAATAAATACAAATCCGAAAACGGGAACAAGGAGGAGGCTAAGGGTAAGGTGTACCTACCATATATCAAGACAATAACGGAGAGAATTGGTCGAATATTAAATAAATATAACATATCTACAACCTACAAGCCAACACAAAAAATCAGCAATATACTGCGCCCAGCCAAAGATACAAGAGATCCGTTAAGTACTGCCGGTATATATCGCATCCCTTGCAGTTGTGGAGAAGTTTATATCGGCACAACAAAAAGAATGGTTACCACAAGATTGCAAGAACACAAGAGGCATTGCAGACTAAAACAAAAGGAAAAATCAGCCGTAGCGGAACACTGGATGAACAACCAAGAACATATAATAAGATTCGAAGAAACACAGGTATTGTCCCAAACATCACATTATTACACCAGACTGTACAGAGAAGCCATTGAAATATATAAACACAAAAATTCCTTTAACAAAAAAGAAGAAGAAACCATGAAGATAAACAAAATCTGGATCCCGGCATTGCACAATACGACAACGAAGCCTATGACTTCTGCTAGCGACAGCCTGGACAAAACAGCACGCAACACGGACCGCGCAGAAAACCGCCTCTCCACCAGGGGCGTGCCTATAAATAGGGAGGGAGTTTCCAACGACCAGCCAGTCTGCAGCGACTGTTGAGGAGTTCACAGAGAGCACGCAGATATCTCCTGAAGATGTCTACCGCAGCAGTAGACGAAACGTCGAGTAGAAGAACGACTGGACCACGGCCTATATGCCCGGAAGACGAACCTAATAGGGATCAAGACGCCGGCCGTGAAAGCCTACAGTTATACATAAGCAACCTCTACGGGAAGGATGTATTTCTTTCTATTCGGAAATTTGAAGATTTAAGAAAGAAAAAAGGACGCTTTCTGTGCAATTTAAGCTTTCTTCTACGGTGCAGAGACACGGGAACTATCCCTCAATTTCTACGATGCAAACAGATCTTCAAAACGACAAAGGCTAAGAGGATATATGGACGAACGGAACGGGCTCTTCTTAGAGAACGAATTCATGATACAAGACGAACCCTAGGGATGAATGATCAAGAACTTTTTTACTTACATCTGAAGATTAGCAATATTCTCAGTAAGAGAGACTGGGGGAAGGTGGACAACATCACATACCACAGCTTTTGCCGAACCATAGAGAAAAACACGGAACGACAGAAACAAAAATACATAAAAAATCATCAAGAAAACAGAAATAAACCACCCAACTCAAGAGCGGTAGTAAATTTGACAGACCGCCAACTCAACGAAGAAGAAATATCGGTACTTGCCAAAGGAGGAAATTTTGCTGTAACACCTAAAACAGTACCTATTGAAGACATCATAGCCAATGTAGAAGCCGGAATAAGGCAGCTGCCTATTCATCAGAGTGAGGAAATAAGGGGCGAAGTGTCTCCGCATTCTCCGTAAAACCAAACCACCGGTGAGTAATTTATCACGAAAAGAAAAAGTAGCTTTACATAATCTAAACGAAGACAAAGACATCATCGTTCTTCCTGCAGATAAAGGAAATGCCACCGTCATCATGGAAACAGAACAATACAACCAGAAAATGCAACAGCTTTTAGATCCAGAGACATACAAGATTCTTAAAACTGATCCTACAGCAAGAGTTCTACGTAAATCCAATAAACTTATCAAGAGCTCCACACTTGATGAAGACACTAAACGAGGATTGTACAAATCAGAAGCACTGCCACCAAGATTGTATGGATTACCAAAGATACACAAGGAAGGAACACCACTCAGACCTATTGTTTCGGCCATTGGATCACCTACATATGAACTCGCCAAGTTTCTCGCCTCACTATTGAAACCGTATATTGGAAAAACTGACACGTTTGTAAAAGACTCCACGCACTTCATAGAAAAAATAGACACTCTGAAACTCAAGCCAAACGATAAAATAATAAGCTTCGATGTGGTTTCTTTATTTACTAAGATACCTATCCCAGACACTATGACATACTTGCAAGATCTCTTTCCCCCAGATATAGTAGCGCTGTATAACATATGCCTCACAGAAACGTATTTCCAATGGGGAGGAATATTCTACGAGCAAATAGATGGCGTGGCCATGGGAAGTCCATTAAGCCCCGTAATAGCCAATTTTTACATGGAACAATTTGAAAAACAGGCCTTGGGGAATGCTACATTAAGACCTTCAGTTTGGCTGAGATATGTGGACGACACATTCGTCATTTGGGAGCATGGTGAAGAAGAACTTGATAACTTCAGGCAACATTTAAATGGTATTTGTCCCAGCATCCAATTCACCCTGGAAAGAGAAGAGAACAACAGTCTACCGTTTTTGGATGTTTTAGTAATTCGAAACCAAGACATGACACTTGGACACAAGGTATACAGGAAAAAGACTCACACAGACAGATACCTACTAAGCAGTCCAACCATCATCCCAGACAAAAACGCGGAATAATTAAAACCCTGGTGGAACGAGCCAAAAGGATTTCGGAACCACAGTATCTACAAGAAGAAATTAATCATCTCCAAGCAGCGTTTCAATCCAATGGATACAGCAAAACAGATTTTCGCCGAGCCATAAATCCCAATAAATACAAATCCGAAAACGGGAACAAGGAGGAGGCTAAGGGTAAGGTGTACCTACCATATATCAAGACAATAACGGAGAGAATTGGTCGAATATTAAATAAATATAACATATCTACAACCTACAAGCCAACACAAAAAATCAGCAATATACTGCGCCCAGCCAAAGATACAAGAGATCCGTTAAGTACTGCCGGTATATAATAATAATAATAATAATAATAATAATAATAATAATAGCTTTATTTTACCTGGCAGAGTTAAGGCCTTAAGGCCTTGTCTACCACTCAACCAGGTTTAAAAAAAATACAAACAAAAAATAGTCTTAAATCTAAATTACAATATATATATAAACGATTACAAGTTATGAATACAATACAATTAATATTTATAATGTATTTTGATTTACTCTAAATTTAACGAATTAAATATATAATATGTACAATATATATAAAAAACAGGAAAAGATTAATGACATAGTATAAAATTAAATAAATAGAGAAAAATTAATTATTAGACAACAGGTAACTGTATAAGCGTGACTTAAAGGTACCAAGTGTGCGGCAACCCCTGATATCTTGAGGAAGGAGATTCCAGGAGCGGGCAGAGGCTACTGTGAAGGAAGTAGAATAGGAGGAAGTGCTATGAAGAGGAATTGTTAGCAGACTGCTATCTTGTGATCTAGTGTCAATATTGTGGTAAGAGGATAACTTCTCAAATCTAGACGCCAGGTAAGTAGGGATGTAGGAATTCAGAAGCTTGAAAAGTAGTGAAAGAGAGTGCAATTTACGTCTGTCAGTAAGACGGAGCCAAGAGAGGTTATTAAAGTGTTCGGAAATATGGTCATAACGGCGGATATTGAAAATGAATCGAACGCAAGCATTATGAACACGCTGCAGTCTCTGCGACAAGTCATAGTTTAGATCATTAATATAATGTCACAATAATCGAAGTGTGGTAACACAAGATTCTGCACAAGGATTTGTTTTAACGAAACTGGGAGAAAATTCTTTAAACGTCTAAGATAATGTAAGATGGAGAAAGTCTTTTTACATATGTGTTTCACTTGTGTTTGCCAGGTTAAATTTGCGTCTAGATGTAGTCCAAGATCTATTACTGAAGAAGAATAAGGGATGATTATATTATTTATAGTAATGTTTGGTAGTGTAGATATGTCAAAGGTTGTAAGCAGTCTTTGTTGTCCCATTAGAATTACTTGTGACTTGTTAGGATTTAGATTTAGACCGATACTTGAAGACCAGTTAAAGATGGATATGAGATCGTCATTCATTTTTGTCAAGCTGTTATAGAGAGAATGAGGAGGTGAATGTAGGTAAATTTGGAGATCATCAGCGTAGAGGTGATAACGGCAGTGCTTTAGTACAGTTGGCAAGTCATTTATGTAGATTGAGAAAGAAGAGGTCCGAGAACACTGCCCTGGGGGACTCCAGCCGGCACGTTGCGCCAAGACGAAGATCTAGAGTTTAATGAAACGTATTGTTGACGACCGTGCAGGTATGAGTCGAACCAGGATACAGCGCTGTCAGACAAGTGTAGGTGCTTGAGCTTATCATAAGTAAGTCGTGGTCTACTGTGTCAAAAGCTTTGCTGAAGTCAAGTAAGGTTAAAGGAGTCAATTGACGTCTGTCCACGGCTTCACGAATATCTTCAGTAATTTTTAGCAAAGCTGTGGTTGTGCTATGACCATATCTAAAGCCGGATTGATAAGGATCAAGGAGGTGATTTTCTTGGAGATATTCAGTCATTTGCTTATGTACAATATGTTCCAGGGCTTTAGATAATGTCGGAAGGATGCTAATCGGTCGGTAGTCATTACAGTTAGCAGGTGTACTTATTTTTGGTATAGGCCGAACTCTAGACTGTTTCCATACAGTAGGGAAGATAGAAGTTATAAGGGAAGCATTAAAAATATGAGTCACTGTGGGTAGTATAATGTCAATGATTTTATTTAGCATTAAAATGCTGATGTTATCTGTTCCTTGTGCATTGGATTTAATCCGCTTGAGTGCTTTTTAACGTCTATAGGCGAAATGTCGTTAAAGTGAAATTTATCTCTTCCTATATGGGGGGATGGGGATAAGTCTTTAAGAATGTCTGTTTTAGTCTTGTTGTCTGGAGGTGTCATGGGTATTGAGGTAAAATGTTCATTTAAGTCATCTACAGAAATGTCTATAGAGTCAGTTGAGGGATTCAACTGTCTAAGTCCCATTGCACGGAGATTTCGCCAAGTGTCCCGTGCACTTATTTCAGGTCCGATTATACTGTGGGCGTGTCGTAGTTTGGCATTGCGTATAGTTTGTGTAGTTGTGTTTCTAAGTTGTTTGTACAGTTGCCAGTTCTCGTCATTTTTATGTCGTCTGTATGTTCGGTATGCTTTGTCTCGTTTTGACATAAGTTCACGTATTGAGTCATTCATCCAGGGTGCAGGGGGGCGGGAAAATCGTCGGGTTTTTACTGGTGCATGTCTATCATATAGTTGTAATATCAGTGTATTAATGTGTCTACTTTTTCATCAACTGATCTAAGATTCCATATTGTGTACCAAGGTAGTTCTAAAGCGTCTGATTTTAGTTTAGTATCGTCTATGTTTGTAAATTTCTGTACGTAATCAATTTAGAGCGTCTTTTAGGACATTGGAGTGAGTATTCTACGAATACAATGTCATGAGCAGATATGCCGGGAGCAGGAATTTGTCCATATGACAGTACTTTCTGTGGATGTGTAGTCACTATTAAGTCCAGTAGAGTGTCGGTATTAGCAGTATGATGTGTGGCAGAGAAAGGAACAATTGTCATATT
This sequence comes from Diploptera punctata, assembly GCA_030220185.1. Taxonomy (NCBI): domain Eukaryota; kingdom Metazoa; phylum Arthropoda; class Insecta; order Blattodea; family Blaberidae; genus Diploptera; species Diploptera punctata. Next base: position 2,207,589 of record JASPKZ010010287.1, on the reverse strand, counting down.
TAAGCTTTGGAACATATTTTTAAGTTGTATGGCTGGTGAGTCAGTCTGAAGAAGATTTGTATTAAAATCGCCTGCGACAATAACGTGTTCATAATGAGGTAATGAATCGTTCAGAGCGTTTTCTAGATCCGAAAGGTGCCTTATTTTTGGAGGTTTGTATACAATGCATAAGAGACATTTTTTTAGACTGGCTTGAATTTCTACGAATAAGAACTCGGGGCGAGCGGAATATACAGAAGGGGACTTGTGGACAATTCTTGGATTAAGCTCATTTGATATAAAGGCACAAACTCCTCCACCTCTTTTATCTATTCTGTCATTTCTGAGCAATGTATATCCGTCTAGGTGAACAAGGGACGAAGGTATGGAAGGGGTCAGCCAGGTTTCCGAAATTAAAATGGCGCTCAGTCCAAGAGATGAAAATATGGTTTCAAACTCATCAAAGTGGGACAGAATGCTTTGTGAATTTACGTGAGCGATTTTAAGTGATGATTTATCGCATCCCTTGCAGTTGTGGAGAAGTTTATATCGGCACAACAAAAAGAATGGTTACCACAAGATTGCAAGAACACAAGAGGCATTGCAGACTAAAACAAAAGGAAAAATCAGCCGTAGCGGAACACTGGATGAACAACCAAGAACATATAATAAGATTCGAAGAAACACAGGTATTGTCCCAAACATCACATTATTACACCAGACTGTACAGAGAAGCCATTGAAATATATAAACACAAAAATTCCTTTAACAAAAAAGAAGAAACCATGAAGATAAACAAAATCTGGATCCCGGCATTGCACATACGACAACGAAGCCTATGACTTCTGCTAGCGACAGCCTGGACAAAACAGCACGCAACACGGACCGCGCAGAAAACCGCCTCTCCACCAGGGGCGTGCCTATAAATAGGGAGGGAGTTTCCAACGACCAGCCAGTCTGCAGCCGACTGTTGAGGAGTTCACAGAGAGCACGCAGTATCTCCTGAAGATGTCTACCGCAGCAGTAGACGAAACGTCGAGTAGAAGAACGACTGGACCACGGCCTATATGCCCGGAAGACGAACCTAATAGGGATCAAGACGCCGGCCGTGAAAGCCTACAGTTATACATAAGCAGGAGAATTATTCCAGAACAATATAGATATTGCAGCAGTGACGGAAACAAAAAAGAAAGGATCGGGAAATTCATATTTAGGAAACTACATACATTTTTGGTCAGGTGTAAATAAATCAAAAAGAGCTAAAGCAGGAGTATCAATGTACAGTAAAAACATAACAGAATATGAACATATTAATGAAAGATGCCTAAAGATTAAAATGAAGCTTATGGGAAGAACAATGGTGTTCTTAGCAGTCTACTCACCAACAGATGATGCTGCACAGAGTCAGAAAGAAAAGTACTATTCAGTATTAGTGGAACAAATAGAGAAAATACGAAGTAATGAAGAATTAATACTAATGGGAGATTTAAATGGGAAAGTGGGTAGAAGAAACAATGATGAAGCAGTAGGAAAATATGGGGAACAAGAAGTCAACGATAATGGAAATAGAATCATAGAGATGTGCAAACAACATAAATTAAAGATAGTAAACACATTTTTCGACCATAAGGATATTCATAAATTTACTTGGGAACGACCTAGTCTCAATCAGAAATCAATAATAGACTACATAATTGTAAAGCAAAATACTTCCTTATTTATTAAGGACTCAAGGGTTAAAAGAGGAGCAAATTGTGGTTCTGACCACTATCTACTCACAGCACAGATCATCCCCAAATTCCCTACAAGGAAAAAAGTGCATGATGAAGCAAGGGAATCAACAATGCAACCGAAGCAGGAAGAGAAATTTAAACTGTATTTATTTAATCAGGATAGTATCAAAAACTTATATAAAGAAAGACTGAGGATTAAAATTGAGAATTTGGATTACAAGGAAGACATAGAAGAAGAATATAATCAATTAAAGGAAATAATACATTCGGCAGCAAAAGAAGCATTAGGCACAATAAATAAAAAACAAAATACACAAGATTGGGGGAATGATGATATTGAAGAATTAACCAAAAAGAAGAAAAAATGCTACTTAGAATGGTTGGCAAATAAAACAACAGAAAATGGATAGAATACAAGAGAACAAGCGCCGAAGTTAAAAGGAAAGTGATAGAAGAAAAAAAACAATTATGGAAAAGCAAATGCCAAGAAATAGAAAGTTATATAGGAGGATCACAATCATCAGAAGTATGGAGATTTCTAAAAACACTGAAAACCAACCAAGGACCCAGCAAGATAAATTTGTTAGCAAAATCAGACGCAGAAAAACATTACAAAGCTTTACTGTCAGAAACTAGAAATGAGTTTATGGAAACAACAGAAAATCCATCCATAGAAATGAACGCCCTGGAATTTGATACAATAGATATAGAATTAGAAATTCAAACCCTAAAGAATAAAAAGGCACCAGGGCCAGGAAACATACCAAATGAGTTAATTAAATATGGCCCAAAAAATTTAATAGGTAGATTGAGGGACTTGTATAATAAGTGCATTGCAATACAGAAGATTCCTGATGAATGGAAAATAAGCTACATAGTACCAATATACAAGAAGGGCGATAGAAGAGACGCAAAAAACTACAGAGGACTAAGTATAAATAACACATTATATAGAATATTTACGAAGTTATTAAAAACAAAGTTACAAAAAGATGTTAAAGACAAATTAGGAGAAGATCAAAATGGATTCAGACCAGGAAGGTCATGTGTTGACAATATATTTGCAATACAACAGTTAATTGAAAAACGGACTGCAGTTGGAGAAGAAACCCATTTGACAATGATAGATTTAGAGAAAGCTTAGACTCAATTCCGAGGAACAAATTATGGGAAGTATTGGAGAAATACAATATTGACAGAAACCTAATAGAAATTATTAAACAAACCTATAAAGATAACTCCGCTTATGTTTAAAATGGGAAATATAATGTCGAATCCTATAAACACCTCAAAGGGATTGAAACAAGGGTGCAGTCTATCACCAATTTTATTTAATATTTATGTAGAATTTATATTAACGAAATGGAAACAAAGCTGCAAAGGTATGGGGATCCCAATAGGCAATAGATTTTTGCTGACATTACAATTTGCCGATGATCAACTGGTTTTAGCGCAAGACAATTTTGATATGGAATTCATGATAAAAAGGTTGAAAAGCACATATGAATCATGGGGTCTCACAGTAAATTTACAAAAAACAGAATATCTGGCAATAAATAGCAATGAAAGAGAAAACTTAGTATTGGAAGATGGAGTCCAAATAAAGCAAGTGAAACAAACTAAATATTGGGAATGATTATGGATAACATCGAAGGTATAGGCAAAGAGAACATAAAACATAGAATTGAATTGAGTAGCAAAATAATATCATCATTAAATTCCATATGGTGGGATAAGCATATTTGGAAAGACACAAAAAAATATATTGGTAAAACATTGGTGGAATCTGTTGCAATGTACGGAGTGAGGTATGGACAATCAATAAGTACTACAAGAATAGACTAATAGCTCTAGAAATGGATTATTTACGAAGAAGTGCCAGAAAGTCTAAATTAGAACGTGTCACAAATAAGGAAATTAGAAACAAAATGGAAGCAGAAGAAAGCATAATTGAAAGAATTGAGGAAAAGGAATTAAAGTGGTTAGGACATGTTTTAAGAATGGAAGATGAGCGATGGCCGAAGCAACTATATGAATGGCATCCTAACAGAAAGAAGAAAAGAGGAAGACCAAGGTTAACATGGAAGGAAAACATGAAGACAGTAATGCAAGCTAGAGGGCTAAGCATCGAAGATGCCCAAGACCGTAGGCTTTGGAGGTTTGGCACGGGAAGACGGCAGCAGCTGTAAAAACCCGAAGATAGATAGAGATAATTTAGATTTAAGACTTTTCTTTTGTATTTTTTTTAAACCTGGTTGAGTGGTAGACAAGGCCTTAAGGCCTTAACTCTGCCAGGTAAAATAAAGCTATTATTATTATTATTATTATTATTATTATTATTATTATTATTATTATTATTATTATAACAGGTCAAGCCCTGTAAGGGCCGTGAGGGTGAGACACACAGAACAAAAGGAAGGTTAAAGTAAAAAAAATTAAATAAATAACTCATTAGAGCGCTATCGAACCCGTAGGTACATGGCCGCGCGAACATAAGCTGTTCATACATCCCTATCGTGAGCTATTGTTTTCCAATCATACGCTGTATAATCTACTTCTTTTAAATCATGGATAATGTTATTCTCTCACCTCTTTCTTGGTCTACAAACTGGACGTTTTGGCTCTGGTTTCCTTACAAGAAGCTTCCATGCCCCTCTTTCATTCCCTATTCGTGTCACACGTCTTTCCCATCGCAGTCTACGAGACTTGACTGTTATTATTATATCTGGTTTCCTATAAAGGTGTTATGGTCTTATCCATTCACCTGTCTGTTCATCTCTCTTTGGTCTAAACATTTTCCTGAGAACTTTGTAATCTTTTCTCCTCCCTCAAAGTTACAGTCCGTGTTTTGCATGCATATACAGTAATAAGAAAAAAATATGAGATTAAATAGCAGTGATTAATCAGTTTTTTTATTCAATACCACAACACGAATCCAGTTAACCTAGGCACTAACCTTGCTCACTTAAAACCATATATCATAGTAAGAACGCTGGCGTCGACCTTGTGGAAATCTGAGCATAACTTAGCGTAAATATCATGGAAGGACTGGCTTTAATTCCTGATTTTTAAAAAACAAGGCCGGTATAACGTGGGTATATTAACTATATGCAAGAAACTGTTTAGAATTATAATATAATTTAAAAATCCGTCACGCAGGATCTGCGTAAACCAACTGAATTCTTCAGCAAGTCCAATTTATGATCTGTTTTTTTGATAGTTTATGTTTTCTACATGTATGCGACATATGATCAGCATATGGTAACTCTGCTCCAAGGTATGATGCCTTAAAACACTAGGATATGGCGCGGGTCTTAATATTTAGGAACAAATAAACAAAATAATACAAAATAGTAATTAATGTTATTTTGCAATAATAAGTAAAGTGTAAAGTGATCCTACGACAGGCCTGGAGGCCCTTGGGGTAGTAGGAGGTTAAGGCTCCCACATTTTCTAGACAATCGGCACTTTATGTGAGCCGGGTTGTCAGCCCTGCGTGACGGCCGCCTTTACCCCCACAGCAAGCGTCTGGTACTCATTTCCGTTAGAGGCTGAGTCGACCCTAAGGCCATAGTGCCGCCAGAGGGTTTGGGTCTGTTTAAAAATCCTAAAGTATTTAAAATCAAAATATGTAACACGTGAAAAAAAAAAACAGATTGTATAAAACACTAATTAAACCATTACACAGTCACAGGACTGAAATCTGACTTAACATCTGACTTAACATGACAAATCTCGATTGGCTGTTTTTGAAAGAAAGATACTCAGAAGGGTATATGGACCTATGGCCCTGGGGTTAACTCAGCTTCTAACGGAAATGAGTACCAGACGCTTGTTCTGGGGGTAAAGTCGGCCGTCACGCAGGGCTGACAACCCGGCTGACATAAAATACCGATTGTCTAGAAAAAGTGGGACCCTTAACCTCCTACTACCCCAAGGGCCTCCGGGCCTGTTGTGGGATCACTTTACTTATATATATATATATATATATATATATAGGCCTATATATATATATATATATATATATATATATATATGAAAAAAAATATTGATTCAATTTAATTTGAAAAAGGAATTATGTGTTTATTAAAAAAACAAAAAAAAACTCTTGTAGAATTTTGAATGAACAATTTTTTTCCCAATTACAATGAATTCAGCGAACCAGCTATGGTTATCCTGGAGAAATAAATTGAAATTCAAATTAACATAATCAGAATCATATTTGCCTAGAAGCATAATTAAGCTATACAAATGGTATAAACATAGTCGAAAGAAGGTAAAGTTACAAATAAAAGCCTCAAGGCCTAGAAAGGCTAACAAAAGGACCAATAAACCAAAAAAGTCGAAAAAGGAAATAAGGGGTGCATAAAAGCAACCATTTTCTGGCTTACAATGACCCAAAATTTATATATGTTATGTTGGGCCTCGTCTTCACGCATAACATGTTTGTCCTGTCTAATATGACTACTATTGTAATTTTTTTGTATTCATGTGTAACATATGTTTGTCCTGTTTTATATGACTATTATTGTATTTTTTTTTGTATTCATATGTAACATATGCTTGTTCTGGTGAGTGGAAGAGAAGGCCACATGGCCTTAACTCCACCAGGCTAAATAAATAAATAAATAAAATAAATAAAATAAATATTCTCCCACCTCAAAAAAAAAAAATAAAAAAATAAAAATAAAAAAAAAGATTTTCCTCAACTGCCGAACCCTAATTATCAGTTTTCTCGCGATAAAATAGCCAACTACTATCAAACTTTCGTCTTTATCCAATCTTAAGTGTAATTTAAAATTTCACGCTTTATATTTAGAACGCAATGCATATGCAGATGTAGCTCCTGATGTAACACAATCATACAATGTTATATGTTACAGCATAACGTAGAATTTTATGTTTGTTTATCTCTACGTCTAATTTACAATCAATAAAACAGCTGCTATGAGTTACGTAAAAATGATATATAGTAAACATGCTAAGTACAGTCAGTGGGCAAGTTTTCTTAAAGTAAGGAATTAATTCGATTAATTGCTTAGCTTTTAACTAACGAACCCGTAGGTTCATGCCGTGCAGACATAACATCTCTACACGTCTCGATCCTGAATTGATGTTTTCCAATAATCCCTGTATAATCTACTTCCCTCAAACCATGGTTAATGTTATTCTCCCACCTCATTCTTGGTTTACCAACTGGTCAGTTTCAACTAGGAATTTTCATGCCCTTCTTGCATTCCCTATTCGTGCTACTGCCATCGCCAGTCTACGAGACTGAATTCTTCTTATTATATCATATTTCCTTATAAAGGTCATGTAGCTCACTGTTTTGCAGTCTTCTCCATTTACCTTGTCTGTAAATCTATCTTTGATCCAAAATTTTTCCTAACCACTTTATTCTCAAATATTTGTAATCTTCTTTCCTCCCTTAAAGTAAGAGTCCATGTTTCACATCCATGTAATATACTGTAATTGGTAGAATAACAATTTTATATATTTTGACTTTAATTTTTTTAGAGAAGTTGTGACGACGAGAGTCTCTGTAATACATAATAGCATAGATGTCCAGAATTGAGCCTATGTTTAATTTCTTTGTGCATCTCATTCCTATTTGTGACTATTGTTCCTAGGTATTTGAATTCAGCCACTTCTTCAAAATTTTCCTCATTTGTCATTAACTGTCCAATTCCAGTATACAATATAATGCATTGTATATGTGTGACTATATAGCCTATTTACGGGTAGTTTTACTGATGTTTACTACCAGCCCCAATTTCTTTGCATTACTCAATAGAATTTCGAATCTCCACATATGCGATTGACATATCTGAACGTAGGGCTGCAACCTGCTGATAGGACAAGGGGCTACTAGGAATTTTTACATAGTATGGGAGACCGGAGTCCCGCGCCGTAGCCGAGCGGTTAAGGTAGGAAGCCTTGCCGCAGAGCTACGGGACTTGCGCTGGTTCGAGTCTCCATGGGGGAAGAAATTTTCTCATGGTATTTCGGCCAGTATGGGACCGGTGCCCACCCAGCATCGTGAGGCAATTGGGTAGCTACAATAAGTAGCGGCTCCAGGTTGAGGAAACCAGCTATAACGGCTGGGGGACTCGACATGCTAACCACATGTCACCCCTACCCTGGCTGCTGATCATCTACCTCTGTGATTGACACATGTGGATGTGAGGCCAGCAGCCGGCTGGTAGGCTAAGGGCCTTGTAGGCCTGTCGCGCCAGGAGTTTTTTTTTTATGGGAGACCGGATATGAAGACCCTACACTGGCTAGATGATTATCCACCTTTGTCATGATTAACACAAGTGGTTGTGAGGCCAGCAGTCGGAAACGCTTTCTAGGAGTGGAATAGAATCTGATTTCTATTTTTTTTAATACGAGTTACTTTTTTACATTTTTCACTATCATCTGTTTAAAGAAATCTAGTTTCAATTTAAGACACTTGGATACAATGTGTGTTTTATAAATTCAATATCCATGGCTGTCAAGTTTATTGGCAAACTCAACTAGTCAAACCGGCAGAAAATTGTATTTTGCTATAAGCACATTTGTTTGCAAGTACCTAGACCATTTCTAAATTATTCAACTTCATTATAAGTTTATAGGCCACATATAGACCTATTTTCCCGACACTAACTGACGATAATCGCCAGAATTCGACTCAAATTTGCATCGTAAATTTCATTAAAAGTGACTTGGTTTTTATTTTTTGTTTCATTATTTTTTTACTTCATTCTGGTTTTAAATTGTAAACTACTTGAGGTTAATTGGAACTTTATTTCTTCATTTATGGGTAAGTCTATGGAATAATTTTAAACCGAAAATTAGAAACTGGCTTTAAACCACACCTTTTTATTCTTGCATATCATGCTAACCCTTAAATTGGTAAAACACAAATTTCTTCTGTTATTTAAATGTGACGGACCGCAGTGAAAAACGGAACCTTGTTTAACTATTATTATTAGATATATGTATAATTAGACACACATTTAAGTGATTTCTTTTTGTTCGTTTTCTTCTGATTTATTTAAAATATCAAATTAATTGAACCAACTGATGTATCAAAAAATATGCATTAAGAATTTAAGGGTTAAAATATATATTATAGTCTAATGGTTAAAATAGCTGAAACTTGGATAATTTTAGAATATAGAAAATTAAATAGTAATAGGCCCTACATGCATTTTTTATCATAAGTAATGCCACGAGTGATTTCCAAATTATCAATAAATTCACGACTCAGAAAGTGAGGAGTAAATTTACCTAGAGAATTTGGAAATCAAGAGTTGCATTTGTTAGGACTATTTAACGAATAAAATTAAGCTGTTTACTCACAAATCATTATTTAAATATAGTTATTTTAAAATATTTAATGTAAACGGCGATGTTTGAAAACAAATGAGAAACGTTATGTTTCACTTGTTTGTCACTGCAACCAGATCATATTATTTATTGCCAAAGGATAGCAATATTGTAAGAATGCACTCTAGTGTAGAAAAAATGAAACACATCAAACTGTATATTAATTAATTTCTTATGTCCTATAATGTAAAAATGTCAATTATATTTTTCTGGAACGTTATTACTTGGAAAAAAAATTGTTTAAGAAATTGCAAGCTGTGGTTTTTTTTTGTGGTATAATTAATCAAATGCTACAAATGTTTTTATATTATCTCCCACAACCACGATACGTTTACGTTCGTGCACTATGTACTATCTGGTAGCCACATGCGGCCACTGCAAAATAATGCTATGACCTATTCAGAATGTTAAAAAGGAGGAGCTTGATTTTACAGTGATCAAATTAAACTGATAAAATCGAGGTGAAAAACGACTGTGATTGGTTGTAAATAAGAAATCATTGAAATGTGATTGGTCATTGACTCCCATTTGGGGTATGAGTTAAATAGTCAAGTAAATTAACATTTTTAGACTATTATACTATCTGTACCCAGTAATAGGTCTATTATGTGCTTGTGAAACATGGATTCTTACTTTAAGGGAGGAGAAAAGATTGCGAGCATTTGATAATTACTTTATTAGAAAAAAATTTCGACCAAAAAGAGATGAAAAGACAGGCGAATGGAAAAGACTATATAACAGTGAGGTACAAGACTTTTATAGAAACTAGGTATAGGCCCTAATAGGGACAGGCTGCAGTGTACAGGGCACGTGACTTTAATGGGGAATGAAAGAGGAGCATGGAAGCTTCTTAGAGCAAAACCAGAGGGAAAACTACCAGTTGGTAAACCAAGAATGAGGTGAGAGAATTACATTAACCATGATTTGAGGGAAGTAGATTATCCAGATGATGACTGGAAAATATTAGCTCAGGATAGCGATGTGCAAAGAGCTTATATCCGCGCGGTCATGAACCTATGGGTTCGATAGTGCCAGTGAGATGGTTAATTAGATGCCAAAGTCCTACTCACTTACTCACTGGCACTATCGAACCCGTAGGTTCATGGCCGCACGGATATAAGCTCTCCATACATCCCTATCCTGAGCTAATGCTTTTCAATGATCTTCTTCTTCTTCTACTACAAGGTTTAGGCTATGCAGCCTGTTCCGGCGGAGTTAAAAGTGGAGTCCATCTTCTGCGTGGTCGGCCAACATCTCTTGTTCCTATGGGATTATAAAGGAAGGTTCTTTTTGGTATTCTTTCGTTGTTCATTCTCATTAAGTGTTCTGTCCATTTCTTATTATTTTCGCTGATTTTATCTTCAATTTTATATATATTTAATTCTTCTCGTATAGTTTCATTCCTTATTCTATCCGCTCTTGTGCATCCTTTCACATTACGTAAAAACAGCATTTCCGCAGTCTGTATCCTGCTTTTATCCCTTGATTTCATTATCCAATTTTCACTTCCATACAACAACAAAGGAACAGCCATTGTTTTATATAATTTAAGTTTCGTATCTTTCCTTGTTTTCCGGCCTAAGGTTCTTTTTTATGGTTCCACAAATAGCCTGAAATTTATTTATTTTATTTTCTATATCTTTATTTTCTCTATAAGTTATATCACATCCTAAATATTGGAAATATGATACTTGTTCTATTATTTTGTTATCCAGTACAATTTTTGATTTAATTCCATATTTACCAATAAATGTCATTACTTTTGACTTCTTTATTGATATTTTACAATTATATCTATTGGCTATTAATTTAAATTTATATGCTAACATTTGGAGCTCATTTTCAGATTCTGCTAAAAGTACAACATCGTCAGCGAATAATAAAGCATTTATTTTATCTTCATTATCAATTAATATTCCTTCATTAGTTAAAACCTTCTTCCATTCTTTTAGGATATCGTCCATATAAATATTAAATAATATAGGTGAGAGTGAACACCCTTGTCGTACTCCTTGGTTCCAATGATTCCCTGTATAATCTACTTCCCTCAAATCATAGTTAATGTTATTCTCCCACCTCATTCTTGGTCTACCAACTGGGCGTTATTATTTGTATTTTGATTGTTTATCAGAAAATGCTACTAGATGATTATCTCGCCGTTTATCTAAATGAAATGACCTTCACAAGAACATAAAAAGTTCTTCAGGTTTATGATGTCATCGTATTTTCCGAATACACTGTATGTGTGTATAAAAACAACCATGACTACATGTTTGTCTGCTGATGTGCAATTTAAGTGTAGCCGGAGTTTTTATAACTCTAGTGGATTTATGGCAACACCTCCAGGTAAAATTAAATAAAAACTTACCTGTCTAATGAAACGTTCAAACTGCTAACATTTTGTCCATTGTATTAACTTTCCGCATTTACTTTCAAGCGTTTTCTTTTACTTCGTTAGTTACAGACATAAACAGACGTTATATAACATAACCAGGGCTCTGAAGTTGAGCATCTATGGGATACCTCCTAAAAGAACTAAATATATAGGCCTAATAAAAAATCCTAAAAACTGAAAAAGGGCGCAAAAAGGCAATTAAATAATTTTAATTTCAACTATATTTTAACCCTTAAATTCGTAATGTGTCCTTTCGGATACATCAGTTGGTTTAATATTTTAAATAAATCAGAATAAAACGAACAAAAAAACACTTAAATATGTGTCTAATTATACAATGTACCTAATAATAACAGTTATACAAGATTCCGTTTTCACTGCGGTCCGCCACATTCAAATAACTAACGGAAAAAAATTGTGTTCTGCCAATTTAAGAGATAATGAATAGATTACAATTATGTTTAAAAAGTACAAAATTCTAGCGATATGCAACATATACTGCAAAAAAAGGACTGGAAATCTTCTTCTTTTATACTTTATAGGCCTAATATTTTAATTCAATATTGTTTGATAAACAAAATTCTGTGTTCATTAAAAAAAAATTCTTGAAGAATTTAGAATGAACGACTTTTTCCCACCTACAACGAATTCAGCGAATCCGCTATGGATACCCTAGAGAAAGAAATTCAAATTCAACTTAGAATAACTAGAAACACATTTGGCTAGAAGCATAATTAGGCTATATAAATATAGACTAAAGAAGATAACGCTGCAAAAAAAACCGTCATGACCTATAAAAATGCCAAAAAATAACCAATAAGCCAAAAAGTTCGAAAAAGGAAAGAAATAGGCCTATATGAATATATATAGGCCTATTTTAAGTTCGGCCTCGAATTCAGACGTAAAATAAGTAATAAATAAGTGGTTTTCTCAACTTCCGAGTTCTAAACATAACATTCTCCAAATTGTGGTGCCCAAAATGATGTGCCCTATGATCACCAATGAAAATAGTAAATTCAGAAAAATTGAACAATGTATTAACATACAGAATAATCATTTGAGAAAGCAAATCATTTCATATACCTTCGAGTTTTAATAAATAAACAAAACAATATTCAGGAAGAAATAAATAAGAAAATACAAAATGCTAATAAATGTTATTTCTGCAAAAATAAAGTTTTTGAAACCAAAATATGTGACACGTGGAACAAAAACCAGATTGTGTAAAACACTAATTAAACCAGTGCTAACTTACCGGAGTGAAATGTGGGTTCTGACTCAACATGAGAGATTTCGATTTTGAAAGAAAGATACTCAGATGGATAAAAGACAAAATGATTTTTGTAAATAAAGTAATTAAATATGTAAAAAATAGTTTAATAAATCAGACAAACGCTTAATCGCAAGATTAATATGTTCGGTCCATGTACAGTCGATTGGAAATTTCGTGTAAGAAATTTGGACTGGAAGTAAATATGAATAAAACTAAATAGGATATATTGTCACACATAGAAATACATTGTATAATGAAAATACACAGCTGATGATACATAAGGATATTCTGAAGAATATATCAGTTCAAAACTCTAGGCTATCTACAATAATTACAAACAGGAATGAGGCCCACGATGAAATTAAACATAGGCTCAAACCTGAAAATGTATGCTATTATGCAGGCACTCTTGTCTTTCCAACTTATTTTTAAATAGGTTGAACTGAAATATAAACTATTATTCTACCAGTTATATTATATGGATGCGAAACATGGACTCTTACTTTAAGTGAGGAGCAAAGATTACGAGTATTTGAGAATAAAGTTCTTAGGAAAATGTTTAGACCAAAGAGCGATGAACCGACAGGCGAATGGAGAAGACTTCATAACAGTGAACTACATGATCTTAATAGGAAACCAGATATAATGAGAACAATTAAGTCTCGTAGATTGCGATGGGCTGGACATGTTTTAAGAATGGGGAGTGAAATAGGAGCATGGAAGCTTCTTGTAGGAAAAGCGTCCAATAGGTAGGCCAAGAGTGAGATAGGATGATTACACTGGTCAACATGATTTTTGTCTCAGGAGTACCAATAGTCGTACTTAATGGAGTTTTTTATCGTGTTTTCAAATATCTATTCGGAATTTCTCCATCACCCACAGTTTTTTTTAATTCAATTTCAATTAATGGATTTAAATAATTATTTTTTAATAAACGTTTTTCGTCCATTTGTCCATTGTAAAATAAAACCAAATGAGCTAACTCAAATGGTTTCAGCTATGGAAAAGATATATCAAGGCAAATAGAATCCTAATATGCTGGCCGATTATTGTTGGACCATCAAGAGGGATGCTCCACAGGCGAAATATAGCAGAAATAGTCATTTCTTACTTTCTAGGTGAGTCGGAATGTTCGAATATTGTGCAGTTACGAATATAGAAAATATTAAAATGTTTGAAATTATAAATTCCTGTCTCTCGGAAACTTGTCTGATGGAGAAAAACCGATATCATATTTGAATTCAGGAGAAAAAATACTATCAGAATCACATAGCCTATTTTCCTTTCTGAGACAAAAAATAGTTTCTTTTTTCTTGCTCAGTGTAATTAACTATAATTTCAGGGAAGTAGTTTATACAGGGAATAAATGGATAGGGATTTATAGAGAGCTTATAATCGCGAGGGCATGAACCTACGGGTTCGATGGTGTCAATCAGTTAGTTAGTAAATTAGGAGAAGTTATAAAATGTTAGTTTCATGACACAAAAATGTGTGGCACGTTAAAGAACTCTTGAAATAAAAAATATCCTCAACTCGTGTCCAACTCAGGGTCGGATCGAGGAATGAGATGAGATGAAACCCTTATATTTATAGAGGTCTGTGAGCTACAAGTGTGCCGGCCGACCACTCCTGACGTATCGTCACAGGGGCGGATGAATGAAATAAAATGGATGAGATGAATATGGAGAAATGGTGGAATAAAATTTGTGGCAGGGGAAAAACCCTGAGATTAGATATGCCAAATTCCAAGGAGTCTTGCAGTTGAATAAGGTGAAAGCTTCCACCCTTCACTGGAGCAACGAAAGTGTTTTATTTGCAGAGTATAACAATGACTCTGATGATCAATACAAATTTGTCGCCGGGAGTAGATTAAAGGAGTGTTTACGCATGCGTGGCGTGTGTGAGGTCACATTGTGTCACTTCCGTAACTCGAGGGTCAATCTGCGCCAACTGGTGAGTCACAAGGATCAGTCCGCTTCCTTCTGAAGACTGTGGGAAAATGTGGCAGGTGGTCGAACGTTTGCCAGTTTCCTCCCAGCGATCCTTTTCAGCGCGTCACTAAACTTCGCTCCCAACATCTCAAGACATTCCAAAAAAAATACAATTATTGCGTCATATCCGGCCATTATCACTCCCACTGCACCCACTTGCGAGTATACAAAACCTCACTGTAATTATCGAATATTGCTTTAATTAATTGTGTAATTTATTTTCAATCTAATGAGTTGGAATGAGGAGATCGCGAAATTTAAAAGCCGTCAATGTGTGGCAGCTTCTTGTGTGAGTAAAGAAACCAGGCAGGAGCTGTTAGAGCACGTGCTTGGCTAGCTTCTCTTTTTTTCTTTTTTTTCCATCCACTGCCCCCTTATAATCGCCTGCAAACCATGGCCGGCTGCGTTCCCACGGTCCGACTCTTGGCTCGACTCACAGCCGGCAGAACGCGCGGTGAGTGGGAGGGGGACAACAGTGAACGTGTGGGCTTGCGTTGTCGTTGTGCCATTGATAAATTTATATTCACAATCCATGACACTGTTACCATGCTGGCTGCCTCTGAAACAATTACAAATAACGGAACAACTTTTTTACATTGTATCGATTACATTGCTTATCAGATTGTTGTAGTTCTCTTTGAACTACTCAGATGTAAAGGGCACATAACTAACTAACTGGCATTATCGAACCCGTAGGTTCATGGCCTCGCGGACATAAGCTCTCCATACATCCCTATCCTCAGCTAATGTTTTCCAATCATTCTTTGTATAATCTACTTCCCTCAAATCATACTTAATGTTATTCTCCCACCTCATTCTTGATCTACCAACAGGGCGTTTTCCCTTTGGTTTTTCCTACAAGAAGCTTCCATGTACGTCTTTCATTCTCCATTCGTGTCACATGTCCTGCCTAACCAGTCTACGAGACAACTATTCTTATTTTATCTGGCTTCCTATAAAGACCATGTAGTTCACTGTTAAATAGTCTTCTCCATTCACCTGTCTCTTCATCTCTCTTTGGTCCAAACATTTTCTTAAGAACTTTATTCTCAAATACACGTAATCTCCTTTCCTCACTTAACTTAAAGCAAGAGTCCATGTTTCGCATCCATATAATAAACTGGGAGAATAATATATTTTCAGTTTAACGTTTTTTTAAGGAGTTGGGACGTCAAGGGTATTTGTAATACATAATAGCTCACATTTCCATAATTGAGTCTATGTTTAATTTCTTTGGGCCCATAAGTAAAATTTATTTATTTAGCAGATTTCAAAACATTTTCCTGCGCCCAATTAACTTCCTTCATTCTTCTCCATATCTCTGTCATTCCAATCTACATCATCCAATCCTTTTCCCTCATCTTTTATTTCTTCTTACGAGGATTAAACCTTATTGCTTCGTTCCGGCTCCAAGCGTCATAGCTGCTTGTGTCCATCTCTTTCGTGGGCGTCGCCGATATATTTTTCCTCCTCTCGGTTGATAGTTCAGAATTTGATGGTAATCATTCTGCAGACATGTTCATACCATTTTCTCCTCATGCTGCTCAAAACACCATCAATCCATATTCTTGGCCGTCCTCTTCTTCTTCTACCAAGTGGCATCCATTCCAGTAGGCCTATTCTTCTTGGGAATCTGTCTTCTGCCAATTTTTTTATATGACCATACCATTTTAATTGTTTATTTTTTATGAAATCACAATTAAAGTTTGTACGTTCATATTTTATTTAATTACAGTGTTTCTTATTATATCTCTTATAGGCATTTCAGCTGCGAGGGCCTCTGCCAAGGGATACAGGTACTGCTGCCTTGCAGCTAAGCTTTGATTCGAAAGAGTAAAAAATATTAAGTGATCCCACTATAGGCCATAGGAAATCCTTGTAGTAGTAGGAGGTTAGGGCTTTCACTTTTTCTAGACAGTCGGCACTTGATGTCAGCCGGGTTGTGAGCCCTGTGTGACGTATGCCGCTCTATCATGCGTATATGCATGAAACGTCAATATTAAAGTTAATGGTAATGGATAATGGCAAATGAGGAAGATTTCGAAGGATTTGCTGAATTCAAATACCTAGGAACAATAATCACAAATAGGAATGAGATGCACAAATAAATTAAACATAGGCTCAATTCTGGAAATGCGTGCTATTATGCATTGCAGAGATTCCTGACGTCCCAACTCCTTTCAAAAAGTTGAACTGAAAATATATAAAACTGTTATTCACCCAATAATATTATATGGATACCAAACATGGATTCCTACTTTAAGGGAGGAAAGGAGATCACAAGTGTTTGAGAATAAAGGTGTTAGGAATTTTTTTCGACCAAAGAGGGATGAACAGACAGATGAATGGACAAAACTACAGAACAGTTTATAGAAAGCCAGATATAATAAGAATAGTTAAAGTCTCGTAGGCTTCGAATGGGGAATTAAATAGGTGCATGGAAGTTTCTTGTAGAAAAACCAGGAAAACGCCCAGTAGGAAGACCAAGATGTGAGAATAACATTAACCATAATATGAGAGGAGTTGATTATGCAGGGGATGATTGGTAAACGTTGGCTCACGATAGGGATGTGTGGAGAGGTTATGACTGCGTGGCCATGAACCTACAGGTCGATAGAGCCAGTGAGTTAGCCATGTTGCATTTTAACTGCCCGTTACCCTACATTGTATGCATTTGATCACGTCATTTTGCTTCCCTAAACGTAAAGCGAGTTTAATCTCGGAATTCAGACTTGAGTTCTCAGCCATGAAACAATAGCCCCATAAAAATGGAATCTCTGTTTTATGTTGGTATCAAGACTACAAAACACAACAGCCAACTCCATTTAAGTGAAGGTTCATTAAAACAGATATTTTTAAATATCTGACGTAATAAAAAGTTTAATGCGGGTCTGATAAATATACAATAAGTAGGATCATGGGAAACTCAGATCTAAGCTATTCTCAGAAATGTATCCAGTTATGCTATGCACGCTGATTCAATAAATACATTTCAAACCTATTTCGATAAATAGACTATTAAAAATAATCTCGACCTTGTAAAACGAAACAATATACTAGCCCTACGAATTACTCATGTCTTTCCTTTTTTCCAATGTTATTGTCTTGTAATAAAAGCAGCAAAATGAATGCAGCTTTAATTAATTGAATTCCATAAAATCATAAGGTAGAAGAAATGGATCCAGTTACAATAAACATTTGTATAGTTTTGTTCTTTCTTTCTCCATAGATTTTATGTGACTATTTAACTCATGCCCCAAATGGGAGTCAATGACCAATCACGTTTCAATGATTTCTGTTTTACAACCAATCAGAGTCGTGTTTCACGAAATATTTATCAGTGTTAGGATTATCATATATTAAACAAAGCTCCTCCTTTTTAATATTCTGAACAGGTCTGACCGTTATTTTGCAGTGACTGAGCCTATAACAAATACGGCTACCAGATTGTATATAATAGTGCTTACATGTCAACATTTGTAGCAATTGATTATACCACCAAAAAAAGAAACCACTGTTTGCACTTTCTTAAATGTATTTTTTCCCAGGTAATAATCGAGAAAAATATAATTGTCATATTTACATCATACGACATCAAAAATGAATTAATATACAGATTGATGTGTTTCATTTTTTCTCCACTAGAGAGCATTCTTACAATATTGCGTTCCTTTGGCAATAAATAGTATGATCTGGTTGCAGTGATAAACAAAAGAAGCAGTAGAAGCGTACCTATCGTTTCTCATTTGTTTTCAAACATCGCCGTTTACATTAAATATATAAATATTTTAAAATAACTATAGTTAAATAATGATTTGTGAGTAAACAGCTTAATTTTATTCGTTAAATAGTCCTAACAAATGCCACTCTTGATTTCCAAATTCTCTAGATAAATTCACTCCTCACTTCGTGAGTCGTGAATTTATCAATAATTTGGAAATCACTCGTGGCATTACTTATGATAAATTTTCACTTTATTGTAGGGGAAAGCAGGCCTAATGTAAAATGATACTAACGTTTGAGTATTTTGTGTAATTCAAATAAAGACAAATAAATTGTATCATAGACGCCTATGTTTGTTCCCCGCATGGAGCAAATTTCATATCCCTTAAATTGGCAATGTGTCCTATAAGAGAGATCAGTAGACATACGAATGGAGAAGACTACATAACAGTGAGCTACATGGTCTTTATAGGAAACCAGGTATAATAAGAACAGTTAAGTCTCGTAGACTGGGATGAGAAGGACATGTGGCAAGAATGGAGAATGAAAGAGGGCATGGAAGCTTCTTGTAGAAAAACCAAAGGGAAAACATCCAGTTAGTAGACCAAGAATGAGGTGGAGAATAACATTAACTATTGTATGATTTCAGGTAAGTAGATTTTGCAAGGGACGATTGGAAAATATTACCTCAGGATAAGGATGTGTGGAGAGCTTATGTCCGCGCGGCCATGAGCCTAAGGGTTCCATAGTGTCAGTAAGTTAGTTAGTTTATCCTATAAGATACATTGGTTTAATTTATTTTATATCGTAATAAAAATGAAAACCGAATAGGTAAAAATTAAATTTTGTATCGAATTACAAATTTTACAGTAAGTTAATATCTTACAGTTGTAAAATATTTTATTTTTAATCTGGTCCAACACATTTTACAGCTGGCAGAAGACAATTTAAATGTTAAGGTTTAAATATTTTTTTAACAACAGAAATGTATCACAATAATATTATCTACCGGTAATCTTCTTCTTCTAATAATAATAAATAATAATAATAATAATAATAATAATAATAATAATAATAATAATAATAATAATAATAATAATAATTTTTATTACCTTGAGAGCTAAAATAATTCTGGAGGGGAAACCCATTGAACAAGTGAACCATTTTAAATACCTGGGTTATGAAATCTCCTATTTTAAAAATGAAGATCTGTTTAATAAACTTAATAAATTTAATTATATATATGGCACAATTAAAAGAATATTAAAAAAACCACAAGAATAGAAACAAAACTAAAATTTTATAAAGCAGTGGCATTATTGGATGGTAGTGAATTTTGGGTTTTAACTAAAAGAGAAGAGAAGATCATAGAAGCAGCTGAAATGAGATTTCTGAGAAGTGTAGCTGGTTGCAAACTTAGATAAAAGAAGAAGCGAAGATGTTAGAAATTAGCTAAATATTTTAAAACTTTTAGATAAAATAAAATAATCTAGAAAAAACTGGAAAGAACAAGTTCAAAAAATTAAAGATGATCGGATTCCAAAAATTATACTTAATTACAAACCAAAAGGAGACAGGAATGTTGGTAGACCGAAAAAGAGATGGATTCAACTTTTTGAATGAGAATCTATGAGACCGGAACAAGCCACATGGGCTTAGTCCGTGATTGTTGACGATCATTTTTATTGAGACGTACTGCAGGTTATTCAAGAACAGACCATACAAGGAATTCTAAGATTCTCAAAGAATTACAAACAGAATCAGTCATGGAATATGTACAAAAATGCAGAAACAACTGGGAATCTCACGTAAGAAGAATGAGCAGAACAAGAATACCACGTCAATAAATTACCGGCCACCAGACAAGAGATCTTTGAGCAGACCCTTCAAACGTTGGATTGAGACCGTAACAGACCACTAGGTCCATCACATGAAAGGTAGAAGAAGAAGATAATTTTTATTGTGGAAATTATCAATAATAAAATGGAATTCCGTCACCCTCAAGAAATTGCCTTCTCTAGTTGTAGCGGTCCTGAACATCCTCATCTGTAAGTCCCAGTTCACTCTTACTTCTTTTAACACCGTCCATCCAACCTTCTTTACGTCTTCTCTTTCTTCCTTCCCCATATATTTTCCACTCCAAGATCTTCTTAGGGATTCTATCTCTTGAGATGCCCATACCATCTTAATCGTCTGTCTTCCATTTCCTGTATTACATTTCTTTCATCCTTCATAATTTTTCATAATTTAAACGTTTCCAAGTTCATCTAATGTGAGTGCCCTACAGCATTGCGAGTCCTGTGCACAATGTAGATGAAATATGGACGTTCCCTGTGTCAGCTTACACGAGTAAGGTTATGGTAAGATGAATTCAAAGTTTTACCAACTGATAATAATTTAGTTACTGAACACCTGTTTTTTTTTCGACCGAAGTTGTTGTTCATAGAAAATAAAACATTTAAAAAATCTGGCATATTAAGTTAGGTCAGTTTGTAACACGACTGACCTAATAGTTGGCAACCCCTTGACCTCGGTGCATGCTAAGTGGCTGGACCAGTTCGCACGAGACCAGATGAAACCAGAGATTGCTGCGTGCTAAAACATCTGTTTCAAATGTGCGTGTATAGGATGAATAGGAAGTTTCAATAACAAAAACAACAATAATTTTTTACCATTTCAATTAGGACTTGTATTACCTATAGTACAACAAATAAGTTACATTACCTGTACATAAATAACATTAAAAAATAATAATTATTTATTTATATACAGATTTTTTATGTTTACACATCTTTCTTTGTATAAAGTTTTATTTTCCTTCTCCACTCGTCTCTATCCATCCACTCCATGTCCTCCAGTCCTCTTGTTCTCATACCAATTCTTTTTTCTTGCATCCATGAGTTTCGAGGTCTTCCTTTCCTTCTTCTTCCAGATGGACACCATTCCAATGTTTTTCTGGGTAACCTTTCTTCTTATATTCGTCGTACATGCCCATACCAATTTAATTGATTTTAGCTTATATAATATAATATAATATAATATAATATAATATAATATAATATAATATAATATAATATAATATAATATAATATAATATAATATAATATAATATTAATATAATATAATATAATATAATATAATATAATATAATATAATATAATATAATATAATATAATATAATATAATATAATATAATATAATATAATATAATATAATATAATATAATATAATATAATATAATATAATATAATATATATAATATAATATATTTGTAGGAAAGCCAGAGGAAAAACGCCCAGTTGGTAGACCAAGAATGAGGTGGGAGAATAATATTATTTGAGGGAAGTAGATTATACAGGAAATGATTGGAAAGCATTAGCTCAGGATAGGGATGCATGGAGAGCTTATGTCCGCGCGGCCATGAACCTACGGGTTCGATAGTGCCAGTGAGTAAGTAGGCCTATAATATAATATAATATAATATAATATAATATAATATAATATAATATAATATAATATAATATAATATAATATAATATAATATAATATAATATAATATAATATAGGCCTAATCCATCCATAGTAATTCTACCCGAGGGCAGGTCCTTCACTGCAATCATAGCATTTTCATGCTATGCTTGCAGCTTTACTAGGGAATTGTAGGTGTGGTAGCTTCCCGTCGTTTTCCACACCGGTGAAGGATGATGATGATAATGATAAGGATGATAATGATGGCCATATGATTTAGGGGACCGTTTGGGCCTTAAAGCTTTTCTGACATTTGTCTTAGGCCTACAGGTGAGGAAAAACCCCAATAAAATCCTCACCCAGAAAAACTGCCCCGACCGGGGATCGAACCCGGGCTCGCTGCGTGACAAGGCAGCATGCTACCGCGAAACCACAGAGGGGGACACCCCGAGAAGAGCAATAGAACCCATACTACCGAGAAGCAGAACGAGAGTAGAAGAAGAAGAGAAGAGAAGAGAAGAGAAGAGAAGAGAAGAGAAGAGAAGAGAAGAGAAGAGAAGAGAAGAGAAGAGAAGAGAAGAGAAGAGAAGAGAAGAGAAGAAGAAGAGAAGAGAAGACAAGACAAGACAAGAAAAGACAAGAAAAGGGACAGACAAGACAAGACAGGACAAGACCAAGACAAGACAAGGACAAGACAAGACAAGACAAGACAAGAAAAGACAAGACAAGAACAAGAAAAGACAAGACAAGAAAAGAAAAGGAGAAGACAAGAGAAGAAGAGGAGAAGAAAAGAGAAGAGAAGAGAAGAGAAGAGAAGAGAAGAGAAGAGAAGATAAGAGAAGGAGAAGATAAGAGTAGAGGAGAATAGAAGAGAAGAGAAGAGAAGAGAAGAGAAGAGAGAAGAATAGAGAAGAGAAGACAAGAGATAGAGGAGAAGAGAAGAAAGAGAAGAGAAGATAATGAGAAGAGAAGAGAATATGAAGACAAGAGAAAGAAGATAAGAGAAGAAGAGAAGAGAAGAGAAGAGAAGAGAATAGAGATAAGATAATAGAAGAGAAGATAATATAATATAATATAAGAATATAATATAATATAATATAATATAATATAATATAATATAATATAATATAATATAATATAATATAATATAATATAATATAATATAATATAATATAATATAATATAATATAATATAATATAATAATAACAATAATAATTAAATTATTATTATTATCTATTTATTTAGCAGGTTTCACACCTTCTTAAGCCTATTTAATCTACTGTCATTTTCCTACACAACTATCTGTCATTCCAATCTCCATCGTCTAATTATTTTTCCCTCATGCTGGTCAAAACACCATCGATTCACGTTATTTTTGGCCGTCTTCTTCTTCAACCAAGTGGTACCCATTCTAGTATTCAATATGGGAATCTGTGTTCTGTCATTCTTTTTACATGACCATACCGTTTTAAATGTCGGGAGAGGGATTTTAACTATGGATCACATACATTTTCTTTTGACCGCACAAGGACATGTAAGGCTCTCCGCGAATGAGTGATCAGCTCACTGCTAAGGCCTTCTCCGAGACAACACAACATTTGGATGAAACATACAATTCATACACACATTGACACTAAACATAGCGAATATGATGATTATGATGGCCAGACGATGTACAGCAACCGTTTGGACTTTAAAATTTTCTAACATTTGTCTTAGAGGTGAGAAAATACCCCGAAAAAATCACCCAGGAAACTTACCCCGATCATTGACAAAGGACTTGGAGAGTTGGAAACTACTTGTAAGAAAACCAGATGGAAAATGACCAGCAGGTAGGCCAAGAATAAGGTGGAAGAATAACATTAATCATGATTTGACGGAAACTGATTATGAAGGGGATGATTGTAAAATATTAGCTAAGTAGAGGAATATAATAATAATAATAATAATAATAATAATAATAATAATAATAATAATGTTTTATTTATTCTGGCAGAGGTTATGTTCGTGCGGCCATGAACCTACGGGTTCGATAATGTCAGTGAATTAGTTACTTTTGGACTATTAAAGGACAAAATATAAACAGTATAAAGAGAATAACTAACTGGCACTATCGAACCCGTAGGTTCATGGCCGCGCGGACGTAAGCTCTCCATACATCCCTAACCTGAGCTAATGTTTCCCAATGATTCCCTGTATAATCTACTCCCCTCAAATCATAGTTAATGTTATTCTCCCACCTCTTTCTTGGTCTACCAATGGGGCGTTTTTCCTTTGGTTTTCCTACAAGAAGCTTCCTTGCACGTCTTTCATTCCCCATTCGTGCCCCATGTCCTGCCCATCGTAGTCTACGAGACTTAACTGTTCTTATTACATCTGGCTTCCTATAAAGACCATGTAATTCACTGTTAAGTGGTCTTTTTATTCACCCGTCTGTTCATCTCTCTTTGGTCCAAAAATTTTCGTAAGAACTTTATTCTCAAATACTTTTTCCAGTATAAAGGGAATAATAATAATAATAATAATAATAAATGATCCCCTTCATTTTTCTTAAAAACAAGGTGAACTGAAAAAGTACCTCGGTACCAGATTCTGGACTTGAACCCAGGACTATAACACGAGCCTAATGCACTACTTTGAAGCAACGCTTGGATGGATTAAATGATAAAGAAACCAGACTACAGAAGTAGCAAGAAAAATAGTAATCTCTTATACATCAGAGAAGGGTGGAGAAAAGAAAGAGCAATGAAAAGTATACCATTGCACTATTACTGTATTTAAAAGGATATTATTGGATGAGAGAATAAAAAACGTGGGCTCCCTTTGTGAACCGGATTTGTGTCGCAGGCAAGTAGGGTTGCGTTCCCACGCATGCGTGCCAGCAGGGGGTAAACGTGCCCGCACACCCCCGCACCAACAGATGTCTGCTATTTGTAAGCAGACACACAGATGGGCACTCATTTGCCTAATAAACAAAACGAAACATTACCGTAAAAACATAATAGCACGCAGGCCTAGGTCTCCTTCATTTCAGGCCTTATCATGGCTACGCCTAAATGACAGAAGAACTTTACATTCACATACCTTACTATTCCAAATTCTGCACACATATTTACCAACTTATTTAACAACACGTTTTCAACATTTATCGGCTCATCACAATTTAGGAACAAGATCACAAGACTCTTCTTTACTTTTGATACCACAACACAGGACCTGTCTGTACTCTGAATCTTACACAATATCTATGGCTAGAGCATGGAACTCACTTTCCAGTCATGTCAGGGGCTGTCAATCGCTATCATTATTTAAATCCAAATTAACTGATATCTTAAGTTCGACACAATGAAAACATTAACTACATAACAACTATATAGAGCATTCTATTAATAATCATGTAGGAAGCTACTTACTTTATTTTATATCATTTTAATTTTATTATATTCTATGTTTTTGTTAGCATTAGCTAGTATTAGATCCATCATCATTGTATTTTGTTTAGTCTGTATTTTAAAATCTTAAAATTGTAATATGTACGTAATTTTTTGTATAATTTTACTATTCGCTGGTTGAGTGGAAGAGAAGGCCTTATGGCCTTAACTCTGCCAGCTAAAATAAATCATTATTATTATTATTATTATTATTATTATTATTATTATTATTATTATTATTATTATTCTAGTGATGATGTGCTCTAGAAATTAAGAAAGTTAATTATTTAAATTTATTTTAACTGTAAATTAATCAACTAACCATGACATCTTTAAGATATTAAAATTTAATATCTAAAATTGTATATTTAATATAAAATTACACCTGGTAAGTTGGGAGCCTCAATCTCTACTACGAGTACCCCAAAGGCTTCCTAAGCCCTACTTTAAACCTTCTGGCGACATCATGGTCGTCAGTTCGACTCGTCTCTAATGGACATGAGTATAAAAACTTCGGGTAATGCGGACCCCTATTTTTAATGTGTTGTTTTTCTTCTTTTAATTAAGGGATTTGAATTTTGTTTAATTACAGTGATTATCATTAGTGTTGTAACTATGAAATAGCATTGCTATTTTATTCAAATATGGAAACATCTTCATCATTTATAAACTTTTTTACATTGCAAGAAAGGTCCACTTTTCCTCCATATTCGGGTAAAGTGGACCCCAGAGTTCACTTAAGCTTTTAGTCTATTTTAAAGTTCATTTAACTGTATTAATTTATAAGTTACAGACAAGTACAGATTAATCTGAAAGTATTTATGGCTGATAGTAATTTTAAAAAAGTTGATATTTATTTAATGTTTTTAAAAATTATTGTTGATTATAACATTCACATATCATTAAACTGTAGGAACCGACGGTATTTTCGGTTTAGTAAAATTATAATGACATTAAATAAACTTAATCAAGTGTATGGTTTTTACAGATAGCATCCTCATTGATAAAATATACGTATTCGTGTAAAGTGGACCCAGATCCACTTTAACCGCCTCGTGGAGGATCCACAATAACCGAATTCCTTTGCTATATATAATTTTTTTATACAGCCACCATGTCACATAATATCAAACCAAACCCGTCAGTATATTAAAACAGCATAATATAATATATTTATGAGTTTTTTCAACATTTGTAATATTCAACAACAGAAATTAAGAATTGATTCTTAGCTTCAAAAACTTTTAAAATTGTCATTTTTATAAATATCACAAATAAACCCTTCTTCACACAAAGAATAAAAGAAACTGGCCTTGAACACGTCAAAGTTGATGAGATGAATAATTTTAAATATTTTCTGTTCCAGGGTAGCTCAAATTAAAGAAGATATTAGAAGGCTCCACTCAAAACCAAAGGGTCTTTATTAGCCGAACTTCACCTACCAGACGTTTGTTCTGGAATTAAAAGCAGCCATTACGCGTGATTGACAATCCGGCCTATTGTTTAGGAAGTGGGAATACTAACCTTAAACTAGCCCAAGAGCCTCCTAAGGCCTGTAATGGGATCACTTTTTTTACTAGATGGGTCTGTTAGCCGAGATGTCCAAGGTCTGGATCATCACCTCCCACCTGACCGATAAAGGAAGCGCTATCACTAACCAAACTACCGTTACAGCCTACATAACTGTTAGGATATTTGATCTCGCCTCGCCCCACCATGAAGCCGAAGTACAGGTATAGTCCGCAGACGAAGTGTATGAAAGGAATAGGAATTCATTAAGGTACGTACACATATGCGCGCCGCGAACACGAACGGCGCGCGCGCGGCGCGTGTTATGTTCGTCGAAATGATTAATTTCAAAGAACCTCCTGCGATCCATAGGAAACCCACAAACCTTCAGTAGACATTTTGCAGAGCAGGTGTAACCAACCATGTCTATTCCCTTTCCGTTCTCCCGCTTGTCCTGCATTCTTTCCCAAAAATAGGGACTTTTTTTAAAATGCCGCGGGACGCGGGACAAATTGTTAAAAATCGGGACTGTCCCGCCAAAATCGGGACGTCTGGTCAAGCTTATTACTTATTACATCTTATAACTTTATTTATACTTTTTCAAATATTATAGCATTAAAGGAATTTAAAAAAATATATGATTTGTATATATATGTTTAAAATTATTAAGAATCTATCTCACCATAACATGGCCTTAATTTTTAATAAAGATGTACATGATTATTATACTAGAGGTTGTACTTAATTGCACAAAGATACTAGTTTCTCAAAAAAAAAAAAAGGTATAAAAGGGATTCGTTATGCATTAATCAACCATTACAATAACTTACCTATTGAATATCAACATTTCACGAATGTTAAACATTTTTCTAATTGTATTTAAAAATATTTTTTCTCATTGCTTTCTTAGTTAATTTTGTTAATTTTATTATTATTAATATTATCCTGTTTAAATATTGTATTTATATGTGTATATATATTGTGCATATATAGTAGTTTGTATTACTTAAACTTATGCCTGAATTTGTTTTCTTGTTTTTATTGTTAATTGTTTTATGGCCATTATTTTTTGTATATTGCCCCTTAACATGAGCAATCTTGCTCCTTGGAGTCTTTGAAGAAATAAATAAATAATTAGTAATAAATGTGTTTATATATTGTATTGTTTTGTGATACTTCATACATAATATTATGAAATGAACGTCTTAAATAAATAATGTTTTCTAAATAATTCTAATTTATTCATACAATTACAGTACACACGAAAAAAAAAAACACATAACATTGAAAAAAAAAAAACAGGCATCTCCTTTCAATGATTTTTAAAAATTATCCTTATGTTGAGGATCCCACAATAATTGCTTGCTTCTATAAATATCAGTAAGTTTTAACATGTTTTCCTCTGACCACTCCATACTCAAATAATAGGTGGGCACCGAAAACAACGAACCTCTCAGGTACCCGTCCAAATCTAAACAGCGAACCATCAAAGTGTTCGTGGAAAAAACCGACAATGAGTGGATCGTACTGTGAGACGCGCGCGCGCCGTTCGCGCGCACCTTAAAACCCCGTCCAAATCTGACGAACATGGTGCGCGCGCGCGGCGCGCAAGTGTGTACGTACCTTTAGTCAGCACATCATATCACGAGGGATTGTACTATAACTTACTTATCATTAGAAGCTTAGCGGGCGTGCCAGTTCCGAGTCTGATGAACAATCCTCACTACTATTTTCACTATTGTCTTCCTCTCCACTCGAATCCATTCCTCCTAATGATATGATGAAACTGTCCATCACATCTTCCATTAATCCATCCTTTTTCCAGGATTCATCTTCCAGAGACCTAACGTGACTGTCGGTGTGATTGAGTTCACCGCACTTTGAGTCAATTCCTGTAGTCTTGTTAGGGACAGTCACCAGTAACATATCTCTTTATTGCAGCCCTGCCAGTTCTATTGCATTGAGTTCGCACATATAGGGAGGCAATCGAAGAGCTATATGTCCTTGCATTCCTATAGGTCTATCGATATAAATAATGTTTTTTCCTTCATCTCTGTACTTTTTAATAGTTCTCAAGTATCTGGCCCGCCAATAAATTATGTCTGGACGCTCTATTAAAACTTTTCTCTTAGTGCCGCATTTTTTCCATCTGAAACCCATGTAATGTAGCAACTTCCTTAAAGCGTCTACTTGCCAGGGGAAGTCTATTGTTTTTATAATTTCTTCAAGGAGTTTGGGAGCTGTCGGAACTATCTTCTTGTTCTGATAAAAGTCCCTAATTATATCTCGAATCACTCTTCTATCAAAATCGTCACAATGAGCTTTATGTTCCTCAGCCCGAGGTCCCTTTTTCCTGGAGTACATAATGAAATATCACCAGCCACACCACCCTCCTTCCTTATATTGGATAAGCTGTATTCTGATGTACCACAATATTTAGCAACACGTTTATTTTTTGGGAAATTAAATATTTCAGTTCTCCTGATCTCGATTCTTCATCACACAGTTTAATAACATTTTTAATCATCTCCCTCGCCTCGCTGTGAATAGTTTGTCCTTTCTTACGAGACATTATTAAAACTAAAGTAAATATTAGGCCCTGTAACTAAACTTAAAAAGAAATTTAACTATACAAAGTAGACATAAAAATATAAATATGTAGAATGCGCCCGAAATAAACCACACAGATACGTGACATATAATGACTGTGCCTATTATCAGTAGGCGAGTTGGTATTTTATCGCTTGGAATTCCCTCTCTCCCTTCGTCCCTCGCTTTCATTCACTTCATCGGCGAACTATACCTTGGGACGCACGGGAGGGAGAGAACAAAGCACAGACCTATGCCTACGTTTTGAAACGCAATACAAAACTTAAATAAATAAAATATTTAGAATAGATAGCTGGGAAAATAACTGAAAACATGTTAAAAATCGGCATCAGTTATAAATTTGTACACTAATGAAATCGCAGCCCCCTTACTACTTACTGTATGGTAGTGAATTTTGGGTTTTAACTAAAAGAGAAAAGAAGATTATGGAAGCAGCCAAAATGAGATTTCTGAGAAGTGTGGATGGCTGCAAACTTCTAGTTAAAAGAAGATATTAGAAATGAGCTAAATATTTTTAAACTTTTAGATAAAATAAAATAATTTAGAAGAAACTGGAAATAAATGTTCAAAGAATGAAATATGATCGGATTCCAAAAATTATACTTAATCACAAACCAAGAGGAGTCAGGAATACTGATAGACCGAAAAAGAGATGGATTCAACTTTTTGAATGAGAATCTATGAGACTGGAACAAACCACATGGGCTTAGTCCGTGACTGTTGATGATGATGATGATGATGATGAAATGGTAAATTCAAGGAACCTTAGATTCAAATAATAACCTAATTTGTTCACAATTAAAACATTCTCATATCGAATACAGGCTATCTAATAGCCTATATAAAAATGAATGTTTGTCTGTTTGTTCGTATTTTATGCGCTGCCATACCGTTGATCCGATTGTGATGAGGGTTTTTGTAAAATGTTCGGGAGATTCCCGGGATGAAAACAGGCTATAAGATAGTTGTGATACTCAACTCCTACACCCTTAAAAATCACCATTTGTAGTGAAAAACGTAAAAAGTCCCTTTTTTGACGCTTAAATTACTTAACCTGCCTAAACCATAACAAATACACAAAATGAATGTACACTGAATTGAATATCTCAAAAAAACTCTACATAAAAGTCCGCGACAATATATGTTTATCTTTTACGGATAACTCACAATAACCATTTTTGTCTTTCATTGATGCCAAGAAGATCGGGATAAGTAGATTTCCAGGCAAGATAGCACAGAGCGGCGGATTTTCTCAGAATAACTAATTTTGTCTTTCAGTTCATTTATGCCAAGTAGGTTGCATCGGGATACGCAGATTCCCGTGCAAAGCCGAGAAATCAGCATGGGGCATCTAAAAATAATTACGATATGGCTTTACTTATAGGCTAGTTATTGCTTGAATATTAAATTTTATTTACTATTTGGATTGCACGAAGGTAGTTTGGAAATAGAATTAATTACTTTATTGCTTGTTTTAGCTGCAATAACGAAGAGAGTAAATTTATAATTTTTTTTCTTTTACTTATTCAACTAAACATAAAAAAGGCAATTTTCGTATTTCAGCTAATTTATGTAAGAAGATCGGGATAAGTAGATTACCGGGCAACGCAGGGTAATCAGCACGGGGTATATAAAATAATTACTATATAAATGTTTCCTCTTACTTGTTCAATTATTACATAAAAACACATTAATTTTAGTCTTTCAGCTCATTTATGGCAAGTAGATTGGGATGAGCAGTTTCCCGGGCAACTCCGTGTAGGCCTAAATCAGCATGGGGTATGTTAAAACAATAACGTTATAAATGTAATCATAATTTTTTCATTTACTTGTTCAACTAGACATAAAAACACTTTAATTTTCGTCTTTCAGCTCATTTATGCCGGCTTTAATAGTTAGCCTAAATAATAATAATAATAATATTATTATTTATATAGGTCTACAGAATTTTAATGTTTACACATCTTTCTGTGCCTAATGTTTTATTTTTCTTCTCCACTAGTCTTTCTCCATCCAATCCATGTCCTCCAGTCCTCTTGCTCTCATTCCAGTTCTTATTTCCTGCATCCACGAGTTTCGAGATCTTCCTCTCCTTCTTCCAGGTGGACACCATTCCAATGTTTTCCTGCGTACTCTTTCTTCTTGCATTCGTCGTACGTGCCCATACCAATTTAATTGCTTATACCGTAGGCCTATATAATCTACTATTGAATTAAAATATATATACAGTCAATATGCCCATTTCACCAATAAATATTTAAAATGGTCAACTAGTTTCTACAGCCAAGCTGTCATTCTCAAGACCAGATATTGACAGTCAATATCTGGTCTTGAGAATGACAGCTTGGCTGTAGAAACTAGTTGACCATTTTAAATATTTATTGGTGAAATGGGCATATTGACTGTATATATATTTTAATATTGTATCACCAAGAAGATCAATTGTGTACTAAATACTATTGAATAACCAATATTCATTTTTTCTCTTATGGCAGTATTCCTTATTTTGTCTAATTTTAAACATCTTAATAATAATAATCTTCTTCATCTTCTTCTTCTGCTTCATGAAATTAGGCCTTTTGACCTGTTTTCACATCAAGTGGGATTTAATGAATCCTCCCATCTAGTAAATGGGCGTCCAACATTTCTATGTCCTATTGGTTTGTATTTTAGTAACAGCTGACGGATTCTATCTGTAGGCATTCTAATAATAATAATAATAATAATAATAATAATATAATAATAATAATAATAATAATAATAATGATAATAATAATAATAATAATAATAATAATAATAATAATAACACTAATAATACAAAAATAATAAATTTATTCGAGGACGAAACATAAAAAAATTGGAAAATTCCAAGAGAGCTAGACAAACAAGCAGTTTTCTTGTTTTTACTAAACACAATGACGAAGAAACCATTCAAAACACATAAACAAAACGGACGTGTTTGTCAGTCACGTGAAAACTTTATTATCGTTAGTTTTAGTGTTTAAAAACGCTACTACGTGTTGAGGCAGGTCATTTGGATACAACATAAATCCTGCAACTTAAGAGCCATTTCATGTCATTACTAGCAAAATATAGCTATCTGCATCCTGCTTCTTCCAATGTCAAGTTATTACGCCTTGTATAAAGTGGCAAGCATAACCTAATATCTGATATGGGGACTGACATATATAAAGTTACAGAAATACAATGCAATGAATGGAGTCATAAAAAGAGATTTTGATAAACAAATTCAAGCGCAACCAAATTGAAATTACGCAATGTAACTGCAAAACTAAATACATGTTCGTTCACACATAGAAATACATTCCATTATATGATTAAAGTCCACCGCTGTGGTCTCGAGGTAGCGTGCTGCCTTGTCACGCAGCGGGCCCGGGTTCGATTCCCGGTCGGGACAGGCTCCTGGGTGATGTTTTTTCGGGTTTTTTCCTCACCTGTAAAACTAATGTCAGGAAGCTTCGGGCTCAACGGTCCCCGAAAATCATTCGGCCATCATCATCCTTAACAATCATCACCCTGACGGGTGTGGAAAGCAACAGGAAGCTACCACACCTATAATTCCCTAGTAAAGCTGCAAAGCATAGCATGGAAATGCACTGATTGCACTGAAAGACCTGCCCTCGGGCAGAACACTATGGATGGATGGATATAATTAAAATTGAGTTAAATGAGGGAAGATTTGAAGAAGTGGGTGAATTCAAATACCTAGAAACTATAATTTACATTATATAATGGAAATGGACAGCTAATGAAAAATGAGGTAAATTTTTGAGGAAGTGGCTGAATTAAAAAAAAAAACTAGGAACAATAATTACAAATAGGTCCACCGCTGTGGTCTCGGGGTAGCGTGCTGCCTTGTCACGCAGCGGGCCCGGGTTCGATCCTCGGTCGGGACAGTTTTTCTGGGTGAGGTTTTTATCGGGGTTTTTCCTCACCTGTAAGACAAATGTCAGGAAAACTTTAAGGCCCAAACGGTCCCCGAAATCATATGGCCGTCGCAATCATCATCATTCATATTCATCTTAGGTTAAGCTTAGGATTAGGGACGCTCCTGGCGAACCATTATTATCATCATCACCCATCATATCATCGGGGCAACGTAACCCCGCCTTCCAGGCGCCGCAACCTTAGAAGCGGGTTACAAGTACGCCATGCCAGGAGAGAAACCAGGAATGTCGAAAGACAAACCTGGGGCATTTGAAAAAAAAAAATTACAAATAGGAATGAGATGCACAAGGAAATTAAACATAGGCTCAATTCTGGAAATACATGCTATTATGTGTTACAGGGGCACTTGTCGTCCCAACTTTTCTCAAAATAATTATACTGAATATATATATATATATATATATATATATATATATATAAATGTTATTCTACCAGTTATATTATATGGATGTGAAACATGGACTCTTACTTAAAGGGAGGACAAAAGATTAATAAAGTTTTTTTTCTTTAGGAATATTCCACAATACAGTGTTTCTCCTTCAACCCAAAGTGATTTGTCGCCAGAGAACAAAGTTCTTAGGAAAATGTTTGGACCAAAGAGAGATGAACAGACAGGTGAATGGAGAAGACTACATAACAGTGAGCTACATGATCTTTATAGGAAGCCAGATATAATAAGAGGAGTCAAGTCTCGTAGACTATGAAGAACAGGACATGTGGCACGAATGGGGAATGAAACAATAGTATGGAAACCTCTTCTAGGAAAACCAGAAGGAATCCTCCAGTATGTAGCCAGTATAAGGTGGGAGAATAATCCATATGTTCACGTCTGCACGGACATCAGCTCTCCATATAGCCCTATCCTGAGCTAATATTTTCCACTCATCCCCTGTATATTATAATCTACTTCCCTCAAATCATGGTTAGTGTTATTCTCCCACCTCATTCTGGGGTCTGCCAACTGGGCGCCTTCACTTTAGTCAGAGTTTTTCATGCCTTTCTTTCATTCTCCATTCGTGCCACATGCCCTGCCCATCGCAGTCTATGAGACTTAACTGTTCATATTGTATCTGGTTTCTCATAAAGATAATGTAACTCATGTAAATTCATCTGTCTGTTCATTTCTCTTTGGTCCAAACATTTTCCTAAGAACTTCATTCTCAAATACAAGTATGTAATCTTGTCCTCCCTTAAAGTAAGTGTCCATGTTTCGCATCCATAACTGGGAGAAAAACAGTTTTATATATTACACTGAGGAATAAAGAAGAAACGTTTTGTCTCAGAAAGAAAAATATGCGATTCTGATAGTATTTTTTCCCCTGAATTCAAATATGATATCGGTTTTTTCTCCATCGCGCAAGGTTTCTGACGACAGGAATTTATAATCCCAAACACTTTAATATTTTCTACATTCGTAACTACACAATATTCTAACATTCGGACTCACCTAGAAAGTAAGAAATGACGATTTTCTGCTATATTTCGCCTGTGGAACATCCCTCTTGATGGAACAACAATAATCGGCCAGCATATTAGGATTCCATTTGCCTTGATATCTCTTTTCCATAGCTGAAATCTCCTGAGTTAGCTCATTTGGTTTTATTTTACATTGGAAAAATGGACGAAAAAAACGTTTATTAAAAACATAAGCATTTAAATCCATTAATTGAAATTCAAATAAAAAAAATCCGAATACATATTTGAAAACACGATAAAACTGCATTAAGTACAACCATTGGTGCTCATGAGACAAAAATCATGTTGACCAGTGTAATCAGTTTATTGTTTTTTGAGAGAAGTTGGGGCGACAAGAGTGCCTGTAATGCTGTATAGCATAGGTCTATATACTGTAATACTTACTCACTGGCACTATCGAACCCGTAGGTTCATGGCTGCACGGACATAAGCTCTCCATACATCCCTATACTGAGACAATGCTTTCCAATCATTCCCTGTATAATCTACTTCCCTCATATCATAGTTAATGTTGTTCTCCCCCCTCATTCTTGGTCTACCAACCGGGCGTTTTCCTTCTGGCTTTCCTACAAGAAGATTCCATGCACGTCTTTCATTCCCCATACGCGCAACATGTCCTGCCCATCGCAGTCTACGAGACTTAACTCTTCTTATTATACCTGGCTTCCTATAAAGACCATGTAGTTCATTGTTAAGTAGTCTTCTCCATTCACCTGTCTGTTCATCTCTCTTTGGTTCAAAAATTTTCCTAAGAACTTTATTCTCAAATACTCGTAATCTCCTTTCCTCCCTTAAAGTAAGAGTCCATGGTTCGCAATCCATATAATAGAAACTGGTTAGATAGTAGAATAATAGTTTTATATATTTTCAGCTCTTACTTAAACGTTTTTTGAAAGGAGGTTGGGACATCAAAAGTCTCTTGAATGCGTAATAGCACGCATTTCCAGAATTGAGCCTATGTTTAATTTCTTTGTGCATTATAATCCTATTTGTGGATTATTGTTCATAGGTATTTGAAGCCACTTCCTCAAAATTACCCTCGAATATTGTAAAACAAATCTTGGTATGATATATTTGTTGCAGTGTTCGGAAAGGAAGAGAGAAAGAGAAGTTCTTATGCCTATAATTCTGCCAGAATAAATTACCGTTAAAATATTATACACTATTATTTTTAAAAAAAGTAATTATAAACAATAGTTAATTTACCAAAAAACTCCTGGCGCCCGACAGGCCTACAAGACCCTTAGCCTACCAGCAGGCTGCTGGCCTCACATTCCACATGTGTCAATCAAAGAGGTAGATGATTAATCAGCCAGTGTAGGGGAGGATTTAGGGGAGAATGTGGTTAGCATGTCGAGTCCCCAAGGCGTTTTATAACTGGTTTTTATCAACCTGGAGCCGCTACTTATTGTAGCTACCCAAATGAATCACGATTTGGGGGTGGGACACCGGTCCCATACTGGCGAAAAAATACCACGAGGGAAAATTTCTTCCCCAATGGAGACTCAAACCAGCGCAAGGGCCCGTAGCTCTGCGCCAAGGCTTCCTACCTTAACCACTCGGCTATGGCCGCCGGGGACAGTAAATTTACAAAGTGAATTAGAAAGGACGTGGAATTATATACAGTAGGTGAGGAGAACAAAAGAATGTAGTGCAATCCAAAAACAGGTTTTGACTAACTTTAAACGTACAAAGTAAAAGAAAAATATACTTTGCAATAATATTATAATGCACTTGCAAGTGGTACGTTGCATTGAGAAAGACTCGTGGAGTGCTGCATAATGAATAAGCGATAACAACACTGACTTTCCTTGTTTTTAAAATAGTAACACTTTAGATTAAATTGCAACTTGATTAATAGTTCGCACGGTTTTAAAAGCATTAGGCATGTTAATCCAAAAAAATCAAGTAGATAATATATATTTATAGAGCACTTTAATAATCAATATCAAGGTTTAGACCTTAAGGTCTGTTCCGATCTCAAGTGAGAATATTGTTTCTATCCATCTTTTACTGGGCCTTCCTACACTTCTTCGTCCTAGTGATCTAAACTGCTGGAGTTCGGAATTCCTAACAAGTTAGACTTATGCGAATATGTCTAAATGGCACAAGAGTAGGGTGCGTGTAGGCAAACAGTTTTCGGATACTTTTGAAATCCACAATGGGTTGAAGTAAGGAGATGCACTACCTCCTCTACTATTTAATTTTGTACTAGAGCATGCCATCAAATCTCTAGAGGATAAAGAAGGCTTACAACTCAATGGTATTAATAAGCTGTTAGTTTATGCTGATGATGTAGTGCTATTGGGC
Source organism: Diploptera punctata (assembly GCA_030220185.1). Taxonomy (NCBI): domain Eukaryota; kingdom Metazoa; phylum Arthropoda; class Insecta; order Blattodea; family Blaberidae; genus Diploptera; species Diploptera punctata. Next base: position 2,170,347 of record JASPKZ010010287.1, on the reverse strand, counting down.
GATAGCGAGGAGATATTAAAGGACAACACGCACACACGACTGAATAACCCTAAGAAATTAGAACCGGAAGTAAATATCAATAAAACTAAATATAGCCTATGGTCACACATAGAAATACATTATATAATGGAAATCGACAGCTAATGACAAATGAGGAAATTTTGAGGAAGTGACTGAATTCAAATACCTGGGATTAATAATCACACATAGGAATGAGATGCACATATAAATTAAACATAGGCTCACATCTGGAAATGCGTCCTATTGTGCATAACAGGGACTCTTGACGTCCCAACTCCTTTAAAAAAACATTAAACTGAAAATATATAAAACTATTGTTCTACCAGTTATATTATATGGATGCGAAACATGGAGTCTTACTTTAAGGGAGGAAAGGAGATTACGAGATTTTGAGAATAAGGTCCTTAGGAATTTTTTTGGACCAAAGAGAGATGAACAGACAGGTGAATGGAGAACATTGCATAACAGTGAATTACAAATTCTTTATAGGAAGCCAGATATAATGAGAACAGTTAAGTCTCGTAGACTGCGATGGACAGGACGTGTGGCAGGAATCGGGAATGAAAGATGTGCATGGAAGTTTTTTGTAGGAAAACCAGAGGGAAAACGCCCAGTTGGTAGACCAAGAAAGAGGTGGGAGAATAATATTAAATATAATTTGAGGGAAGTAGATTATACAGGGGATGATTGGAAAACATTGGCTCAGGATAGGGATGCATGGAGAGCTTATGTTCGGGCGACCATGAACCTACGTGTTCGAGAGTTCAAGTAAGTGATCTACAGTTAAGAATCTGTTTCGAGATTCTGTTGTTATCCAGTCTATTGACGCGATCCATTCAGTAGTCTGTATTGTGCAAACCTGCCAAATAGCTCGAAATACTTAATTCTTTACACATTTTAATAGTAGGGCCTATATTACGATGCGAGGTTGGGAAGTGGTTTTTGCAGAAGTGAGGAAAATGTTTAAAAACCGAGCGACGGCGAGGTTTTTAATTTCCGAGGAATTTGAATGGCTACATAAGAAGATGTTCCAAGTTGAGACAACCAATTATAAAGATTGCAGACCCGATATGCTAAACACGTGTCATTCCTATATCCTACCTGCTGGATGAAATACTAGTAGAGTGAAAAATATATCGAATGAATGGTGGATCTGTACTTTAGGAGAGAAAATAGCTCGCACACTCTTATGAATCCGTGACATCAATGTTGTACTTCAGGACACATTTTCCTAGGAATTTTATTCTCAGATACTCGTAATCTTTTCTTTTCCTTAAAGTAAGAGTCCATGTTACTTACTTACTTACTTACTTACTGGCACTATCGAACCCGTAGGTTCATGGCCGCACGGACATAAGCTCTCCATACATCCCTATCCTGAGCTAATGCTTTCCAATCATTTCCTGTATAATCTACTTCCCTCAAATCATAGTTAATGTCATTCTCCCACCTCATTCTTGGTCTACCAACTGGGCGTTATCCTTCTGGCTTTCTACAAGAAGCTTCCATTCAAGTCTTTCATTCCCATAGGCTACGCGCAACATGTCCTGCCCTTCGCAGTCTACGAGACTTAACTGTTCTTATTATATCTGGCTTCCTATAAAGACCATGTAGTTCATTGTTATGTAGTCTTCGCCATTCACCTGTCTGTTCATCTATGTTTGGTACAAAAATTTTCCTAAGTACTTTATTCTCAAATACTTGTAATCTCCTTTCCTCTCTTAAAGTAAGAGTCCATGATTCGCACCCATATAATATAACTGGTAGAACAATAGTTTTATATATTTTCAGCTTAACGTTTTTTGAAAGGAGTTGGGACATCAAAGTCTCTGCAATGCATAATAGCACGCATTTCCAGAATTGAGCCTATGTTTAATTTTTTTGTGCATCTCATTCCTATTTGTGATCATTGTTCCTAGGTATTTGAATTCAGCCACTTCCTCAAAATTTCCCTCATTTGTCATTAGCTGTCAATTTCCATTATATAATGAATTTCTACGCGTGACCATATATTTAGTTTTATTGATATTTACTTCCAGTCCTAATTTCTTAGTATTACTCAATAGTGTGTGCGTGTTGTTCTTTAGTATCTCCTCGCTATCGCCTAACAATACTACATCATCAGCATAAACTAACAGCTTATTACTGTTAGCATGCATAAAATAGATTATAACTGGGAAAATAATATTAATATTATACGTTGTCAGTATGTTTTTTAAAGTAGTTAGGACGACAAGGGTCCCTGTAATGTATAATACCATACATTTCCAGAATTTACCTTCTATTTAATATCTTAGTGGATCCCATTACTATTTGTAATTATTTTTACTAGGTATTTGATTGAATTCAGCCACTTGTTTAAAAATTCCCTCGTTTGTCATTAACTGTGCATTTCTGTTATATATGATATATTAGACCTATATCTCTATGTGCAAGAATTACAAGCAGAATCATTCATGAAATAAATACAAAAATATAGAAACAATTCAAAATCTCGCGTAAGAAGAATGAGCAAAACAAGAATACCACGTCAAATCTTAAATAAAACTGGTCAACATTATTTTTGTCTGATGAGTACCAATGATTGTACATAATGCAGTTTTTTTTTATCGTGTTTTCAAATATGTATTCGGAATTTCTCCATCACCCGCAGTTTTTTATTTCAATTTCAATTAATGAATTTAAATAATTATTTTTTTAATAAACGTTTTTTCGTATATTTGTCTATCTTGGCGCAGTGAGCGATGAATACAGGGAACACTTTCATCAGGGGATTTCAGCTATAGAAAATATATATCAAGGCAAATGGAACCCTAATATGCAGGCCGATTATTGTTGGACCATCAAGAGGGATGCTCCATAGGCGAAATATAGCAGCAAATCGCTATTTCTTACTTTCTAGGTGAGTCCGAATGTTCGAATATTGTGTAGTTACGAATGTAGAAAATATTAAAGTATTTGAAATTATAAAGTCCTGTCTCTCGGAAACCTTGCGTGATGGAGAATAACTGTTATCATATTTGAATTCAGGAGAAAAAATACTATCAGAATCACACTTTTTTTTTTCTTTCTGAGAAAAAAAAGTTTTTTTGTTGTTCAGTGTTACAAGTCACCAGGCAAGATATCTTCAGGCAGACCCTTAAAACGTTGGATTGAGACCGTAACAAACTCCTAGGTCTATCACATGAAAGGAAGAAGAAGAAGAAGTTATTTGTATGTGTGGACATATTTTTTCTCTTTTTTTATATCCTATACATATTATATTTGGAAATGGACAGCTAATAACAAACGAGGGAAATTTTGAGGAAGTGACTGAATTCAAATACCCAGGAAAAATAATCACAAATAGGAATGAGATGCACAAAGAAATTACATATAGGCTCAATTCTGGAAACGCGTGCTATTATGTACACAGACTCTTGATGTCCCAACTCCTTTCAAAAAATGTTAAACTGAAAATATATAAAACTATTATTCTACCAGTTATATTATATGGGTGCGAAATATGGACTCTTACTTTAAGGGAGGAAAGGAGATTACAAGTAGGCCTATTTGAGAATAAAGTACTAGGGAAATTTTTGGACCAAAGAGAGATGAACAGACAGTGAATGGAGAAGACTACTTAACAATGATCTACATGGTCTTTATAGGAAGCCAGATATAATAAGAACAGTTAAGTCTCCTGGACTGCGATGGGCAGGACATGTTGGGCGTATGGGGAATGAAAGACTTGCATGGAAGCTTCTTGTAGGAAAGCCAGTGGGAAAACGCCCAGTTGGTAGACCATGAATGAGGTGGGAGAATAACATTAAATATGATTTGAGGGAAGTAGATTATACAGGGAATGATTGGAAAGCATTAGCTCAGGATAGGGATGTATGGAGAGCTTATGTCCGCGCCGCCATGAACCTACGAGTTCGATAGTGCCAGTGAGTAAGTAAGTAAAGTATACATATTATATTTAATTCGTTAAATCTGGAGTAAATCAAAATACATTATAAATAATAATTGTAAAGAGCCTATATAGGCCTAACATGAATCATAATCAACATTACGGGTTATTCATTATTGTTTTTAGTAAACAACTCAGTCAAATCAAGGAATCTTTTCATTATTTGCTATATTCAATGTATTTGTTGGAGAAAAATAATGCTTTGACCTGTTCAGAATATTAAAAAGGGGGAGCTTTCTTTATCACAAAAGCAGGAGCTGATAAAGAGAAATCGATAAAGAGCGAGGTGAAACACGACTGTCATTGGTTGTAAAACAGAAATCATTGAAACGTGATTGGTCATTGACTCCCATTTGTGACATGAGTTAAACAGTCAGTATAAACTAACAGCTTATTAATACCATTGAGTTGTAGGACTTTATTCTCTAAAGATTTGGTGGCATGCTCTAGTACAAAATTGAATAGTACAGGAAACTGTTTGCCTACACGCCACCCTACTCTTTTTGCCATTTAGACACATTCAAATAAGTCTAACTTTTTAGGAATTCCGAACTCCAGCAGGATACTGTATAATTTCTCCCTCTTAATTGAATCTATATGCTTTTTTGAATCTACACACTCGTACATATTATATGGATGTCAATTTATTAGATAAGACAACGGTTAGTGCAAAGGAGCGGTGTAAAATTTATTACCTAAGATTCTGATAAAAAAGGTCACCAGCCATATAGGCCTATCATTACAAGCACATAGCTAAACTAAAGTACATATTGTCCACAGACGAAATGAATGAAAGCAGTAGGTATTTCAAACGTCATTAGTGTTCCTTTATTCTCAGGTAGAATGCCATTGTATCGCTTGCAATTCCCCGTGCCCCCCTTCGTCCCGCGCTTTCATTCTGTTCGTCTGTGGACTATGCCGACATCCAAATTATCCCAGACAAATGGACTCCGTCTTGGAACTCGGCGCTCACATTGTGTGGACTGAAAATCTGCTCACGCGAGTAGCAGGTAGTTCACCTTTGAATTTGAAATTTATGCTGATAAACGGAAATAATATAAACCTATTTTTTTGCAGATGAACTGTATATTTATGTAACAGATTGTTGGTTAACAAGTGCGGCGAGAGAACACATGTTGATGAATTGGAGAAATTCGGGAACCCGGATCCCGGACAATAAAAAGTAAATGTCGGGGCTTGATGACGTCGGTTAGCACAATGCTCCCCAACTGTCAGACAGTAGCGGTTTCCCCAAACGACGCCTCTGTTAAAAATAACCCAGTGGGAAGCTGCTGAACAAGTGTATTCACAAGTTCCATAGGGTGTGTCAATCAACTACCGGGTGACACAAAACATACCTATCTCTTTAACGTATGGAGACTTATGTTTTGCAGCGAATATCAAAACTTTTATTTTATCATAAGTAATGCCACGAGTGATTTCCAAATTATCGACAAATTCACGATGTCAAGAACTGACGAGTGAATTTATGTAGAGAATTTGGAAATAAAGAGTGGCATATGTTAGAACTATTTAAATAATAAAATTAAGCTGTTTACTCACAAATAATTATTTAAATATAGTTATTTTTAAATTTTTATATATTTAACGTAAACGGCGATGTTTGAAAACAAATGAGAAACGTTTATTGTGTTTCATTTGTTCATCACTGCAACCACTTCATATTATTTATTGCCAAAGGATCGCAATATTGTAAGAATGCACCCTAGTGGAGGAAAAATGAAACACCTCAAATTGTTTATAACCAACATTATACCGGTAGGTTACTAATTAATTTCTGATCTCCTATTATGTAAATATGTCAATTATATTTTTCTGGAACGTAAAACCCTGAGAAATAATACGTTTAAGAAAGTGCAAACAGTGGTTTCTTTTTATTGTGGTATAATAAATTGCTACAATGTTTTCTATTATATCTCGCATGCGTTATCTGTTTACATTCGTGCACTATATATACAATCTGGGAGCTACATGCATTCCATAATTCTTGCATCTTAATAAATAGAAATTGCTATATTCAACTTATTTCTTAGAGAATCGGTCACTGCAAATAATGGTATGACTAGTTCAGAAATATTAAAACAGGAAGGGCTTTCTTTAATATGACTGCACCACAAATGCTAGTCAATGACCAATCAGGTTTCAATGAATGTTGTTTTACAACCAATGACAGTCATTGATTTCTTCATTTATTTTATTTTATTATTTGTTTATTTATTTTGCAAAGAGAATATAAAACATAGAATTGAATTGAGTAGCAAAATAATATCATCGTTAAATTCCATATGGTGGGATAAGCATATTTTTGGAAAGACACAAAATAAATATTGGTAAAACATTGGTGGAATCTGTTGCAATGTATGGAAGTGAGGTATGGACAATCAATAAGTACTACAAGAATAGACTAATAGCTCTAGAAATGGATTATTTACGCAGAAGTGCCAGAAAGTCAAAATTAGAACATGTCACAAATAAGGAAATTAGAAACATAATGGGAGCAGAAGAAAGCATAATTGAAAGAATTGAGGAGAAGGAACCAAAGTAGTTAGGACATGTTGTAAAAATGGAAGATGAGCGATGGCCAAAGCAACTATATCAATGGCATCCGACCAGAAAGAAGAAAAGAGGGCGACCAAAGTTAACATGGATGGAAAACATGAAGACAGTAATGCAAGCAAGAGGGCTAAGCATTGAAGATGCCCAAGATCGTAGACTTTGGAGGTTTGGCACGGGAAGACGGCAGCAGCTGTAAAAACCCGAAGATAGATAGATTTATTTTACTTTCCTCTTCGTTTGAAATTTATTTCTCTCCCAGTCTTTCCGCATTGAAAACATTTTTTTCATTAATTGTGTAGAAATATCCTTCCGCTTTCGCGTTACACAGATTCCGTTTTATATAAAATAAATACACATAATATTACTATTATTTTGCCGGGACCATTACATTTGTTCACATTGGACAGATTTCCGCATTATTCACGTTCCGTATTAAACAAATTTTGCTGTATAATGAAAAAAAAAATGACATCTTGAAGGAACTATGTTTAGAACTGGTCAAAGAATACATACATAGATACCAGAACAACTGGATGAATCATTTGTGTCGAATTAGTTCAGATAGAGTTCCCAAAGCCATGATTTGTTATTGTCAAAACAGGGAAGAGATTTTTGGGCCTTCCAAGGAAATGCTGGATATAAAATTCATCGGTGAGATCGTAACAGGCCTATAGGCCTAAGACTTGGTTGGATGAAGAAGAAGATAATGAAAAACATGAGGTGACTAAATTCACAAGTAATGGCGCTAAAAAGTGGATTGCAATGTAAATATGACCAGATAACATTGTTAGTAATCCACGTGTATGTAAGACAGTAATAAGTGCATTGTTTCCACGTGCGATCTCGTAACCTTGCGTTACTACATACTAAGTACCCAGCACGTGTTTCCTATGCAACTTACACATTTATTTATTCAATCATTACTGGACGAGGACGTAGATAAGTAGATGCAAAAAAAAGTCTTTCTACTTGCACTTCAAGATACATTGCAGTGCATACTTATTACGAGTATATCTTCAACGATAAACTGCTCTTTAGTAACTATGTGTATGCCACAGATTGTATATATATATGAATTCATGTTAAAAAGGTTGAACACATATGAATCATGGGGTCTCACAGTAAATTTACAAAAAACAGATTATCTGACAGTAAATAGCAATGAAAGAGAAAATGTAATATTGGAGGAAGGAATCCAAATAAAGCAAGTGAAACAAATTAAATATTTGGGAATAATTATGGATAACATTGAAGGTATAGGCAAAGAGAATATAAAACATTGAATTGAATTGAGTAGCAAAATAATATCATCGTCAAATTCCATATGGTGCGATAAGCGTATTTGGAAAGACAAAAAAATATATTGGTAAAACACTGGTGGAATCTGTTGCAATGTATGGAAGTGAGGTATGGACAATCAATAAGTACTACAGGAATAGACTAATAGCTGTAGAAATGGATTATTTACGCAGAAATGCCAGAAAGTCAAAATTAGAACATGTCACAAATAAGGAAATTAGAAACATCATGGAAGCAGAAGAAAGCATAATTGAAAGAATTGAGGAGAAGGAATTAAAGTGGTTAGGGCATGTTTTAAGAATGGAAGATGAGCAATGGCCGAAGCAACTACTGTACGAAGTTAACATGGAAGGAAAACATGAAGACATTAATGCATGCAAGAGGGCTAAGCATTGAAGATGCCCAAGATCGTAGGCTTTGGAAGTTTGGCACGGGAAGACGGCAGCAGCTGTAAAATCCCGAAGATAGAAGTAGAAGAGTATAAATGAATGTTTGTTTGTTTGTTCGTACTTCATACGCGGCCATACCGTTGATCCAATTGTAATGGGTTTTTTGAAAAATGTGTAGGAGATTTATTTTAAATGAGGACGACTGATACAGGCCTATCAGATACTTAATCTAATATTTAAAACATTTTCTTGAATAAGTGAGAATGGAAATTATGAGTTAATTAAATCATACATTGTGACGATCGAAACATCACGGTTGCTAGATTCAATTTTTATTTCGGATTTCAAGAAAACCACCACTTCTAATCACCAGGATTTCAAGAAAACCACCACTTCTAATGACCGGATTTCAAGAAAACCACCACTTCCAATGACCGGATTTCAAGAAACCACCACTTCTAATCACCGGATTTCAAGAAAACCACCACTTCCAATGACCGGATTTCAAGAAAACCACACACTTCTAATCACCGGATTTCAAGAAAACCACCACTTCTAATCACCGGATTTCAAGAAAACCACCACTTCCAATGACCGGATTTCAAGAAAACCACCACTTCTAATCACCGGATTTCAAGAAAACCACCACTTCCAATGACCGGATTTCAAGAAAACCACCACTTCTAATCACCGGATTTCAAGAAAACCACCACTTCTAATGACCGGATTTCAAGAAAACCACCACCTCTAATGACCGGATTTCAAGAAAACCACCACTTCTAATCACCGGATTTCAAGAAAACCCACCACTTCTAATGACCGGATTTCAAGAAAACCACCACTTCTAATGACCGGATTTCAAGAAAACCACCACTTCCAATGACCGGATTTCAGAAAACCACCACTTCTAATCACAGGATTTCAAGAAAACCACCACTTCTAATCACCGGATTTCAAGAAAACCACCACTTCTAATGACCGGATTTCAAGAAAAACCACCACTTCTAATGACCGGATTTCAAGAAAACCACCACCTCTAATGACCGGATTTCAAGAAAACCACCACTTCTAATGACCGGATTTCAAGAAAACCACCACCTCTAATGACCGGATTTCAAGAAAACCACCACTTCTAATGACCGGATTTTCAAGAAAACCACCACTTCTAATGACCGGATTTCAAGAAAACCACCACTTCTAATGACCGGATTTCAAGAAAACCACCACTTCTAATCACCGGATTTCAAGAAAACACCCACTTCTAATGACCGGATTTCAAGAAAACCACCCACTTCTAATGACCGGGATTTCAAGAAAACCACCACCTTCTAATGACCGGATTTCAAGAAAACCACCACTTCTAATCCCAACCGGATTTCAAAGAAAACCACCACCTCTAATGACCACGGATTTCAAGAAAACCACCACTTTCTAATGACCGGATTTCAAGAAAACCACCACTTCTAATGACCGGATTTCAAGAAAAAACCACCACTTCTAATGACCGGATTTCAAGAAAACCACCCAACTTCCTAATGACCGGATTTTCAAGAAAAACCACCACTTCTAATGACCGGATTTCAAGAAAACCACCACTTCTAATGACCGGATTTCAAGAAAACCACCCACTTCTAATGACCGGATTTCAAGAAAACCACCACTTCTAATGACCGGATTTCAAGAAAACCACCACTTCTAATGACCGGATTTCAAGAAAACCACCACTTCTAATGACCGGATTTCAAGAAAACCACCACTTCTAATGACCGGATTTCAAGAAAACCACCACTTCTAATGACCGGATTTCAAGAAAACCACCACTTCTAATGACCGGATTTCAAGAAAAACCACCACTTCTAATGACCGGATTTCCAAGAAAACCACCACTTCTAATGACCGGATTTCAAGAAAACCACCACTTCTAATGACCGGATTTCATCAAGAAAACCACCACTTCTAATGAACTGGATTTCAAGAAAACCAACCACTCTAATCACCGGATTTCAAGAAAACACCACTTCTAATGACCGGATTTCAAGAAAACCACACTTTAATGACCCGGATTTCAAGAAAAACCACCACCATCTAATGACCGGATTTCAAGAAAAACCACCACTTCTCAATGACCGGATTTCAAGAGAAACCACCACTTCCAATCACCGGATTTCAAGAAAACCCACCTTCTAATGACCGGATTTCAAGAAAACCACCACCTCTAATGAACCACCGGATTTCAAGAAAACCACCACTTCTAATGACCGGATTTCAAGAAAACCACACTTCTAATCAACTGGATTTCAAAGAAACACCACTTCTAATGAACCGGATTTCAAGAAAAACCACCACTTCTAATCACCGGATTTCAAGAAAACCACCACTTCTAATGACCGGATTTCAAGAAAACCACCACTTCTAATCACCGGATTTCAAGAAAACCACCACTTCTAATCACCAGGATTTCAAGAAAACCACCACTTCTAATGACTCGGATTTCAAGAAACCACAACTTCTAATCACCGGATTTCAAGAAAACCACCCAATTCCAATGACCGGATTTTCAAGAAAAACACCACTACTTCAATCACCAGGATTTCAAGAAAACCACCACTTCCAATCACCGGATTTCAAGAAAACCACCACTTCTAATCACCGGATTTCCAAGAAACCCAACCACTTCTAATCACCGATTTCAAGAAAACACACCAACTTCTAATTAACCGGATTTCAAGAAAAACCACCACTTTCTAATCCACCGGATTTCAAAGAAAACCACCACTTCTAATCGACCGGATTTCAAGAAAACCACCACTTCTAATGACCGGATTTCAAGAAAACCACCCACCTTCTAATGAACCGGATTTCAAGAAAACCACCACTCTTCTAAATCACCGGAGTCCAAGAAAACCACCACTTCTAATGACCGATTTCAAGAAAACCACCACTTCCTAATGACCGGATTTCAAGAAAACAACCACTTTCTAATGACCGGATTTCAAGAAAACCACCACTTCTACTGACCGGATTTCAAGAAAAACCACACTTCACCAAAGGATTTCAAGAAAACCACCCACTTCAAATGACGGATTTAAGAAAACCACACACAAAGAACCGGATTTCAAGAAAAAACACACATCATATGACCGGATTTCAAGAAAACCACCAACCTCTAATGACCGCCATTTCAAGAAAACCACCACTTCTAAATGACCGGATCTTCAAGAAAACCACCATTCCTCATGACCCGATTTCAAGAAAACCACCACTTCCAAATGAACGGATTCAGACAAAACCACCACTTCTAATGACCGTATTGCAAGAAAACCACCACTTCTAATGACCGGATTTCAAGAAAACAACCACCACTTCTAATGACCGGATTTCAAAGAAACCACCACATTCTAATGACCGGATTGCAAGAAAACCACCACTTCTAATGACCGGATATTCAAGAAAACCACCACCTTCTAATGACCGGATTTCAAGAAAACCACCATCTTCCAATGACCGGATTTCAAGAAAACCACCACTTCCCAATGACAGATTTCAAGAAAACACACCACTTCCAATGACCGGATTTCAAGAAAACCACCACTTCTAATGACCGGATTTCAAGAAAACCACCACATCTAATGACCGGATTTCAAGAAAACACCACTTCCAATAGACCGGGATTTCAAGAAAACCACCACTTCTAATGGACCGGATTTCAAGAAAACCACCACCTCCTAATGACCGGATTTCAAGAAAAACCACCACTTCTAATGAACCGGATTTCAAGAAAAACACACCACTTCTAACAAACCCGGATTTCAAGAAACCACCACATTCTAATGACCGGATTTCAGAAAAACCACCACTTCTAATGACGGATTTCAAGAAAACCACCACTTCTAAATGACCGCGATTTCAAAAAACCACCACTTCTAATGACCAGATTTCAAAGAAAAACACACTTCTAATGACCGGATTTCAGGAAAACCACCACTTCTAATGACCGGATTTCAAGAAAACACCACTTCTAATGACAGGATTTCAAGGAAAACCACCACTTCTAATGACCGAGATTTCAGGAAAACAACCACTTCTAATGACCGGCACTTCAGAAAACACCAACACTTCTAATGACCCGATTTCAGGAAAACCACCACTTCCTAACGACCGGATTTCAAGAAAACCACCACTTCTAATGACCGGATTTCAAACAAAACCACCAATTACCAATTACAAGACCGGAATTTCAAGAAAACCAACACTTCTAATGACCGGATTTCAGAGAAAACCACACATTCTAATGACCGGATTTCAATAAAACCACCACTTCTAATGACCGAGATTCAAAGAAAAAACCACCACTTCCAATGAACCGGATTTCAAGAAAACCACCACTCTAAAATGACCCGGACTTCAAGAAAAACAACCACTTCCAATGACCGGATTTCAAAGGAAAACCACCACTCCTAATGACCGGATTATCACAAAAAACACCACCACTAATATCAATAACCGGATTCAAGAAAACCACCACTTCGAATGACCGGATTTCAAAGAAAAACCACCACTTTCTAATGACAGGATTTACAAGGAAAAAACCACCACTTCTAATGACCGAAATTTCAAGAACCCCACTTCTAATGCAACGCGTTTCAAGAAAACCACCACTTCAATGACAGCGATTTCAAGAAAACCACCATCTAATGACCGGATTCCAAGAAAAAACCACAACTTCTAATGAAGCGGAGTTCAAAAAAAACCACCACTTCTAATGACCGGATTCAAGAAACCACCACTTCTAATGACCGGATTTCAAGAAAACCACCACTTCCAAAGGACCGCATTTCAAGAAACCAACACCACCACTCAACTGACCCGGATTTCAAGAAAACCACCACTTACCAATGACCGAGAATCAAGAAAACCACCACTTCTAATGACCGGATTTCAAGAAAACCACAAATCTAATGAACGGATTTCAGAGAAAACACCACATCATAATGACCGGAATTTCCAAGAAAACCACCACTTCCAATACACCGGATTTCAAGAAAACCACCACGTTCTAATGACCCGGCATTTCAAGAAAACCACCAATTACTAAAGACCGGAGTTTCAAGAAAACCCCCACTTCTAAAGACCGATTCAAGAAAACCACCACTTCTAATAGACCGGATATTCAAGAAAACCACCAATTCTAATGACCGGCATTTCAAAACAAAACACCACTTCTAATGACCGGATTTCAAGAAAACCACCACTTTCTAATGACCGGATTCCAAGAAAAACACCACTTCTAATGACCGGATATTCAAGAAAAACACCACTCTATAATGACCGGGATTTCAAGAAAAGCACCACTTCTAATGACCCGGTTTCAAGAAAGCCCACCACTTCTAATGACCCGCGGTCAAGAAAACCACCACTTCTAAATGACCACGTATTTCAAGAAAAAAACACCACTTCTAATGACCGCACATTCAATGAAAACCACCACTTCTAATGACCGAGGTTTCAAGAAAACAACCACCTTCTAATGACCGGATTTCAAGAAAAAACACACCACTTATCATGACCGAGTTCAAGGAAAACCACCACTCTAAATGACCGGATTTCAAGAAAACCACCACTTCTAATGACCGGATTTCAAGAAAACACCACTTCCAATGACCGCGATTTCAAGAAACACACCACTATCTAATGACCCGGATTTCAAGAAAACCACCACTTCCAAAGACCGGATTTCAAGAAAACCAACCACTTCTAATGACCGGATTTTCAAGAAAACCACACTTCTAATGACCCACAACCGGATTTCAGGAAAACCACCACTTCTAATGACCGATTTTCAAGAAAACCAACCACTCTAATGACCGGGTTTCAAGAAAACCACCAATTCTAATGACCGGATTTCAGGAAAACCACCACTTCTAATGACCGGATTCAAGAAAACCACACACTTCTAATGACCGGATTTCAAGAAAACCACCACTTCCAATGACCGGATTTCAAGAAAAAACACCAATTCTAATGACCGGATTTCAAGAAAACCACCATTCCAATGACCGGATTTCAAGAAACCACCACTTCTAATGACCGGATTTCAAGAAAACCACCACTTCTAATGACCGGATTTCAGGAAAAACCACCACATCTAATGAACCGGATTTCAAGAAAACCACCACATTCCAATGACCGGATTTCAAGAAAACACCACCACTTCTAATGACCGGATTTCAAGAAAACACCACCACTTCTAAATGACCGGGGTTTCAAGAAAACCACCACTTCTAATGACCGGATTTCAAGAAAACCACCACTTCTAATGACCGGATTTCAAGAAAACACACCACTTCTAATGACCGGATTTCAAGAAAACCACCACTTCTAATGACCGGATTTCAAGAAAACCACCACTTCTAATGACCGGATTTCAAGAAAACCACCACTTCTAATGACCGGATTTCAAGAAAAACACCACTTCTAATGACCGGGTTTCAAGAAAAGCACCACTTCTAATGACCGGGTTTCAAGAAAACACCACTTCTAATGACCGGGTTTCAAGAAAACCACCACTTCTAATGACCGGATTTCAAGAAAAACACCACTTCTAATGACCGGATTTCAAGAAAACCACCACTTCTAATTACCGGGTTTCAAGAAAACCACCACTTCTAATGACCGGATTTCAAGAAAACCACCACTTTCTAATGACCGGATTTCAAGAAAACCACCACTTCTAATGACCGATTTCAGGAAAACCACCCACTTCTAATGACCGGATTTCAAGAAAAAACCACCACTTCCAATGACCGGATTTCAAGAAAACCACCACTTCTAATGACCGGGTTTCAAGAAAACCACCACTTCTAATGACCGGGTTTCAAGAAAACCACCACTTCTAATGACCGGGTTTCAAGAAAAACACCACTTCTAATGACCGGATTTCAAGAAAAACACCACTTCTAATGACCGGGTTTCAAGAAAACACCACCACTTCTAATGACCGGGTTTCAAGAAAAAACACCACTTCTAATGACCGGATTTCAAGAAAACCACCACTTCTAATGACCGGGTTTCAAGAAAACCACCACTTCTAATGACCGGATTTCAAAAAAACCACCACTTCTAATGACCGGGTTTCAAGAAAACCACCACTTCTAATGACCGGGTTTCAAGAAAACCACCACTTCTAATGACCGGATTTCAAGAAAAACACCACTTCTAATGACCGGATTTCAAGAAAACCACCACTTCTAATGACCGGATTTCAAGAAAACCACCACTTTTAATGACCGGATTTCAAGAAAACCACTACTTCTAATGACCGGATTTCAAGAAAACCACCACTTCTAACGACCGGATTTCAAGAAAAGCACCACTTCTAATGACCGAATTTCAAGAAAACCATCACTCAGTTTAACGTTTTTTGACAGAAGTTGGGATGAGTAAAATCCATGTATTGCATAATAGCACGCATTTCCAGAATTGAGGCTGTGTTTAATACCTCCCGTCTAATTACTACTCGTAATAATTGTTCCTAGGTATTTTAAATCAGCTACTTCTTCAAAATTTCCCTCATTTGTTATTAATTGTCCATTTCCATTAGACTATATGATGTAGACCTATTTCTATATGTGACCTAAACAAAATTTCCTGCATGAAGTTCTTTTTCCGAGTTTTTCCTCAACTGTAAGACAAATGTCAGTAGAAAAAGGTCTCCGAACATCATCTGACCATCTTTTATCGATTTATCATATTCATCTCATTAGAGTCAGTTTTAGATAAACCAGATATAACGGCTGGGGGACTCGACATGCTAATCACATGTCACCCCTACACTGGCTAGATGATCATCTACCTCTGTGATTGACACATGTGGATGTGAGGCCAGCAGCCGGCTGGTAGGTTAAGGGCCTTCTAGGCCTGTCGCGCCATGGAATTATTATCTCATTAGATTGAATTTAGGGTTAAGACCACTTCAGGCGGATCGTTACCATCGGCATTACCTATCATATCATTGGGGAAGCGAAACCCCACTTTCCAGGTGCCCCAGCCTCAGAAATGTGTTAAAATACGCCAATGCCAGGAGAGAATATTAGAAATGTCGAAAGGACAAACTGGTGGCATTGAATAAAAAAAAAGTACACGATTTTCTTATCATGCGCGAAAGGTCTAGAATACCCTTGGCCTAACAGCCGGCTGCTGGCCTCACATCTCCGATTGAGGGTCTTTCCACTTTTCAGCGGTTGCCCTTTTACCAGCCGGCTGCTGGCCCTTCACATCCACGTGTGTCAATCACAGAGGTAGATGATCAACAGCCAGTGTAGGGGTGACATGTGGTTAGCATGTCGAGTCCCCCAGCCGTTATAGCTGGTTCCTCAACCTGGAGCCGCTACTTATTGTAGCTACCCAATTGCCTCACGATGCTGGGTGGGCACCGGTCCCATACTGGCCGAAATACCATGAGAAAATTTCTTTCTCCCTGGAGACTCGAACCAGCGCAAGTCCCGTAGCTCTGCGCCAAGGCTTCCTACCTTAACCGCTCGGCTACGGCGAGGGACGGCCTCACATCTACATGTGTTAATCACAGGACAGGGGTGACATGTGGTGAGCATGTCGAGTCCTCCAGCCGTTATAGCTGGTTTTCTCAAACTGAATCTAATGAGATGAATATGATAAATCGATAAAAGGTGGCATATGATGTTCGGAGACCTTTTTTTACTGACATTTGTCTTACAAGTGAGGAAAAAACCCGAAAAAGAACCCTCTCCCAGGAGCCTGTCCCGACCGGGGATCGAACCCGGGCCCGTTGCGTGACAAGGCACCCCGCTACCTCGAGACCACACAGCGATGGACACTTTACATATAGTATAGAGAATTAAACAGGCCTAACTGTTATGAATAGAGACCGGATGTTAGGGAAAATGCCTACAGTTATTTATTATAAGTATTGTAAAAGTCACCTCATATAAGTTCATACGGACGACCCTAGAGTTGTTTTCCATGAAGCTAATTTTGCCTATAAATGCCTATTTCCGCTTACAATGCCTATAAATGCCTATTTGCCATTTTTCTCGAAATTAACTTAGTATTTCGATGAGATTAAAATTTAAAAAAACAATTCAAATGGTATGGTCGTGTGAAAAGAATGACAGAAGACAGATTCCCAAGAAGATTACTAGATTGGGTGTCACTTGGTTGAAGAAGAAGATGGCGGCCAAAAATAACGTGGACTGATGGCGTTTTCAGCAGCTTGAGGGGGAAAAGGATTGGACGATGGAGATTGGAATGGCATAGAGATGTGGAGGAGAATGACAGTAGATTAATTGAGTGTAGGAAGATGATGTGAAACTTTGTGAAACCTGCTAATTAAATAGAGTATTTTAATTGGAATTTATAGATAAATAAGCAATTAAACGTCATTTTAAATGTAATTATTTATTACTTAAATGAAATTTCTACCCAGATGCAAAATTCATTGCCATCAATGCGATGTGCATTTAACTAGTGATCTGCTGTTTAAAAGAAGGGCAAACGTTTTTGATTCAGTGGCTACATACGATACACCATGTTGTTTTTTTTTAATAAATTACAATCAAATTTACGAAATAGCAACATTACATAAATTTTTACTGAAATGCTCACATTTCATCAATAGCAAAAACATATTATTGCCATAATTTGATTGCTATTAAAATCCGTGTGTGATTGGTGGGACAAAAGTGACAAAAAAACTGTAATCAAAATATTAATAATTACTTTAATATCTTCAGTCCACAAGTATCCATCCATAGTAATTCTGCCCGAAGGCAGGTCCTTCACTGCAATCATAGCATTTTCATGCCATGCTTGCAGCTTTACTAGGGAATTGTGTAGGTGTGGTAGCTTCCCGTAGCTTTCCACACCGGTGAAGGATGATAATGATGATGATAATGATAAGGATGATGATAAAGATGATGGCCATATGATTTCGGGGACCGTTTGGGCCTTAAAGTTTTCCTGACATTTGTCTTACAGGTGAGGAAAAACCCCGATAAAAACCTCACCCAGAAAAACTGCCCCGACCGGGGATCGAACCCGGGCCCGCTGCGTGACAAGGCAGCACGCTACCTCGAGACCACAGCGGTGGACTCCACAAGTATAATAAACAATATTCTCAACTCGTGTCCAACTGAGAGTCGGATTGAGATGAGATAAAATCTCTGTATTTATAGAGGTCTGTGTACAACAAGGGTGCCGGCCGAACACGCCTGACGTACTGTTGTTATAGGGTCGGATAAACGAAATGGATGGTACGAGTTGGAGAAATGGTGGAATGAAATTTGTGACAGGGGTAACGGGAGAAATCCCGAGAAAACCCTGCCCAAGCTCCGTTTCGTTCACCACGAAACCTACAAGAAGTGACCGAGACTCGATCTTGAGACCCAGGGATGTCATATAGGTTTATAACAATTGTGAAAAATAACATTTTTTTTTGTATAATCGATCTTTGTGCGCGTAGTAATCCATCCATAGTAATTCTGCCCGAGGGCAGGTCGTTCACTGCAATCATAGCATTTTCATGCTATTCTCTGCAGCTTTACTAGGGAAATATAGGTGTGGTAGCTTCCCGTTGCTTTCCACACCGTGAAGGATGATGATGATGCTGGCCGGACAATTTTCGTGCATCGTTGGGCCCTAAGCTTCCTGACACCCAAAAACAGTTTCGCTAAACTGAAACAGTAGCATTGCTGACGAAAGGATGACCTATGCCGGACAGGTCGAAGGCGATAAGCCAGACAAAAAAAGTACCTTATTCGAAACAGTGACGATCATTCACCGTAAAAAATACAACCATCAAGAAACGCGGACATCAGTTTGACTGGAGTAAAATTTTCCGGAGGTGAAATGGCCCCTCATTCTGTTCTCCGGGCGGGGCTACTTCAGTGAATCCACGACAAAGGCTCAAACACGGGCATGTTCCTAGGTACAAGGAATGTTAGATGTTTAAAAAAATAATAAAAAATTAATCCTATTGAGGACGCCTGCCAGGTATCCATTTTTAATATTAGGGCATTCGATAAAAAATGGTAGCACTCCTATAACGTCACAAAAAATAATGTAAGTTTCTTTTGACAAAAGGACTGCATTTATAGATTCTGTCACGCCAAATATACGTTGCCAAATTCTTAGAAGGTTGTTACCTTCATCTGCAGCACAATTTCCAGATATCAACCCTTGATTAAAATCGAGTGCCTCGTAGAAGTTCTTTGATCTTTGTTAATAAGTATAGTCACAAGAGCTCATGTATAATGAATCTGGTGGATGTTCGAGTACTTCCCATTTCCACTTTCTTAACAAATTCTGCTCAACATATTTTTAGGGCGGTATTACTTACTACATGTGAGAAACAGTGAATGTATTCAGAAAAAAAACTTCAATATTATAGATTTATACAAAAAGACTTTCAAGGGCGCTCAACCAGTTCGGACAAAGATAATATTAGAAAATTAACCAATAGAACAAGTGGTAAGATATAATTTCCTACGTTGCACAATATCATACACAGCAGAAACAGATATAAATAACAAACTAAATAAGTTTAATTATATAACAGGAAAACTAAAAATAATTTTAAAAATAAAGCCAGTAAATACCCTATAATGAAATTATACAAAACAATGACAGTTCCTATTATTACTTATGGATCCAAACATAGACAGCGACAACACAACAATCTGCTAGAATACAAGCTGCTGAAATGAGATTCCTCAGACCAATAGCAGGATATCAAAGAACAGACAAAAACACAACACAGAAATAAGACAACAACTAAAAGTAGAGGAATTAAACACAATAATAGTGAAATGCAGAACAAACTGGAAAGAACACATAGCAAGGATGACTGAGAATAGAATACCAAAAGCAGCATATAACTATTCACCAAGAGGAAGAAGAAGTTTGGGAAGACCAAAGAAAACCGGCTAGTAAATAAGCCTAAACTTTGACGAAGAAGAAGAAAAAGTCAACAATGACTGTTCAAGAACAATATTACAATAGTCACTGCTAGGAACGCTGATTTTAGGGCCTACAACAGTGTTGCTATTGCTTACCGAATGTCCTGGTATTTTACTTTGTGACTGTTTATCTCAACGGAATATTAATATGAATTTTATTGGTATTTAATATTTATTACGTCACAGTCTTATAGGCAAAGTTATAACTTGCAATTACTTACAGTAATGCGTGCTGTGTAGAGGACAAGCAAGGACTTTCATAAATCAATTTAACACTTTTCAGTGAACTTTCTCTGATTATCAATGGTAACTACCTTTCATTATATTGTAACTAGCAATTTTTAAGCAGAGGTGCAGAAATTAAGAGTGAATGAACTGTATACTCGGCCTTGGTGATTTAGAGACTTAGTTCCTCGCTTCTGATCCCGAGATTCGAGGGTCCAAGCTCGGCCAGTTGGAAAAATCCAAGGAAAAGTCGTCCTCCGAGAGAATTTAGGCTGTTGCTCTTTGAACAAATTTAAGCGACTTTTCCCATCTAACAAGGGATCTGTCATCTATTACATGTTGAAACGTATCTTAACATTTCTCTCAGAGAAGCGTTGTGATGTAAAGTAAAGTAAAGTAAAGTAAAGTAATCCCACTACAGGCCTCGGGAGGCCCTTGGGGCAGTAGGAGGTTAAGGCCCCCACTTTTTCTAGACAATCGGCACTTGATGTCAGCCGGGTTGTCAGCCCTGCGTGACGGCCGCCTTTACCCCCAGAACAAGCGTCTGGTACTCATTTCCGTTAGAGGCTGAGTCGACCCCAGAGCCATAGTGCCGCCAGAAGGTTTTGGTCAGTTTAAAAATCCTGACCCCACCGGGACTTGAACCCTCGACCTTCCGACTTGTAGCGCAGTGCCTTAACCACTACGCTACGGCGTGCCCCCTGTACAAAGGCAAATAAATAAATAAAAGACGTTTTTACTACAAGGAACTAAAATCCAGCGCCAAAATATAGTATTTTAAACTCAGGAAGTAATACAACTCCTGGTTTGGTAAAATGGATAACCCTGGCAACTTGCCCGCTCTCCGTGTCCCGCCACACATCATTCCACTCTACTCAAGCAGGTCGAACTGCCATCTAGTGGCTACTATAACAAGCAAGCATATATATATATATATATATATATATATAGGCCTATAGGCCTATATATATATATATATAGGCCTATAGGCCTATATACGTCCACCGCTGTGGTCTCGAGGTAACGTGCTGCCTTGTCACGCAGCGGGCCCTGGTTGGACTCTCGGTCAGGACAGACTCCTGGGTGAGGTTTTTTTCGGGTTTTTTCTTCACCTGTAAGACAAATGTCAGGAAGCTTAGGGCCCAACGGTCCCCGAAAATCATTCGGCCATCATCATCATCATCCTTTACCGGTGTGGAAAGCTACCACATCTATAATTCCCTAGTAAAACTGCAAAACATAGCATGAAAATGCTACGACTGCAGTGAAAGACCTGTCTTTGGGCAGAATTACTAGGGATGGATATATTATATATAGGCCTATACAGTATATTTATTTATTTATATGTGTGTAGGGGGTATTATATATATATATATATATATATATATGTTCAACGCTGTGGTCTCGAGGTAGCGTGCTGCCTTGTCACGCAGCGGGCCCGGGTTCGATCCCCGGTCGGGGCAGTTTTTCTGGGAGAGGTTTTTATCCGGGTTTTTCCTCACCTGTAAGACAAATGTCAGATAAACTTTAAGGCCCAAACGGTCCCCGAAATCATATGGTCATCATTATCATCATCTTCATCATCATCATCCTTCACCGGTGTGGAAAGCAACGGGAAGCTACCACACCTATAATTCCCTAGTAAAGCTGCAAGCATAGAATGAAAATGCTGTGATTGCAGTGAAGGACCTGCCTTCGGGCAGAATTACTATGGATGGATATATATATATATATATAGAGTCGACGCGGTGGACTAGTGGTTATGCTCCTTGCCTCTGGTCCCAAGGATCGCGGGTTCAAACCCGGCGTCTGGTCCCAAGGATCGCGGGTTCAAACCCGGCCGGGAGGGACTTTAAGCCGTGGGTCCCGAGTCTGAAGATTTTCAGGCTCGTAAAAAATCCTTAAGCCTGAATGAAAAGGCCTCTAAGCAAAATTTAACGAATTTTCCCGTCCTAGTACTACCTTGGTTTCCTAGATGTCAGTATGAGGCGGAACGCTGACCACGTACTACTCAAAATGACATCTATACGAAAACAAGTGTAACTAAATTAGTATGGTTCAAATACTTCCCTGTAGGGGGAGAGCGCCTAAATCTCTATAAAGGGAAAACATAGGCTTACAATTACAATACAATATATATATATATATATATATATATATGTATATATGTGTGTGTGTGTGTGTGTGTGTGTGTGTTACATGATTGTTTATGCTTTACATTATAATCATCATGCAGGGATTAAGCCTGTTGGCTCGTTCCGGTTTTATGAAAGCTAGAATATTGTTAAAAGTGTTCAGGCCATCTTATGCTATAGCCTACATGTAAATACAATTAAATTATAGTGATTTTTTAGAAATATATATTTTTTCTACATCATGCTTTTGTGAAATCGAACAGTTTTTATTTCAACCTGTTGAATTTTAAAATTCTATCTAATACTGTATATTTGTTGGATGTGTTCCACGCGCATGTTTTGGAATTACTAAATAAAGCCTTGGGCAATTGTTATTATCATATTTTATTTATTTCTGCACGTGCAGCGGAGTATTGTAATACAAATGCAACACCAGCGCACTTTCACACCTGAAAAAGCTATAACATTCCTGTGAAAATACGAGTATTTTATGTTCTAACGTACAACCGACAGAAATCGGGGAATTGAAATAAAATGTTGGATCATGGGAACGGACACTACTGTAGTTCTTATTCAAAACATTATGTGCTCATTCCTAGTGACAGCTTATGTACCGCCCTAAAGATTCATAGGCCTACCTTACAAGTAAACAAGAATGGATAGCCTATTCAATAGAAATTAACTGAACACATGTCAAAATAATTCCATATAAAATTAAAATATAAAATTATGAAATACCTAAAAGGTTCGTCTCCTTAACTTTATTAGTTGTTTATGTGTAGCGCTTTCGGGACTAGTTCTATCATCAGCAGGAATTCCATATAGGCTAATCAGTAAAGTGAAGGTAAAAGTGATGCGACTGCAGGTCTCAGGAGGTCTTTGAGGTAGTAGGAGGTTAAGGATCCCAACTTTTTAGATAATCATTAGGCCGTAGCCGAGCGGTTAAGGTAGGAAGCCTTGGCGCAGAGCTACGGGAATAGCGCTGGTTCGAGTCTCCATGGGGGAAGAAATTTTCTCATGATATTTCGGCCAGTATGGGACCGTTGCCCACCCAGCATCGTGTGGCAATTGGGTAGCTACAATAAGTAGCGGCTCCAGGTTGAGGAACCAGCTATAACGGCTGGGGGACTCGACATGCTAACCACATGTCACCCCTACACTGGCTGTTGATCATCTACCTCTGTGATTGACACATGTGGATGTGAAGGGCCAGCAGCCGGCTGGTAAAAGGGCAACCACTGAAAAGTGGAAAGACCCTCAATCAAAAAAATTAGGCCTACGAGATATCAGCCCTACGTGATGGTCACTTATACCCCCAGATGTAGTTAGCACATCACCTGAAGCAGACATCTAGTACGCAACTTAATGTATCACTTGGATGGATGAAGGTCGATTAAATTTAACACAAAAGCCCTTTTTTTCAGGACTGCGGTTCTTTTACGGACTGGAATGCGTAGGACTTGTATTGCGGATGGAGCAAGGAATAGGCGCAAGAAAGATTTTAGAAGGGAAACCGGAAGGACGAAGAAAGGTTGGAGGACAGAAACTAATATGATTAGATAAGAGAAAGACTTAAGACAACTGGAGGTGAAAAGGTGGAGACAGAAAGCTAGTAATAGAGAAGAATGCGCAGTTGTTATGAAAGAAGCCAAGGTTCTTAGAGAACCGTACAGCCAAAGGAGGAAGAAGAAGAAGAAGAAGAAGAAGAAGAAGAAGAAGAGGTTCTTTTACGAGCCTGAAAATGTTCAAACTCGAGACTTACGGCTTAAAGTCCGTCCCGCAGGACTTGTTCCTTGGCTTTTCCATCCTAAAAAATTTATCGACCCCGACTGGGTTTGAACTCACGACCCTCGGGTCTAGAGGCAAATAACACAACCATTAGACCACCGCCGACTCATTTTGTAATATAAAACTAAACTCCACGCTGCGAAAGGTCTAGAATGTCCCTGATCCAGCAGCCGGCTGCAGGTCTCACATCTTCATGTGTTAATCATAGAGGTAGACGATCATCCAGCCAGTTTAGGAGTGGCATGTTGTCGGCATGTCGGGTCCGCCAGCCGTTGTAACTGGTTTTCTTAACCTGGAGCCGCTATTTATTGTAGGAACGCAAATTCCTCACAATGCTGGGTGGGCACCGGTCTCATACTGGCCGAAATACCATGAGAAAATTTCTTTCCCCATGGAGACTCGGACCAGCGAAAGTCCTGTAGCTCTGCGCCAAGGCTTCTTGCCGTAACCACTCGGCTATGGCGTGGGACTTCTTTTGAAATATCCCTAATTTTTACATTGTATAGAAACACATTACTCTGAGCAAATTTTAGGGATGGTTTTTTGTATAAATTGTCATCTATCTATCTAGTATCTATCTAGTAATTCTGCCCGAGGGCAGATCTTTCACTGCAATCACAGCATTTCCATTCTATGCTTTGCAGCTTTACTAGGGAGTTACAGGTGTGGTAGCTTCCTGTTGCTTTCCATACTGGCGAAGGATGATGATGATGATAATGGAAAGGATGATGATGATGGCCGGATGATTTTCGGGGACCGTTGGACCCTAAGTTTCCTGACATTTGTCCTACACGTGAGGGAAAAAAAACCGAAAACACCTCACCCAGGAGCCTGTCCCGACCGGGAATCGAACCCCGGCCCGCTGCGTGAGGAGGCAGCACGCTACCTCGAGGCCACAGCGGTGGTCATATAAATAAATATTTACATGGAAAATAATTAAATTCGATAGTACATGCATTATTAAATTTACATTCCTAGAATTGAAAGTGTTTAAGGGTTTGTGTCGGTCGCGGTGGACTAGTGGTTATGCTCCTTGCCTCTGGTCCCGAGGATCGCGGGTTCAAACCCGGCCGGGGTCGATGGATTTTTTAGGACTGAAAAATCCAAGGAGTAAGTCCTCCGGGAGGGACTTTAAGCCGTGGATCCCGAGTCTGAAGATTTTCAGGCTCGTAAAAAATCCTTAAGCCTGAATGAAAAGGCCTCTAAGAAAAATTTACCGAAATTTCCCGTCCTAGTACTACCTTGGTTTCCTAGATGTCAGTATGAGGCGGAACGCTGACCACGGACCACTCAAAATGACATCTATACGAAAACAAGTGTAACTAAATTAGTATGGTTCAAATTCTTCCCTGTAGGGGGAGAGCGCCTAAATCTCTGTAAAGGTAAAACATAGGCTTACAATACAATACAATACAATTAATAGTTTGTTTCGAAATTCCAGCCTAGCAAAGTTGCGATCTTAAACGTTTGTCACTTTTAATCCTTGTCTTCTTCTTCTTCTTCCGAATGCAGTATTGGGTGATGATGCCCGTTCTGCGACTACAAAAACTGATCTTTCCATCGGTTGAAGGGTCTTCCGAGGTCTCTTTTGCCTTTAGGGTTGAGGTGGTAAATCATCTTTGGTAAACGGGAATTTGACATTCTCTGGACGTGTTGGAACCATTTAATCTGATAATTTTGTATATGTTCAACCATTTCCCTACTATTCCACTGCATCCTTATCTCATCACTTTTCATTCTATCCCTTAATGTTACTCCTGTTAGTGATCGGAGGAATCTCATTTGTGAACTATTAATGCGGGATTTATCTTTTGCTCGAAGTGTCCAGCATTCACTTCCGTATAGTAGAGCAGGTTTGGCTATGGCATTATGAAATCTCAATTGGATTTAATCCTTGTAACGTAAACAATTATTATCTCTGTGATCTCTTTTTTCTGCGCACACATTCATGCCCATATTTTATTGATGCAGTACTGCGCATGTGTTCTGGAAGTGAGGAATGTTGTTCAATTAAATGGAAATGTGCAAATGTCAAAAGTTACTCTGCAAATGTTGTAAAACACATCACACATGGGTGTGAAGTGTGCAGTATGTATATAATATATTGGGAATACCTACTGATACAATATTGTAAATCAAACTCGACCTTGGTATTTGATCCAAGTGTCCATCCAACGCGTGGCAGGTATAAGGTAAACACTTCCTTTGATTTCCCACACCTTTGTCCCTACCAGTTGGAACAATACATTATTATTACAGGGCGGAAAAATGTGCGTCATTCTTTAGGTTGAATATCAATGGATTATGTCTATTACATTGGTTCAGGTAAGCGGCAAGAGAGTACAGTCTGATAATCAAAACCTCGTCATTACATTCATTCTCAAAACACATCTTTATAGGCCTATCTAATATATAAAAATGTTTGTTTGTTTGTTCGTACTTTATGCGCAGCCATACCGTTGATCCGATTGTGATGGGGCTTTTTGTAAAATGTTCAGGAGATTCCCGGGATGAACATAGGCTATAAGAGAGTTGTGATACTCAACTCTTACACCCTTAAAAATCGCCCTTTGTAGTGGAAAACGTGAAAAAAGTAGCTCTTTGGACGCTTAAATGGACGAATACACACAATTAATGTACACACAATTGGATATCTCAAAAAAACTCTACAAAAAAGTCCCTGACAGCATATGTTTATCTCTTATGGATAACTCACAATAACCATTTTTTATTCTTTCATTCATGCCAAGAAGATCGAGACAAGTACGCAGGCTAAATTCCTGTTCAAGCATAGCAGCAGGTATTCTTTTGCAGATAACTCACAATGACGAATTTCGTCTTTTAGCTCATTTAAGCCAAGAAGATCGAGATAAGTAGATTCCCGGGCAACACCGGGTAATCAGCACGGAGAATCTTAAAACAATTACGATATACATTTATAATTATTTATCATTTCACTTATTTAACTAATCATAAGAAGTACATTAATTTTTGTCTTTCAGCTCATTTATGCCATGAAGATCGGGATGAGTAGATTCCCGGACAACACCGGGTAAACAGCACAGGGTATCTAAAAATAATTACGCTATAAATTTTTCCTTTTACTTATTTAACTAAACATAAAACACATAAATTTTCGTATTTCAGCTCATTTATGTCAAAAAGATCGGGATAAGTAGATTCCCGGGCAAAGCCGGATAATCAGCACGGGGTATCTAAAAATATAGATTTATAATTATCTTTCCTTTTACTTATTCGACTCAAACACAAAATCACTTTAATTTTCATACATTTAGGCGTAGCAGGCCACGCCGGGTATTAGCTAGTAAATTATAAAATTTTAGCCTGTTCATGTTTGTTTCGCAAAACTCGAAAAGAATTTGGTCGATTGTTATGAAAATTTGTACATACAGGTTTTCAGGTATGGAGAGTGTAGTAGCTATCTGTTATCCTGTAAAACCAATGAGTACAGGAGTTAACCTGAAACGAAAATTAAAAAATCCCTCTAGCAGTCGCAATTTTTGAAGTTCTTCTTCTACTACAAGGTTTAGGCTATGCAGCCTGTTCCGGCGAAGTTAAAAGTGGAGTCCATCTTCTACGTGGTCGGCCAACATCTCTTGTTCCTCTGGGATTATACAGGAAGGTTCTTTTTGGTATTCTTTCGTTGTTCATTCTCATTAAGTGTTCTGTCCATTTCTTATTATTTTCGCTGATTTTATCTTCAATTTTATATATATTTAATTCTTCTCGTATAGTTTCATTCCTTATTCTATCCGCTCTTGTGCATCCTTTCACATTACGTAAAAACAGCATTTCCGCAGTCTGTATCCTGCTTTTATCTCTTGATTTCATTATCCAATTTTCACTTCCATACAACAACAAAGGAACAGCCATTGTTTTATATAATTTAAGTTTCGTATCTTTCCTTGTTTTCCGACCTAAGGTTCTTTTTATGGTTCCACAAGTAGCCTGAAATGTATTTACTTTATTTTCTATGTCTAAATTTTTGAAGTTTCAAAATGAAACTCAGTATATGCTATTAGAATAAACCGAGGGAGATATTATCCAAAAATCAGCGAAATCTGGCCATAAGAAGTGGAAATTTTCCTGAAATCCGAAATTAAAAATTGGCTGTAGCAACCGCCGTGTATGGTTCGTCGCTTTGTAGGCCTATACCATACAATTTAATTACCCGTAAATTTCTTTTAACTTCCATTCCTAGTTTATATTCTGCCCGAAGGCAGGCCTTTCACTGTAATCATAGCATTTTCATCCTATGCTTTGCAGCTTTGCTAAGGAATTATAGGCGTGGTCGCTTCCCGTTGCTTTCCACACCGATGAAGGATGATGATAATGATAAGGATGATGATGATGGCCGGATGATTTTCGGGGACTGTTGGTCCCTAAGCTTCCTGACATTTGTCGTACAGGTGAGGAAAAACCCCGAAAAAAAACGTCACCCCAGGAGCCTGTCCCGACCGGGAATCGAAACCGGGCCCGCTGCGTGACGAGGTAACACGCTACCTCGAGACCACAGCTGTTGACTCTATTAACTTATTGAACTAAAAATAAAAACACATAATTTAATTTATTTGGGACACGCCGTAGAAGAGTGGTTAACGCACTGCGCTATACCGGAAGATGGAGGGTTCGAGTTCCGGTGAGGGTCTGGTTTTTTAAACTAACCCAAACCTTCTGGCGGCCATATGGCCCTGGGGTTACTCAGCCTCTAACGGAAATGAGTACCAGATGCTTGATCTGGGGATAAAGGCGGCTGTCACGCAGGGCTGACATCAAGTGCCGATTGTCCAGAGAAAGTGGTAGCCTTAACCTCCTACTACCCCAGGGGTCTCCTGAGGCTTGTAGTGGGATCACTGTTTATTTAATTTATTCGGACGTTGCAGCGCACGCCAGGTATTCGTTACTAATCTACAATTCCATTTAATTGATTCAGTTATACCTCTCGCCTTGTAGGTAGCTACTTTTACGTGCCACGCGCAACCTGGTACTTACTGTGGAATGACCTGTCGGGAGAGGGATTTTAACTATGGATCTACTTTTATGACCACACAAGGACATGGAGGGCCTGTCCGAATGAGTGATCTGTTTAATATCAGAGCCTCCTCCGAGACAACACAACATTTGGGAAACAAACTAGGGCCTTCGGAATTAAAGATAAGGTTATTTGACACAAACAATTTCATAAAGAAAGCATAGTTGTTTTATTTGCGTCATTCAGATGGTCATTATCATCATCATCCTTCACAGATTAGGTATTTGCCTGTTCCGATCTCACATCTGTTCAGCCCAGCGCTTTCTTGGTCTTCCCACCGATCTTCGTCCTCCGGACTACACATCAATGTCATTTTTTATATCCTATCCTCTGTCATTCTTTGCAGGTGCTCCTTCCTATAGTTCCTGTGTTCTTCTATTTGTTGAAGAAGTGGTTGTACTTTTAGTTCCTCTCTAATATTCTCACATCTAATATGTTCTTCTCTTGTACAACCTTTCAAGAGAAGAACATATTAGAAATGAGAATATTAGAGAGGAACTAAAAGTACAACCACTTCCTCAACAAATAGAAGAATACAGGAGGATAGAACATCTGCAAAGAATGACAGAGGATATTACATACCAAAGATGGCACTGACGTATAATCCTGGAGGATGAAAATCGATGGGAAGACCAAGAAAGCGCTGGGCTGAACAGATGTGAGATCGGAACAGGCAAATATACTCAGACCAACGGATCTGTGCCCCTGTAGCGCTGGCATCGTTCTTAAAAAAAGTAAACGTCAGTACTTACACCACAACTCGCGCTCCCCCACTCCCCTCCCACTACGTCAAACAGCAGCCACAGTAACGTATCGAGTAGGGATGTTGCCAAACTTCCCCCAGTGTCATGGCTTTTGAATATTGAAAAATGCAAGCTTGGAGTCGAGTTGACAACACTGGAGTGCAACTGCAAGAAAGAGGTAGAAAAGAGTGTGTGTGAGAGATAGAGATAGAGAGAGAGAGAGAGAGAGAGAGAGAGAGAGAGAGAGAGAGAGAGAGAGAGAGGAGAGAGAGAGAGAGAGAGAGAGAGGAGAGAGAGAGGAGAGAGAGAGAGAGAGGAATGCAGGAGTAAATGATTTGCCGAGGGAGAAAAGGAAGTAGGCTTCAGTTCGCGTATGTTACGGGGGCACTCCTTGTAAAGTTTTATTTTTAAGGGAGGTAGAATTTAAGTTGGAATAAATCTAATTTGCAGTCATCAATAATTGTAAATTTTTAGGCTGATACGGGACGGAGGGAATGTTTAAAATGTTCCCATAGTATAGATGATAGGATTATAAAATTTATTAAGGCTCCAGTTGGCTTTATTATCCTTGTAAAGTTTTATTTTTAAGGGGGGGGGAATTTAATTTGGAATATATCTAATTTGCAGTTATCAATAATTGTAAAGATCCGTTAGACAGACAATACCTAATCCATGAAGGATAATGATGATGATGATTATGATGACCTTCTGAATGACGCTAATAAAACAACCATGTTTTCTTTATGATGAGATTTTAAATTGGAAGCCACAGGGAACAAGACCAAGAGGAAGACCTAAAGATCGATGGGAAGATGACGTAATTGAAGATTTAAGAGAGATGGGGATTTTTTATTTGAAATCTACTGCACAAGATAGGAAGGAATGGCGTAGGCTAAACTAGTTGAGAAGGCCAAGACATTGCACTGGAAGTCGTAGAGTCTGACGAAGAAGAAGAAGAAGAAGAAGAAGATGTTTTCTTTATGAAATTGTTTGAATTCAGAAGGTAGGCTACAAAAATACAAGAAACCACAGTTAATAGCTGAGACCTGAAAGATCGTGCTAGTAAATGCAAACAACTCGGTGCTACATATGGCTTGGCAGATAACATCATGGCATAATTTGTTTAAGTTTTACTTTGTGCAACATTCGTGGGCTGTGATTGCGAAAGAGTTTGTTATTGTTGCACAAGCAATAAAACATAGTGAATTATCTAAAACAGACGGCTCTTAAAAGCGCTAATCTACGTAGCAAGGCGTCCTCCGAGGTTTTATGTGCGAATAAAAACAGTCAGGGGTTACCACTTTTAGAAATACAAGGTCAAGTTCAATTGTCTATTACATCTATATATAGCAATATACTGGTATCCGGTATCAAAAGTGTTGACAGTTGAAGAACAATAGTGCACTATTTTGTTATTTACTGACCTAACACTTTCTGTCATGTAAGACGTCATAATGAGTCTATGTGATAAGTGGAGTCCTGATTTTTATGTACTATTGTTCAATGAAACTCTACTGGGCAACACAAAGGAATTGGGACTGGAAGTAAACATCAATAAAACTAAATATATGTTCACACATAGAAATGCATTGTATACTAAAACTTGTTTAATCTAGAACGTGAATAATATGGAAATCTGTAAAATGTGAACAAATTTATTGGTCCCGGTGAAATAATATTAATTTTACATGTATTTATTTTGTATAAAACGGAATCTGTCCAACGCGGAAACGGAAGGATATTTCTACACAATTCATGAAAAAAAGTTTATAAGGAGGAAAGATTGAAAGGGAAATAAATTAGTTTCCACTTCATTGAATTCCCGTTAGGTGAAATAACAATAAGGGATGATTTCTGACGCCGGGTGAAGTAGATTTTTCATTTTCTTCTGGTCTCACTGCACACCCGTTATGCGAAATACAGGTTTGTTTAATAAATATTTGGCGTGTGATATCTGTCTAATAAATAACCAGTGCAATTTAAAATCTTAAATTAGGTTAAGATCCGAGACCGATTGTGTACGTATCTTTCGCAGGTAGCGTCTGAATTTCCGGCATAAAGATGGCTATATCGTACGTATCATTGTCATTAAACTAAAAAGTGAAAGTGATTGAAGATAAAGAAAAACAAACTCTCAGTACGCGAAATAATGACTAAATTTAAATGTGGAAAACCCCAAGTTCATGAGATTTTAAAATACAAAGAAAAATAATTAATGAATGGATGCAAGGAAATGATCACACGAAGAGGAAAGCAAAAATAAATAAATAAATAGAATAGATGAAGAAATCAAGGAAGTAGAGCGGGAGTGTTTTACAAGTGCACGATCAAAAAATATCCAAATTTTCCGGACCGATGCTCCAAAGCCAAGCTCTAGCTGTTGCTACATCCCTAGAGAATAACAATTTCAAGGCATCTTCAAGTTGGCTGTATAGTTTTAAAAGAGACACAATGTAGGGTGGAATAAAATTTGAGGGAAATCAATGGATGTAAATTAGACGAAAGTATAGTTAGTGAGCGGTAACCGAAACTGCATTCTTTAATTTCAAGATACGCGCCTAGCAGGCATTTTTAACGCTGACGAAACGGATTGTTTTTTGCACTTTACAACGGCAGCAGAACTACAATTAATCCAAGGTACATAAAAGGTAATAAATATAGGCACATCAAAGATCGAAGCTATTTTAATAAATAGAGGTGTAAGAGAAGGGTGTAGTTTATCACCTACCCGTTTTAATCTATATATTAATGACATCATCCAAAATTGGAAAAGTATTGTTAATGTAGGTATAAGAATGGACCGTTTTAAAATATTAAACGTTTTAATGTATGCTGACGATGTGGTTATTATTCAAGAAAATTGAAATAATTTGCAGTACTCTTTACATCAATTAAATCAGTTATGCCAAGAATATAATTTCAAAATATCAAAAGAAAAAACAAAAATAATGGCATTTTGTGGAAACGATCATATAAGATCAAAAATCGTAATAGACAACAAACCTCTGGAACAAGTAACAAATTTTAATTATTTGCGTTGTAATTTTACTATAAACACAAAAACTGAAAGAGACATAAATATGAAACTGTCGAAATTTCAAATTATATGCGGAACTATACATAAAACATTAAAGAATAAAACAAGAAGAGATACTAGATTGAAGTTTTATAAAACATTGGCAGTTCCTGCATTACTTTACGGGAGCGAAACTTGGGTAATGACCAAAAAATTGCAAAGTAGAATACAAAGCGCAGAAATGAACTTCCTTAGAAGAACAAAAGTCTGCACAAGATTGGATCGGATAAGGAATGAAGATATAAGAACAGAGTTAAATATATATCAATTGGATGAGAAAAACAGAGAATATAGAGAGAAATGGTTTACACACGTGGAAAGAATGAATGTATCAAGATTACCAAGAGCAGCATTCAACTACAAGCAAAGAGGTTCAAGGAATGTAGGAAGGCCAGTGAAAAGATGGATAGAACAACTGTGAGCCTAGCCCGTGAAGTGAAGAAGAAGAAGAAGAAGAAAAAGAAGAATAAGTACGTAAAAAAAGACATATATAATCAAAGATCGGTTAATCTGTT
This sequence comes from Diploptera punctata, assembly GCA_030220185.1. NCBI lineage: Eukaryota > Metazoa > Arthropoda > Insecta > Blattodea > Blaberidae > Diploptera > Diploptera punctata. The sequence continues at coordinate 2,136,584 of JASPKZ010010287.1, read as the reverse complement.
TTTGTTTTTTTTATAATGCGGAATTTTGTCTAATGTGGAAAATAAAATTGGTCCCATGCGATTCCGCTTTGAACAAGTTTCACTGTATAATGAAAATGGACAGTTAATGACAAATTAGGGAAATTTTGAAGAAGTGGATGAATTCTTAATACCAAATACCAAATTCAAATAGGCTACATTGATTACAAATGGAAATGAAGCGCACAAATAAATAAAATATAGGCCCAATTCTGGAAATGCCTGCTATTATGCATAACAGGGACTATTGGCACAACTTCTCTCAAAAAAGTTAAACTGAAAATATATAAAACAGTTATTCTCCAAGTTATATTATATGGTTGCGAAGCATGGACTCTTACTTTAAGGAAATATATATATATATATATATATAGGCCCCTATATATAATATTGATGGCCATCATAAGTAAGCCTACAAAATCTTGAAATATTATTCAACTATTATAGATAATAAAGGGCGGCTCCGTGGCGCAAGCGGTCAGATGGCCGCCTCTCACCGCCGAGGTCGCGAGATCTAATCTCGGTCACTCCATGTGGGTTTCATAGTGGACGAAACGGAACTTGGGCAGGTTTTTCTCGGAGTTTTCTCCTGTTTTCCCCTGCCACAAATTCATTCTACCATTTCTCCGTACTCATCTCATCCATTTTATTTCATTTCGTTCATCTGCCCCCCTGAAAGTGCGTCAGGCGTGGTCGCCCGGCACCCTTGTCATTCACAGAACTCTATATAGGGGTCTCATCTCATCTTATCGCTCGACGCGATCCTGAATTGGACACGAGTTGAGGATATTTATTTAGGCCTATGAATAATAAAGATTTAATACTAGATTATAGGGCCTATAAGATACAAGCAATTAAATTGGTATGGGCATGTATGACGAATGCAAGAAGAAAGGTTAGCCAGGAAAACATTGGAATGATGTCCACCTGGAAGAAGAATGAAAGGAAGATCTCGAAACTCGTGGATGCAAGAAATATGAACTGCAATGAGAACAAGAGGACTGGAGGAAATTGAGTGGATGGATAGAGACGAGTGGAGAAGGAAAATAAAACTTTAGGCACAGAAAGATGTGTAAACAATGAACATATATACATATATACACACACACATATATATATATATATATATATAGGCCTATATATAATAAAGGAAATCACGAAAATGCGCTGCAGTATCGTATTCAGGCGTTGCCGATACTCTAGTGAAAGTAAAAGAGCTTCCCTATGGTAATTCATATCTTGTTTTATGTACAATATCTAACAGCAGGAGACTCCCATAACCGGAATAAAGATGGTTCACTGATTGCGCTTGGATCCATGTGATGGGCGCGCGCCCGCAGTTGACCTCTGCCCTCGTGCGGCGGCGACTCACTTGATGAAGCAGAACTCGATCGGTCCAGCAGGCACCTGGAATCTGGTCCTACCTGCCTGTGCCGCACCATTACTCGCAGCCAGAATTATAACATCTCTATTTACACGTAATCAGTTCCAGCAACCACATGCAACATCCTCTGTCGCAGTCATCATCAGTGAAAGTTATGTCATGCAGAGACTGCATGCACTAACTGAATTTCTCTAATTAACTCGCTGGCACTATCGAACCCATAGGTTCATGGCCGCACGGACATAAGCTCCTCACACATCCCTGCCCTGAGCTATTTTTTTTCAATCGTTGCAGTGATAAAACCCTTTTTACATAATGTGAAAGAAATAATGATATTAAATTTAGCTTTAACTGGAAAAAATAACAACTTTCTTAACAGGTCACGGGAAAATAAACAGCTATTACTACCGTTTTAAAATAAAACATAGTCCCTTGTGTACATGCGGAAACGCAGAACAAATCATTGATCATCTATTACACTGAGCAACAAAAAAGAAACTTCTTTTTTGTCTCAGAAAGAAAAATATGTGATTCTGATAGTATTTTTTCTCCTGAATCCATCACGCAAGGTTACCGAGAGATTCCACCCTATAACCGGGAATCAAGCATTTCAGACTGGTTTTTGGATAACTTTAAATCTTGTATGGGATCGTTAAAATCTTCTCGAGTCAATAAATGAGGCTCAAGTGAACAGCTTTGTTCAAAAGTTGTATCACCCTTAAAATAATTTACCAAATAAAATATAAATTAATTCCTCATATAGCTACTAATTTAATCATTATTACTTTTAATATTATAGTAATTAAAACTTTATAGTAAAACTTCAAAATAAAAAATAAAAAAATATTTTAAGTAAAATTGGAAAATCTGTTTCTTCTTCTTCCTTACTTCCATCAGAATCTGAGCTCCTTCATCTAATGTCACATGTTCTGGAGGCTTTGGTATGGGCAATTCTTCGCAGTGTGGAACTGGTCTCATTGCAGATTGCAAGTCAGGGTGCACCACTGTATGTTTTGATTTTGACGTAATCCCTTTAATGTTTGTTAAGCAGAAAATAATTATTTAAATCCATTAATTTAAATTCAAGTAAAAAACTGTGGATGATGGAGAAATTCCGAATACATATTTGAAAACACGATAAAAAACTGCATTAAGTCAACTATTGGTACTCATGAGACAAAAATCATGTTGATCAGTGTTATTTGAATGTACAAAACTAGAAACAGAAAGACAGTTATTAGAGAACAGCATGATTAATAAATATGGTAAATGGACATTCAATAAAATAAGACTATTACAGGATTACACACTTGAGTTAATTCATTAGATTTAGACAGATTTTAGAACAAATCAAAGCCAATTCAATGAAATATTTAATGCTATACTTGGGTAAGATAAGTGGAACAAATAGATGTCCCAACTCCTTTCAAAAAACGTTAAACTGAAAATATATAAAACTGTTATTCTACCAGTTATATTATATGGGTGCGAAACATGGACTCTTACTTTAAGAGAGGAAATGAGATTACAAGTATTTGAGAATAAAGTACTTAGGAAAATTTTTGGACCAAAGAGAGATGAACAGACAGGTGAATGGAGAAGACTTCATAACAACGAACTACATGGTCTTTATAGGAAGCCAGATATAATAAGAAGAGTTAAGTCTCGTAGACTGCGATGGGCAGGACATGTTGCACGTATGGGGAATGAAAGACTTGCATGGAAGCTTCTTGTAGGAAAGCCAGAGGGAAAACGCCCAGTAGATTATACAGGGAATGATTGGAAAGCATTAGCTCAGGATAGGGATGTATGGAGAGCTTATGTCCGCGCGGCCATGAACCTGCGGGTTCGATAGTGCCAGTGAGTAAGTAAGTAAGTAATAGATCATAATATTACAATTGGCCATAGAACATGAATGAAAATAAAAGAAAATTGTGCAAATAATTTTATGTAAACGATTTTGTATATTAAGGCATGTAGTATTACTTTATTTGTAATGGAACTTACTGAAAATACAGTGTGATAAAAAAATCCCTTGTATAATCTCATCGTCACTTTGAGAATTTTCCTCATCATTGAGGGTTTTCTCCAACCAATCTTAGTAATTAACATAAATTTAAAAAAAATAATTAAATATAATAATAATAATAATAATAATAATAATAATAATAATAATAATAATAATAATAATAATTTATTTTTGCTGGCAGAGTTAAGGCCATAAGGCCTTCTCTTCCACTCAACCAGCGAATAGTAAAATTATACAAAAAATCCGTACATATTACAGTTTTAAGATATTATTAAAATACAGACTAAACAAAATACAATGATGTAATCTAATACTAGCTAATACTAACAAAAACAGAGAAATAATAAAATTAAAATTATATAAAATAAAGTAAGTAGCTTCCTAGATGATTATTAATGGAATACTCTATAAAGTTGTTAGGCAGTTAATGTTTTCATTGTGTGGAACTTAAGATATCAGTTAATTTGGATTTAAATAATGATAGCGATTGACAGTCCCTGACATGACTGGGAAGTGAGTTCCAGGCTCTAGCCGTAGATATTGTGTAAGATTCAGAGTATAGACAGGTCCTGTGTTGTGGTATCAAAAGTAAAAAAGAGTCTTGTGATCTTGTTCCTAAATTGTGATGAGCCGATAAATTTTGAAAACTTGTTCTTAAATAAGTTGGTAAATATATGTGCAGGATTTGGAATAGTAAGGTATGTGAATGTAAAGTTCTTCTGTCATTTAGGCGTAGCCTAAATGAATAACTATGGACTTATAGACTATCAGTTTGCAACAAACATTCACAAATTTCCCTTAATTAAAGTTCTCTATCGTTCTCTGTCATCTGTGTCTTCATCTGTTACACCAAATTTCCTCATTGAATTTTGAATGTTGTTCTTGTAGGTTGTTCTTGGTCTTCCTTTTCTGTTCCTTCTTTATATTTTCCATGCACAGACGGATTGGATAATTTACTTCCTCAAGTCATGGTTAATGTAATTCTCCCATTTCATTCTTGGTCTACCAACTAGGCGTTTTCCTACAAGAAGCTTCCGTGCCCCTCTTTCATTCTTCATTCGTGCACATGTGCTGCATACTGCAGTCTGCAATACTTAACTTACCTTATTATATCTTGTTCCCAATAAGGATCACGTTGTTCACTGTTAAGTAGTCTTCTCCATTGGCCTGTCTGTTCATCTCTCTTCGGTTCAAAAATTGTTCTAAGAACTCTTGGGCTACCTAGCGGGAGCTTACACTGCCTGATTTACAGAATTTTCAAGCCCCTCTTTCATTCCTAATTCTTGTCAAGTATCCTGCTCATCGGTACGAGACTTGGGGCGTAACTGTTATTATATCTGGTTTCCTATAAAGATCATGTAGCTCACCGATACGTACTCTTCTCCATTCACCTGTCTGTTCATCTCTATTTCGTCCAAAAAAATTTCTTAAGAACTTTATTCTTAAATAGGCTACTCGTAATACTTTCTCCTTCCTTAAAGTAATAGTCCATGTTTCGCATCCATATTATGTAACTGGGAGAATAACAGTTCCCTCCATTATATCCTTTACCTTGTCGTGGTGGAGTGGCTTGTGTGGTTAAACGACCCCGAGAGCAATGTCGGCGGTAGCATTGCTGCCGAAAGGGTCATCTATGCCGGACTGGTCGAAGGCGATAAGTCAAACGATAAAAAGTATTATCGCATCGCTATGATAGTTGACCGTTTATATAAAAGCGGGTGCCGCGACAATGCTTGACAATGATTAACATGCGGAATTACTATAGTGGCGGTAGTCGGCATCTTTGTATTTAATTATACATAACAGCTTCGGGGACACTAAGCGAGCTGCTGGACAACCATCATAGTGAGGCTATAAAACATTGGTGGATAGATTGAAGATCTTTCACCGTAAAAATACAACCCTCAAGAAACGCAGACATGGATTCCACTGGGACACAATTTCCCATAGGTAAAAATAACACCCCATTCGGTTCTCCGGGCGGGGACTACTTGAAGAAATCCGTGGTAAAATCTCAAACACAGGGACATGTTCCTAGGAACCTGGAATGTCAGGACATTATATAACAAGTGGGAACTAAAATATTAACGCGGGCTTAGATAAATCGCTGTTGGATATAGTCGCTTTACAGGAAGTTGGATGGACAGGAGAAGGTAGTCAGGAATTAGGAAGCTTTGCATATAATTATATAGTTTTACTTGTTTTTTGTAATGGAACATGCTGTCTGCTGTGGAGTCAGGAACGCGTCTGCCTGCCCACGGTGTTGCTTGCGGGATCAGTCTATCCGTAAGAATATGCTTTCATTACTAATGGCGTGCACACAATAGTTTTTCTAGTATTAACCTTGTTACAGGCGATGTTGGAAGTGGCCTCCATCTGCTGCTACAAATTTCTGAGATGTTTTTAATAAAATTTTAATAAAATTAGCATTCTCATGAATACTTTCTTCTTCGGTAATTTTCTTAATCTCTGTTATTATATTCTCCATCAATTCATCTTTGCTACAGCCCTAAGGATTATTCCTATATACTACAACACAGCCGTTTTACATAGATTTTCATTTCTAGTAGGCCTAATTTTTTGCGTGTAGGCAAACAGTTTTCGGATACTTTTAAAATCCACAATGGGCTGAAGCAAGGAGATGCACTATCTCCTCTACTATTTAATTTTGTACTAGAGCATGCCATTAAATCTTTAGAGAATGAGGAAGGCTTACAACCGAATGGTATTAATAAGCTGTTAGTTTATGCTGATGATGTAGTACTACTGGCCGATAGCGAGGAGATACTAAAGACCAACACGCACACACTATTGAGTAACACTAAGAAATTAGGACTGGAAGTAAATATCAGTAAAACTAAATATATGGTCACACGTAGAAATACATTATATAATGGAAATGGACAGCTAATGACAAATGAGGGAAATTTTGAGGAATTGGCTGAATTCAAATACCTAGGAACAATAATCACAAATAGGAATGAGATGCACAAAGAAATTAAACATAGGCTCAATGCTGGAAATGCGTGCTATTATGCATTGCAGAGACTTTTGATGTCCCAACTCCTTTCAAAAAACGTTAAGCTGAAATTATATAAAACTATTATTCTACCAGTTATATTATATGGGTGCGAAACATGGACTCTTACTTTAAGGGAGGAAATGAGATTACGAGTATTTGAGAATAAAGTTCTTAGGAAAATTTTTGGACCAAAGAGAGATGAACAGACAGTTGAATGGAGAAGACTACATAGCAATGAACTACATGGTCTTTATAGGAAGCCAGATATAGGCCTAATGAGAACAGTTAAGTCCCGTAGACTGCGATGGGCAAGACATGTTGCACGTATGGGGAATGAAAGACGTGCATGGAAACTTCTTGTAGGAAAGCCAGAAGGGAAAACGCCCAGTTGGTAGACCAAGAATGAGGTGGAGAATAACATTATCTATGATTTGAGGGAAGTAGATTATACAGGGAATGATTGGAAAGCATTAGCTCAGGATAGGGATGTATGGAGAGCTTATGTCCGTGCGGCCATGAACCTACGGGTTCGGTAGTGCCAGTGAGTAAGTAAGTAAGGCCTAATTTTTTATTCAATAACACCATATTGTCATTTCGACATTCTCATATTCTCTCCTGACATTTATTGTAACCCACTTTTGAGGTAGGGGCGCCTGGGAGACGGAGATACGCTGCCCCGATGATATATGATAGGTGATGATGATGCGCCAGAAGAGGCCTTAATCCTAAACTTAATGAATGTGTTGTTTATGACTATTTAACTCAGGCCACAAATGCTAGTCAATGACCAATCACGTTTCAATGAATCTTGTTTTATAACCAATGACAGTCGTGTTTCACCTCGCTCTTTATCGATTTCTCTTTATCAGCTCCTGCTTTTGTGATAAAGAAAGCTCCTCCTTTTTAATGTTCTGAACAGGCCAAAGCATTATTTTTCTCCAACAAATACATTGAATATAGCAAATAATGAAAAGATTCCTTGATTTTACTGCGTTGTTTACTAAAAAAATAAATGAACAACCCGTAATGTTGATGATGATATATAGGCTAGTTTGATGTGTTTCATTATTTCTCCACTTGGGTGCACTCTTACAATATTGTGAACTTATTTGGCAATAAATAATATGATCAAGCAGCAGTGAATGAACATAACCTCACATTTCTGATTTGTTTTCAAACATCGCCGTTTACATTAAATACATAATTATTTTAAAATAACTATATTTAAATAATGATTTGTGAGTAAACAGCTTAATTTTATTCGTTAAATGGTCCTAACAAAAGCCTCTCTTGATTTCCAAATTCTTTAGATAAATTCATTCCTCACTTCGTGAGTCGTGAATTTATCGATAATTTGTAAATCACTCGTGGCATTACTTATGATAATGATGTTGGGCTTTAAAGTTTCCTGACATTTGTCTACAAATATAGATACTACCGCTCTTAAAAATGATCCTCGTCAAAACAAAACCATGTGACCTGCTCGCTTTTCATTGGTTATGGACACCGACGTACGATGTAGAAGCAATACGTATGCAAAAAAGTAGTTCCCTTCATTAAATTAAAAATATGTCCTCTGAATATACTTGTTATTCTTCGTGAATGAAAATAATAATATTCAGAACATAGATAATATTCTAAAATATACCTAATCAATAATTACAACTTAAAATAGTGTATTACATATGGATGATGCATTTGAGTCATGCTTCAATCGATTCTCATGAAACAAAATGGCGATGAAAGTTTCGAATCTTCTGTTGCTATGTGGTCATCTCCCTGTCAAAAGTGACAGTAATTGTGGCGCAAATGGCGCAAGGATACAATTGACGTTTGTTGATGTTAGGATCACTCTATGAACGGATAAGGTATAGCTGATTACTGGCATTACCCGGGAATCTGCTTATCTGGATTTTCTTGGCATCGATGAGCTGTAAGACGAAAATGGTTACTGTTGTGTTATCGATAAAAGATAGAGATATTCTGCCGCGGAATTCTTTCTAGATTTTTTTTTCAGATAGGCCTATTAAATTCTGTGTACATTAATTCGATGTATTTATTATGGTTTTAGGCAACGTAAGTCATTTAAGCGTCCAAAAAAGACTTTTTTCTAGTGAACCGACGCAATTTTTTTTAGCTACGGCTACCAAATCTAACTAACTAACTCACTGGCACTATCGAAACCGTAAGATCATGGCCGCGCGGACATAAGCTCTCCATTCATACTTCTTCTGAGCTAATGTTTTACAATTATTCCCTGTATAATCTACTTCCCTCAAATCATAGTTAGTGTTATTCTCCCACCTCATTCTTGGTCTACCAACTGGGCGTTTTCCCTCTGATTTTCCCACAAGAAGCTTCCATACACGTCTTTCATTCCCCATTCGTGCCACATGTCCTGCCCATCGCAGCCTACGAGACTTAACTGTTCTTATTAGGCCTATATCTGGCTTCCTATAAAGATCATGTAGTTCACTGTTATGTAATCTTCTCCATTCACTTGTTTGTTCATCTCTCTTTGGTCTAAAATTTTTCCTAAGAACTTCATTCTCAAATAGGCCTACTCGTAATCTCCTTTACTCCCTTAAAGTAAGAGTTCATGTTTCGCATCCATATAATATAACTGGTAGAATAATAGTTTATTATAGGCCTATTTTCAGTTTAACGTTATTTGAAAGGAGTTGGGAAGACAAGAGTCTCTGTAATACATAATAGCAGGCATTTACAGAATTGAGCCTATGTTTCTTCGTGCATCTCATTCCTGTTTGTGATTATTGTTACTAGGTATTTGAATTCAGCCACTTCCTCAAAACAATCACCAAACCTAAATATTAAAATAGTAAACGCGTTTCGTTACCGAGGCTATCATTATCAATTTATTTATCTCCAAATGATGGTAAGAAACCCATTCAAATCTGTCTAGTAGTTTTTGTTTTCATAAAGGAGAGACTCACAGATTTACAGAAATGTTCATTTTTTTATAAAGATTAAATCAATTCCTTTGCTGCTCTGCAGTAGTGTAAAAAAAGAGTAGTTAAAAAATGTTTGAAAATATGACCTTGATATTAAGGCAGATTGGGAAGCAGTAGTGTCATTGCCTGCAAGCATTGCGACGATTTAACAAAAAAATGTGGAGATGACGAGACCTAGATTAGTTGCAAGTTGTGGTTACAAATAAAACTAAATTTGATGGCATAAATAAAAGCAATTAGCCCGAGTTGTGATGGTCAGAACAAGTCCAATCAAACCGGTTACCACAAACCCGAAGAAGACACGCTTTATTTTTACAATCAGCGAGCGGGAATTAATGCTAAAGAAATGGGCAAACAACTTCATGCAAATGCAAGTTCAAAATATGTGATTCTTAATTACGTCTTTTTGTCCGTAGTATTATCAGGGACAACCAAAATGTAGTTAACAATGAATGCATTTTTAAAGTGGAATCTATTCTCAAAATGTTCTTAATTTAAAAATTGAGAAAAACAGATGAAATAAACATGTACTAACTTTTAATAATAAAAAAACAACTGAAATCAACTCATTTAATTGTTGCGTCATTTTTTTAGTTAACAACAGTATGGGTATTGCTGGTGCTTCATTAGCATTTAGGCCTATAACCATCATCGGTTAAGGTAGCCTTCCAGGCGTCCCAAGCTCAGAAGTGGATTATAATTCAGCCAATGCTAAGAGCGAACGCCAGAAATGTCGTAAGACAACCTGTAAATATTGGACAAAAATATGGGTAGGCCTGTACTACCTATTATTATTATTATTATTATTATTATTATTATTATTATTATTATTATTATTATTATTATTGTTATTATTATTATTATTATATATTATTATTATAACGTTGGGCTAATGCATTAGGAAGTCGGAATGGATAATTGCATAATTTTTGGAGTGTTGTTGATGATGATGATGATGATGATGATGATGATATTATATTGGGGAGAGTAGCAAAATGTTCAAAATTGGAAAAAATAAGTAATAATCTCACGGTGAGAAAAGAATATTAAATATTTAATAGTAGGCCTATCATATTATTTACGATATAAGCAGCAAGGATGTCCTCTATCACCTATTCTTTTCAACATCTACCTGGAAGACCTAATGAAGAACTGCTCTGGAATACGGGAGGCGTAAACATGGGAGGGAGAAGAATTAAGTGCATAAGATTTGCTGATGATATGACTTTGCTAGCAGAAGATGCAATGACACCTGAGGAACATGCTGATGGAGCTAAATGACAAGTTCGAGGATTATGGGATGAAGATAAATATAAATAAGACGAAAGCCATGATTATAGGAAGAAAACCGATCCTATTGAGGGTCTTTCCACTTTTCAGCGGTTGCCCTTTTACCAGCCGACTGCTGGCCCTTCACATCCACATACATGTGTCAATCACAGAGGTAGATGATCAACAGCCAGTGTAGGGGTGACATGTGGTTAGCATGTCGAGTCCCCCAGCCGTTATAGGCTGCTTCCTCAACCTGGAGCCGCTACTTATTTTAGCTACCCAATTGCCTCACGATGCTGGGTGGGCACCGGTCCCATACTGGCCGAAATACCATGAGAAAATTTCTTCCCCCATGGAGACTCGAACCAGCGCAAGTCCCGTAGCTCTGCGCCAAGGCGCGGGAAACCAAGGAAGATAAACATGAGGATTAAAGATGAGGCCGTTGAGGAAGTGGTTAGCTTCAACTACTTACTTGGGTTGTACCATCAGTAGTAACATGAACTGCGGTCAAGAAGTAAAGCAGAGGATAGCAATGGCAAAATAAGCTTTTAACACGAGGACAAGCATTTTCTGCGGACCTTTGGCAAATAATTACGGAAGAGGCTGATGAAGTGCTTTGTGTGGAGTGTAGCATTGTATGGTGCAGAGACTTCGACATTACGACTGAATGAGGAAAAGCGACTAGAAGCTTTTGAGATGTGGTTATGGACAAGAATGGAACGTATAAAATGGACAGTCAAAATAAAAAATAAAAAAACATGAAGATGTGCCAGACAGAGAGGGCGAAGGAAGAACAACACTGGAACTCACAAAAAAGAAATTGGATTGGCCACTTGCTAAGAAGAAACTGCCTGCTGACAGATGCCCTAGAAGGAATGGTCAACGGAAAGAAAGTTAGAGGCAGAAAAAGGCATCAGATGATAGACAATATTAAAATAAATGGTTTGTAGGCGGATACAAAAAGCAAAGTTGAATTAAGTAAAGAGTGGAGAATGCTGAGTTTGCAGTGAAAGACCTGCTCTTGGGCAGAACACTATGTATATGTATATAAGCAATTAAAATGGTCTGTGCATGTATGACGAATGCAAGAACAAAGGTTACCCAGAAAGCATTTGGAATGGTGTCCACCTGGAAGAAGAAAGAAAAGAAGACCTCGAAACTAGTGGATGCAAGAAATAAGAACTGAAATGAGAACATGAAGACTGGAGGACATGGAGTGGATGGATAGAGACGAGTGGAGAAGGAAAATAAAACTTTAGGCACAGAAAGATGTGCAAACAATGAAAATCTGTAGGCCTATATAAATAAATAAATGAATAAATTATTATTATTATTATTATTATTATTATTATTATTATTATTATTATTATTATTATTATTATTATTATTAATTATATACAGTGTTGGTGTCGATATGGGAAAATCATGATTCATTGTCATACTTATACTGTATAAACTGTTCTAATTCTTTATAAAAAACTTGTTTTCATTAACGAATATTTAAAAAAATACAATGAACGTTTTTTTTTTAATTTGACTGGTTTGGCATACCTGAATCAAGATGTCCAGTCCTAAATTATACTCTTCATTAATTCCTGCATTAATTAATGCACTTTTTTTTCTCGAAGGTTGGTTACAATTAAAATTACCTGCTTTGTCAGGTTTGGCAAACACAAATCAAGCTACGGGACCTTAATTGATTCCCTTCATTAATTTCTTATAGTATGCAGTTTAGATTTTTTTTCGAGCAATTATTTTAGAGTTAAAATTTTAATTAAACTGAAAAGAAGAAGAATTTATGTAAAGTTAAGGCATGTAGATCTGATTACTTGATGCATTTTAAAGAAATTTATTTTTAAGACATGACTATAAACAAACATTTGCATCAGGAATAGTAGTAATTATTTTAATTTGGGCGATGCAAGTGAAATTAGAAGTGACAACTATGTGCCTATTTTGCAGGTATAATTCAAGTCTAAACGAGGAGAAAAGCCACTCTTGGCTCCCAGCAGTGCAGGTTAAGATGCGACTGAGATAATGTAATGAGGTAATTGGATTTTCTTTGTATGTACTTTGTAAAAGGAATTTGCAATTCAAGACACTCGCTAATTACCTATGCAACTGTACTGATTAATAAACAGGTTGCATGACCGACACTACTCGGAATAACAAGCAGCTGGAATTTCCAAAACTCAAACATTTCTCACAATATCTGACTCGCTGTGACCTTCAAAATCCACTTTACATAGGCCTATCTCAAACAAAATCAAGAAACTAACTTCATTTCCACAAATTAAATAAAAAGCAAGACATGGCTGTAATAAGATCTACTCAACATCGTGAATACAGTTGAACAGCTGTAAGAAGTAGCAAAATCCGGTTAAGAAATTTGAAATCAAGGTTGAGGAAATGCATTTAATTTCCATGTCCCGCGCCGTAGCCGAGTGGTTAAGGTATGTGAAATATATTATAACGACTTAACAAGATAAGTACAAATCAACACAGGCTTATAATAATACTAATATAATAATAATAATAATAATAATAATAATAATAATAATAATAATAATAATAATAATAATAATAAAATAACAAAAATACAAACAATAAAATGGTATGATTATGAAAAAAAAATAACAAAACATATTCACAAGAATACTAGAATGGGTGCCACTTGGTAAAAGAAGTAGGGGATGGCCAAAATAACGTGGATTCATGGAGTTTTTGAGTAGCATGAGGGAAAAAAGGATTGGACGATGGAGACTAGAATGACAGAGAGATGTGAGGAGGATGACAGTACATTACTCGTAAATGGGCGCAGGAAGATGTTGTGAAACATTGTGAAACCTGCTAAATAAATAAATAATAATAATAATAATAATAATAATAATAATAATAATAATAATAATAATAATAATAATAATAATAATAATAGGCTAATAAAATCCACGACCCGCACCACCTTGATGTTTCTTCCATTTGGCCCGCGATATAATTTTTTGACCGACAGTTTGTTCTGTCGTACTTACAGCAATGGCGACCATGATTGAAAGTTCAACTTCCTACATTTCCGGGTCGCCAACCTATAAAATAAATAATTATATTGTAATATTACAAATTATCTACGTAATGCGGGAAGTAAAAACCACTGCTATTTATGTATAGGTCTACTAGTACAAAGTATATAGGCCTACAGAAAATATCCAAAAGGTAGTTGTTAATATACATTATACGAAACAAATCACTGCATTTTAAAATGAACGGAACTTTATTTGAAACAATATAAAACAATAAATACGTACTTGCCGCCATTTTATACCTGACTGGTGTCACGGCCTGCTGTAGTCTCAACTAAATTATTTTCGGCATTTACCGTATAAACATTGGCCAGACTGTTAAATTTAGGCAGTTGGTTATAATGGACGTAAATATTTCCAACCAAAGATGTTATTATTTTACTATTATGTAGGTTTATTATTTTGAAAACATCATCGTGCAAAAACAATGTACAACGCACGTTTGTGCAGTGTTTTACAGAATCTCTGAAATTAAAACCTCGCTATTGCTCGGATTTTAATCATTTCCTCGCTTCTGTAAAAACCACTTCCCAACCTGGCATTGTAATATAGCCTAATATTGGGCAGCTCTGGTATAGAGGGAAGATTGAATTGTAGGCAATGATCACCGGCTGATCAAATGACGCCAAATGCATAAGCCCGTTGTGGAAAGACATATCAAATGATGATCCGGTAGAATTGCCTTCGTTGTGACAGCATTAATGCTAGGGTGTAAATCAAATTAGTCCATACAAAAATGTGAGAATTCTGTTGTAAATCGTTGAAAAAGGTGACAGTCGGAAACTAAGACGGGAAAAAAAATTCATAAAGTAAATGTACCCGTGTCCAACACCCATCTCGCTGAGTCAACAACACAAATTTGAATAATACTGCATACAATAACCACCAAGGTCTCATGTTCGATTAACATGAATACATAAATTATTCAAATGATTAAAAAAACTGATGTAAGCTGTCATTTCATTTTACAGCGTAACAATACCAAACACACTAACTGACTGGCTCTATCGAACCCGTAGGTTCATGGCCGAGCGGATATAAGCTCTCCGTACATCCCTATCATGATCTAATGTCTTCCAATCATCTCCTGTATAATCTACTTTCCTCAAATCAATGTAAATGTTATTCTCCCATTTCATTTTAGGTCTACCAACTGAGCATTTTCCTCTGATTTTCTTATAAGAAGCTTCCATGTCCCACTTTCATTCCCCATTTGTGCCACATGTCCAGCCCATTGCAATCTACAAGACTTAACTGTTCTTATTATATCTGGCTTCCAATTAAGACCATTTCTGTTCATCTCTCTTTGGTCCAAACATTTTCCTAAGTACTTTATTCTCAAACACTTGTAATCTTCTTTCCTCCCTTAAAGTAAGAGTCCATGTTTCGCACCCATATAATATAACTGGTAGAATAATAGTTTTATATATTTTCAGTTTAACGTTTTTTGAAAGGAGTTGGGACATCAAGAGTCTCTGCAATGCATAATAACACGCATTTCCAGAATTGAGCCTATGTTTAATTTCTTTGTGCATCTCATTCCTATTAACTATGATTTGAGGGAAGTAGTAGATTATACAGGGAATGATTGGAAAACATTAGCTCAGGATAGGGTGTATGGAGAGCTTATGTCCGTGCGGCCATGAACCTATGGGTTGGATAGTGCCAGTGAGTAAGTATCTCATTCCTATTGTGATTATTGTTCCTAGGTATTTGAATTCAGCCACTGCCTCAAAACTTCCCTCATTTGTCATTAGCTGTCCATTTCCATTATATAATGAATTTCTACCTGTGACCATATATTTCGTTTTATTGATATTTACTCTCAGTCCTAATTTCTTAGTATTAATCAATAGTGTGTGCGTGTTGTCCTTTAGTATCTCCTTGCTATCGGCCAATAATACTACATCATCAGCATAATAGTAGTAGTAATAATAATAATAATAATAATAATAATAATAATAATAATAATAATAATAATAATAATAATAATAATAATAATAATATAATAATAATAATAATAATAATAGAAGGAGTGAACAAGAAATTAGCATTTATTTCGTAAAAACGTACGAGTTTCTCATTTCAGCTTGAATTAGAAAACAGCAACAATAAGAGAACAATTTAAGAAAGGCTGAAGCGTAGAATTACGAGTTGTGATAGCATTTGGGCACATTTCGCGATTGCGAAAAAGTATGTCTGGTTATAAAAGAATTGGTCACGTGAGTTGGCATGTCATAAAGTCTCCAGATGGGTGTGACGTGACTTGCCTGCGCCACATGCGCGTGCTGCTGTAGCTTGCACCGTGGGAAACAGAGTAGGAGCCACGCTTTGGTCGTCCGGAGGAATGTCGCTCAGCACCTGCCACTACTTCTCACAGTAAACAACCTAAATTACTCCAACAATACACTACTTTACAATAATAATAATAATAATAAAATTTTATTTATATACAGAATTTTAATGTTTACATATCTTTCTGTGCCTAAAGTTTTATTTATCTTCTCCACTCGTCTCTCTCCATCCAATCCATGTCCTCCAGTCCTCTTGCTCTCATTCCAGTCCTTATTTCCTGCATCCACGAGTTTCGAGGTCTTCCTCTCCTCCTTCTTCCAGGTGGACACCATTCCAATGTTTTCCTGGGTAATCTTTCTTCTTGTATTCGTCGTACGTGCCCATACCAATTTAATTGCTTATACCGTGTATAATCTACTATTGAATAACCAATATTCATTTTTTCTCTTATGACAATATTTCTTATTTTGTCTAATTTTAAGATCTTGCTGCTCTCCTCAAGAAATCCATTTCCATCGACATAAGTTTTTGTTCTAAGTTTTTGTTGAATTTCCAAACTTCAGCTCCATATGTGACAGTACTTCTCACTATTGAATAAATCTTTAGGCTTTTTAGCATTGTTATGTTTTTTTATGAAGAACAGGGAGCTGACCTGATGCATCAACCCCCAACCTGGAGGACTAGGCAATTTTTGGTCAAGGTTTCCTTCCTCTAGCCTTTGTCAAACCAATGACGAACTGCAAGGCAGCAGTATCTGTACCCTAGATAAGGGGCCCTCACAGGGTACTATTAGCCGGGCGTACTGAACCCTGGTTTTTTAACGAGGTTGTTACTCCACCCCCTCACCATTTTCTAACCTGGCTTGGAACAGGCTTTGGTGGGTTTAATAGTAATAATAATAATAATAATAATAATAATAATAATAATAATAATAATAATAATAATAATAATAATATTAATAATAATAATAATAATAGTAATATTTTATTCAGGATTCTTTCTGTTATTTACACAGGTATCCTCAACAAAAATATACAATTGTTTTCTTCTACACTTCCCGAACTTGTGCGTCTGCTTCTGTCATATTTCTCTTCTTCATGTTGTTTTGAATTCCCTTTATTCACGTTGACTTTGATCTACCATGTTTTCCTTTTCCAGGAGGTATCCATTTTAATAATTCTTTGTTTGTTTCTGTGTCCCTGTGTCCATACAATCTTACTTGGATTTCTTCAATATTTTGTACAATATCCTATTGTACATTAATAATTTCTCTTGTTGTATTATTTTTTATTTTGTCTAATTTTGATATTCTTGCCGATCTTCTTAAAAAGTCCACTTCTGTGACTAATAATAATAATAATAATAATAATAATAATAATAATAATAATAATAATAATAATAATAACAATAATAATAATAATAATAATAATAACAATAATGATGATAATAATAATAATAATAATAATAATAATAGCAATAATAATAATAATAATAGATAGGTAGATAGATCACCGGTGATTAATGTCTTTGACATCATCCGATTCCTAATGGCCAATTTTGTCGGTCCAACCAATCTCCTGGTTGTAGATGTTTCTCCTTCATGTATAAATATATTTCCTGACTCCAGGAGGTTTTAGGTCTTCCTCTGCCTCGTCTTCCCTCAGGTTTCCATTCCAAAACGGATTTTGGTAGCCGATCCTCTTCCATCGCTGGACATTTCCTACCATCTTAATTGCTGAGTTTTAATATAATCTAAAACAATATCTTCAATCTTCATTTTCTCCCTTATAACTGAGTTCCTATTTTTTTCTCTTCTTGAAATTCTTGCTGCCCTTCGTATAAAATCCATTTCCGTTGCCAAAAGGTACTTATTTGTTTTTGTTGT
Source organism: Diploptera punctata (assembly GCA_030220185.1). Taxonomy (NCBI): domain Eukaryota; kingdom Metazoa; phylum Arthropoda; class Insecta; order Blattodea; family Blaberidae; genus Diploptera; species Diploptera punctata. The sequence continues at coordinate 2,118,630 of JASPKZ010010287.1, read as the reverse complement.
TAATGGCCAAAGTTCTGCTCCATAAGTAATGATGCTTTTAACAAGGGGCCGAGGGGATCGTTTCATCTTATACTTTCTGTCAAATTCTTCCTAAAGGGCAGATCAGGCTCTTAGCTGTAGTGAAAGCAACTGATCTAAGGATGGACACCCGAAAAAAAAAATCCCTGGTCCTCCAGGTTGGGGGTTGATGCGGTAGGTCAGCTCCCTCCCATCAGAAAAAAAAATGCAATGCTAAAAAACTTAATAGAGATAAGCCAGTCAGATTAAAATGAAGACGAATCAAGCTACAAAAACGAACTCTGCTAATTGGACCATGGAAAGTACAAGGCATAAGGAAAAAAATGGAGGAGGTCCTTAAACAGATGGAGGATTTAAAGCAGGACATAATCGTACTGACAGAAACAAAGAAGAAAGTAGAAGGAATAGAAACTTTAGGATCATATGTTCATATATACAGTGATGTTAAAAAAGAATGAAAGGGCTAAAAGAGGGGTTTCAGTACTTATCAAGAATAAATCATCATCATCATAGTACATTCATGAATTTAGGTCATTTATTGACCTGTTTCAAGAGAAACACCATCCAGAAGTCTTTTGAGTGGACGTCCTGGTCTTCTTCTTCCTGCAAGTTGATATCTTAACGTTTGTTTGGGTATCCTGTGGTCTTCCATTCGATGAACATGTTGCATCCATCTTGACTTATAATCGGAAATTTTGTTTTCTAATGGTTCCACGTGTAATTCTTCTAAGGTGTCTTCATTTTTTGTGTGATCTAGTAGTGTGTATCCTGCAGTCCTCCGAAGGTATCTCATTTCAGCAGATCTAAGTCTCTGCAAATCATTCTGTTTTTACGTCCATACTTCGCTTCTATACAAAAGATTTGGAAGAGCCAGTGTTTTATACATTTTTAGTCTTGAATGTTTTTGGACTAACAGTGGGTTCTGCAAAAAGTTGGCTACATTGTTTGAGCAATGACTAATAGACATTTTACATTGCAAATATGGTGATTTTAGGTTACATTGAACTCAACTACTTACTTTATTACAAGGCACTTCTCTCATTTATTGAAAAAAAAATCAATATATAGGATCCATATTTCTATAATTCAAATAAATATTGTATTTTTTTCCGTTTTTTATTTGAATTTATGCTGATGGCATGGTGGGTAAAGAATCCCCGATTTTTTTACACGACCTTTGTACATTACAACGCTTCTTTGTAAGAAATTTAAAGGTATTACTCGACCATATTAACTTTCAATTCGGAAAAACTAGGGACTAAAAGAATGAGGTAAGGATAAGTAAGGGTTGGAGGTAGTAGACCTGTCTTAGGTTGCAGTGACAGTGTTTATTGTCAGTCAGTCATGTATAGTCAGTTGTTAGCGACAACGTCAAGTGCGAAAGTTAAACCCTATATTCACAGTATATACACATTTAAGTCTGCCAGACACTTGTTGGAAGTCAGTGCTGATTTAATTTCCCTGTACGTCACATTATCTAGAAACCCGTAGACATACAAACTCCGAAGATCTTTCATTAACTTCATCTCCTATTTCAAGTAGGTCTACCGCTATATTTTGCCACTGATTATACCACTTGTCCAGTCATTCGCTTGTACCAACGGTGGAAGGAGAAACTTTTCCCCTCTACACCCCTAGCGCCATTGCTTCTCCCCTCCAGCTAAAAGTTAACGCGGTCGAGTATTATATACATTTTGGGTCATTGTAGACAAGAAAAAGGTGTGATTTATTCGTCCTTTTTCGACTTACTGGCCCCTTTTTACTTTTTTTTTTTTTTGCAACTTTACCTTCTTTTGACTAAATTTATTTCTTCTTGTAAGTCCATGTTTCCCTTAACAGAGATTTAGGCACTCTCCCCGTACACGGAAGAATTTGAACCATATTAATTTAGTTACACTTGTTTTCGTATAGATGTCATTTAAGTGGTCCGTGGTCAGCGTTCCTCCTCATACTGACATCTAGGAAACCAAGATAGTACTAGGACGGGAAAATTCGGTAAATTTTGCTTAGAGGCCTTTCATTCAGGCTTAAGGATCTTTTAGGAGCCTGAAAATCTTCAGACTCGGGACCCATGGCTTAAAGTCCCTCCCGGAGTACTTGCTCCTTGGATTTTTCAGTCCTAAAAAATCCATCGACCCCGGCCGGTTTGAACCCGCGACCCTCGGGACCAGAAGCAAGGAGCATAACCACTAGTCCACCGCGGCCGATTGACGTTTATACCATTTATAAATTCTCAAATATAGATGCTTCTAAACGAAGCCGGCCGTTGGCGATGGTAGTGACACCAATCTGGCAGCGGACGAAACGAGAATTATAGATTTGTACATGTGGAAAGAATTGTTAATGTTTGTGCCAGGTCTAGAATGATGTAGTGGGCGGCACACTAGTGTGGAGAACTAGAGGTCCACGGTTCGATTCCTTGTTCAGACATTAATTTTTCTTTTCACAATATCATTATAATATTACATTTATACCATTTATATAATTCAAGAAACCGTTAAGTCTAGTCATCATCATCATCATCATCATCATCATCATCCGGTATCATGGCAGTTGCTGCCGTCTTCCGGAAACCAAACGCCATTCCTCTCTGTCCATCCATTGATCTTCCTCCATTCCTCTGATATTCATAGCTGCTTGTACCCATTCTATCTAAGTTTTCTTCGGTCTTCCTCTCTTCCTCCTTTCCATTGGGATCCATTCCATAACAATTTTTGGCAACCTTTGCTCTGGCATTCTTTTGACATGACTATACCACTGCAATCTTTTCTTTTCTATAATGTCTACGATGTCCGGCTCCTCTTGTAAGTCTATTCTCAATAAAAAAAAACACAGTATCTAGTTTTACTTTCAAAAACTTTTCACATTCCAAACACTTTTGTTCCGCGAGAAACTATAGTTCCCTCACACCAGCCTACTCACTGCTTGAACTATTGTATTGCAACTATAGTTCCTTCACACCAGCCTACTGACTGCTTGAACTATTGTATTGCAACTTCAAATTTTCTAAGAAGTTGCCACTTTGTGAAAATTACCTCGAGAAGAGGGTGAAGACAGCGAGGTTGTCTTTATCCACTCGTTAGCAACTGCAACACTTTTTACGTCTTTTTTCCTGTTTTTAGGTATTTTAGGATATATTTAGGTATTTTATAGGTCGTCAACTTCCGAGCCTTGGTGATAATTATTTGATAGGTACATATTATTCTTTCCGCTCATCGAGGAAGTTGGTGTGAGAGATAAAAGGGGCTGAATACGTATTAAACCGCGCAGTTAATAACATATGAATAATTAAAACATTAACGAATCATTTTGCGTATCGATCAGATAAATGCTAGGTTATTATTATTAATGTTATGCGAGCCACACCGGATCCGGGCCTCGCTTTGTCCGGTTCTCACGGCTCCTAGCAGTCAATTGTTTCCGACTGACATGGGAACATCTATTGCATTGTTTTGCTTATGCGACAATAAATGCATAACAACCTGTTCTCGGTCAATGCATTCATCAACTTATACCTGAAGTAATTGAAGGGCTTAGGGCAGTAACATGATAAGCCACATTCTGTTAAGAAATGCCATTTATTACAATGATAGCAAATAAATCTATTGAGATATCCATAAAATAATTTGTAAGTGCACTAAAAGGTCCGTCACGCCAATGATGAAGCTGATGATGATAATATAACTGGAGAATAACAGTTTTATATATCTTCTTCTTCTGCACTTCCTGGATTAGTTGCCTGTTCCATCTTCACTAATATATCTAAGACCATCTCTTCCGAGGATGTCCGACATCTCTTCTTCCTCTTGGAAAATAATGTAGGCTAAGATTTTATTTAGTAATCTACTTTCTTCCATTCTTTCTACATGTTCTTTCCACTGAATCTTGTTAAATATATTTGCTTTTATGGAGTAGATCTGCAGTTCTTCACGGATATCCTCGTTTCTTATCTGGTCCATTCTAGATCATCAATTTACTCTTCTTAAGAATTTCATCTCTGCTACTTGGATTTTACTTCAGTTTTATGTATTCCTTACAATATTTTTATGCACAAAATCAGTATTAATATTATTCTCGTACCTGATTCTCGGTCTACCTATTGAGTTCCATAGAATTTTGCATGCCCATCTTTCATTCCCATTCTAACACATGTTTTACCCACGCAGTCTACGAGAGTTAACTTTTCTTATTACAGTCTGTTCCCCATAAAGATAATACACCTCAATGTTAGGCAGTTTTCTGCGTCGCGTTATGGAGTTTGTTGCATAGGCCTACTAAATCCGAGCTAATTTCCATTGTACTGTAAACAATCTTTCACAAGGCATTACTCCATCTATTGGGGGACCGAGGTGCTACTTTTACCCGCCTTATGACCATATGAATGAATTGTGTCCGGAGCTATCATCGGTAGAAACCTTGTTTTTAGCCCAACGTATTTTAAGGGAAATAAGACTGAACAGACCTACAAGGTAAGATGGTACCTATAAAACTGAGCAACAAAAAATTAACTTTTTTTTTTGTCTCAGAAAGAAAAATATGTGATTCTGATAGTATTTTTTCTCCTGAATTCAAATACGATATCGGTTTTTCTCAATCACGCAAGGTTTCCGAGAGACAGGCATTTATAATTTCAAACACTTTAATATTTTCTACATTCGTAACTACACAATATTCGAACATTCCGACTCACCTAGAAAGTAAGAAATTACGATTTTCTGCTATTTTCTCCTGTGGAGCATCCATCTTGATGGTCCAACAATAATCGGCCAGCATATTAGGATTCCAATTGTCTTGATATCTCTTTTCCATAGCTAAAATCATCTGAGTTAGCTCATTTGGCTTTATTTTACAATGGACAAATAAACGTTTATTAAAAAATAATTATTTAAATCCATTAATTAAAATTGAAATAAAAAAACTGTGGGTGATGGAAAAATTCCGAATACATATTTGAAAATGCGATAAAAAACTGCATTAAGTACAACTATTGGTACTCATGAGACAAAATTCATGTTGACCAATGTAATTAAAATCTTCCTGCATTCCTTATTTATTTATGACAAAATTTATAGGTATATATCGACCTACCTAATCAGACGTTTACGCTTTTTCCGTGATTCGATGGATATGCTTTATTTGCAATTTCATTACTAGCAGAATATGTTCCTTGCTGACTCACCTATAAATTCTGCTTTTATTTTAACCACGTCCTCATTGGCTAATATAGGATTTCTTTTAATAAACAATTTGAAAACAATCAAAATAATTTATTTCTCTCCGCTTTTCAAATGGTTTATTTTGTAATGTTTTAAGAATTTGTATAGAAAGTGTCCATTTTGAAAGGATTGAAATCCCAAAGTATTCTGCATCGCACGATCGTTAGAATATACCAATGCATATTTAGTCTATTCTTCTTCTTCGGCTTTCCCCCACTTATAGGTTTGCCGTCTTCAGTTTTCATCTATTTCTATCATTCCAATCTCCTTCTTCCAAATTCCTATCATCCATTATAGTTTGACATAGGTTTTCCATTTCCATCTTGGTCTGCCACGATTATTTCTTCCAGAGGGTGAGCATTGGTATATATCTATTTTTGGCCATCTTTCATTTTCCATTCTTTGTACATGGGCATACCATTTAAGCGTTTGATTTCCAATCCTCTTAACAACAGATGTGGTGACATTATATTTTATTTAGTCTATTCAAAATATATATTTTTAAATTTTTTATATAACTTATATAAACATGTTCTAGATAATGTATATTTTATTTCCTTTATTTCGAGTGTTAGAGAGCATACTAAATCTTCTTACACGCTTAAAGGTGAAATTATTCTTCGACCAATGAAAATGCAGTCATACATCTGATTTGTTTACATTACAACTGGAACTTAGAGAGTTTATGGGTATCAATTCTCCCTGAAGAACTATTATGCAATTGAAAATATAACACGAAGTAAGTGCACTTTATGCAAATGAGACAAGAGGTCTCGGAGCTAATACATTTTCATAAGAAGAACCTTGGAAATATTTTCTTGACTTGGTAATAAGAGCTTGTTTTTCTTACAGGTTTTGTAAAGTACCTCCACCCGCATCCAACGTCATTTCCGCCGCAAGCCTCTTTCACGTACATTATAGGTGTACTTCCTTCTCCAATGTAACAGCATGGAAGAAGGAAGCAGGCCTGTACCTTATATAACAAATCACAAAAATAAACCAAACATCTGATCAAACTCAGTTTTAAAACCTACATTTTAGAAAATTCCGAAGAAGCACAGCTAATGAGAAAGGCTAGGATTTTTATGTAATAAAATATAAATTTGCAATATAGTTAGTATATATTATTCAACTGTTTGTGTGTGAAACCAAAACAAAAGTAAAAGTAAAGTAAAGTGATCCCACAACAGGCCCGGGGGCCCTTGGGGTAGTAGGAGGTTAAGGCTCCCACTTTTTCCTAGACAATCGGCACTTTATGTCAGCCGGGTTGTCAGCCCTGCGTGACGGCCGCCTTTACCCCCAGAACAAGTGTCTGGTACTCATTTCCGTTAGAGGCTGAGTCGACCCCAGGGCCATAGTGCCGCCAGAGAGGTTTGGGTCAGTTTAAAAATCCTGACCCCAACGGGACTTGAACCCTCGACCCTCTGGCTGGTAGCTCAGTGCCTTAACCACTACGCTACGGCGTACCCCCAAAACAAAAGACAGTCAGAAGTCTAACTTCTCATTATACTATTCAACTGTTTGTGCGTGAAATCAAAACAAAAGACAGTCAGAAGTCTAACTTCTCATTATAATATTCAATTGTTTGTGTGTGAAACAAAGATAAAAGACAGAAGTCTAACTTCTCATTATACTATTCAACTGTTTGTGTGTGAAACATAGATAAAGGCAATCAGAAGTCTAACTTCTCGTTATACTATTCAACTGTTTGTGTGTAAAACATCTATAAAAGACAGTCAGAAGTCTAACTGTTCAACTGTTTGTGTGTGAAACAAAGATAAAAAACAGAAGTCAACTTCTCATTATACTTTCAACTGTTTGTGTGTGAAATCAAGATAAAAGACAGTCAGAAGTCTAATTTCTCGTTATACTATTCAACTGTTTGTGTGTGAAACAAAAATAAAATACAGTCAGAAGTCTAACTTCTCATTATACTATTAAACTGTTTGTGTAAAACATGGATAAACGACAGTCAGAAGTCTAACTAATCAACTGTTTGTGTGTAAAACATGTATAAAAGGCAGTCAGAAGTCTAACTGTTCAACTGTTTGTGTGTGAAACAGAGATAAAAACATAAGTCTAACTTCTCATTATACTATTCAACTGTTTGTGTGTGAAACAAAGATAAAATACAGTCAGAAGTCTATCTTCTCATTATACTATTCAACTAATTGTGTGTGAAACCAAGACAAAAGACAGTCAGAAGTCTAAATTCTCATTATATTATTCAACAAGATCACGTATGTTTAACCTATGTAAAAGACAGTCAGAAGTCTAACTTCTCATTATACTATGTTGCAATCTTACCTTTTAGTACATAAAAAATCCTAGCTCTACTAATGAGCTTGTTCTCATGAAAATATATATAAGAAAAACGCAAATAACTATTGACCCTACAAAAATATAGTCTGTCCGTAGAATCTGTAGAGGAGCTGCTCGAAATAAGTCATCTACACAGGAGAGGGCAAAAAAGCACGGCTAATGAGGCCGCGGAAGGAAGCGCAAGAGGGAGAAAGATCACGTGATATTACTCATTTCGCTCTTGAGCTTCAAGCGAAAAAGATATGTAATCGGAAAGCTGGTTAATTCTCTACACATCACGCGGACAGAGTATAGACACCAAAAATGACCATAACTACTTTTACATGTTCCGGTTGTAATGTAAACAAACCAGATTATGGACTGCATTTTCATTGGTCAAATAATGGTCATGTCAAACGAATGCCAGAGCAAAGATTGCCAAAATTGTTATGGAATGGATCCCAATGGAAAGGAGGAAGAGAGGAAGACCGAAGAAAACTTGGATAGAAGGGGTACAAGCAGCTATGAATATCAGAGGAATGGAGGAAGATCAATGGATGGATAGAGAGGAATGGCGTTTGGTTTCCGGAAGACGGCGGCAGCTGCCATGATACCGGATGATGATGATGATGGCCTTTATGTATGTAAGAAAATGTAGTTCGCTGTTCGTCTCTCTGCAGCGACATGGCTGCATCCCTATAGGAAGTTTCTTAAAGGTGGCCATGAGTGAATTTTGAAACTCCGAAACTCATAGAAATATTTCTTTAAAATTTTTACCACAGATGTCTACCTGTATGAAAAACATTTATGATAAATTTCAAGTGATTTGTTATATTAGTTCGAAAATTACACTATTTTTTCTCTTTTTTTATTTTATCATCTTCTTCTTCAAGGTATGGGCCTGTTGGCCCGTTCCTCTCTCCGGTGCACTATATGCTGCAGGTGCAGGTCGTCTTTCCAACGACGTTTTGGTCTTCCAACATTTCTTCTTATTTCAATTTGTTATAAAAGTTCCTTGCAGTACAATTTTCAATATTTTGTTGCAATATTTTGGCAGGATATTCGTTATACTCATTGTTTCTAAATTTGCATTGGATTTTTCTCTGCTGTTAATAATTTTCACAAAAAAATGTTTTTGACTGATTTTTCATGCTGGCAGAAATTGAGATAAATATGACAATATAAAAAATCATAACTCATGAGTATTTTGAGTGTGATTAAAATCCAATGCAATTTTGATCCTTTGTATTCTTACAGATAAGTGCTGAAAATTTCAGCTGAATAAGGCAAAAATTGCAGTGCAAGTAACTTTGTTTTTTAATGGGCATACGCTTTGAGAAAAATGGCTACAAAGAGTTTCTCATGCTTCTGACTGCTTTAATAACACAGTTCCAATTTCTGTGTTGAAACATTTATTTTGGATATTTGTACCAAACTATATGGTAGAGACTTTCATTACCATTTTGGGTTTTTTTCTTTTGTGCCTCTCGCCAATAATACATTTGTTGCCAATTTTTTGATATATTGGTATCATTTTTGCCTCTAGTTCTGGGGGAGTTTGAAAATGGCCGCCAGGGCTTTAGAAATGGCGAAATCGCAATAACATATATTTTCTTGAACAGGAAGCTTAGGAGAATTTTATGAGAGATAAAACACAAAATGTGTGTTTTGGTAAATTTTCACTCAAAATCCACACATGACTACCCTTAACAAGACGAATTTTGTTACGCCTATTTCTCTACAGATGTTATGAATGGAATGCGGTTAGCATACTGATCCAGTGGTATTACAAGGTTGAAGGAGGTCGGTAAATTTTACTTAGAGGGCTCTTTCTTCAGGCTTAAAAATCTTTTACAATCTTGAAAATCTTCAGACTTGGGATCCAGTGCTTATATCCTTCTCGGAGGACTTACTCCTAGGATTTTTCCATTCTAAAAAAATCGTCGAGCCCGGACGGATTTGAACCCGCGACCATCTGGACCTGAGGCACTATTCCACCCTGGCTTACAGACGTATATATTAAAACAAAAGAAAAATGAACGAGAAAAAATTTGTGTCGAATTATATTATACGATGGGCAGGGCATGTGGCACGAATGGGGAATGAAAGACGTGCATGGAGGCTTCTTGTAGGAAAACCAGAGGTAAAACGCCCAGTTGGTAGAGCAAGAATAAGGTGGGAGTATAACATTAACTATGAATTGAGGAAGTAGATTATACAGGGCATGATTGGAAAACATTGGCTCAGGATAGGGATATATGGAGAGCTTATGTCCGCATGGCCATGAACCTACAGGATCGATAGTGCCAGTGAGTTCGTTAGTTATTATTATGGGGCGGATTTCTCTGACCTAAAAATGTAAAATATGCATGCATTTATGACCTAAAAAGAAAGGTTTAAATATGACCTAAAGAGACAAAAATATTACCTTATAATTGAATGAATTTTTTACCCATACTATATTAATTGTTCATTCATAAACATTTTCAATTGTATCATAAGAAAATGTAGGCCTAAATCTTCTTCTATTGTCCATTGCAAACGTTTGCTACCTGTTAACAGAAACCTTCCAAACAAGTGAAATGTGATATTGACGATTTTTATGCAGATACAATGATGGTTATTTCCAATCGCCTGATGACCCAAAATAAGAGTTTAGCATAGAAATAAGCAGAAGTGCGACCAAAGATCTGAAAAAGTAAGAAATATGACTTTTAAGACCCAATAAAAACCACTTAATCTTAATAATAAGGCATATATAACTTTTCTTGGGAAAAGATCAACACTGGAGTAAGACAGGGATGTGGACTTTCACCGGTGCTTTTCATTATATGCATGAATAAATTAATAAATGAATGGAGGAAAACATAACGACGATATATACCCATCAACAGGAACCTCAAACTCGATGCTATTCTTTTTGCAGACGATTTAGCTCTTCTGGTACTTTCCGAAAATGATTTGCAACGATCAATTTATAATTTACAAAAAATAGCTGCCAAATTTAATATGGAAATATCAATTAACAAAACTAAAATTATGGCATTTCATGGGAAGGACCCCATACAAAGTAAAATCTGTCTCCAGAATAAAATTTTAGAGAGATCTAATCAATTTAAATATCTTGGATATTATCTCTCTATCTGGGATGAAAAGGATATCCCTGAAAAAGTTACTAGTTATAATAAAAGTTTAGGAATTATTAATCAAGTTATGAAACCATCCCTTGAACAAAAAAAAACACCAGATTACGTTTATATAACACTTTGGCTAGACCAGTGTTGACCTATGGTAGTGAAGCATGGACACTAAAAAAAACAACATGAAAGCAGAATAACGGCTTGTGAAATGAGATTCATGCGTAGAACAGCGGGTTACACCAGATGGGATCGGAAAAGGAACACCGATATCTTAAAAGAATTGAAGACTACGCCAATTTTGGAATATATTAAACAGTACCAACTAAATTGGAAACACCATCTTGAAAGAATGAGTTCAAATCGGATCCCCAAAGCTGTTTATAATTATGTACCAAGAGGACGAAGATCACTGGGCCGTCCTATGAAACACTGGAGAGAAAATTTTCTATAGGATCGTAACAGGCCTTCGCCTAATACTTGGAAGGAAGAAGAAGAAGAAGAAGAAAAGAAGATATAAATGTTTTTACTTACTTGAAGCTTAGAATATAGGCTTTGGTAAAAATATGACATGTCATAGGAATCCGCCCCTTACTTATTATATTATGTGAGGAAATTGCTTAAAATTGAAGGCCTACATGATTTGGTTTTCACTGCGGTCCGACCAATTTAAATACTAGTAAAATTCATGGTGATTTTCCGTTGAGGTATTAGTTCACAGTAATATAATGTACGGTTAAAAACTATAATATAGTTACCTTGTAGGTCCGTCTCCTCAACTTAAGTTCTTTTAAAACTCTGTAGGCCTTTCGGGACTAGTCCCATCATCAGCAGAATGCATTAGGTCCGTTCTTGTTGACCCTTGTTGAAGCACTCAACAAGAACGGACCTAATGCATTCTGCTGATGATGGGACTAGTCCCGAAAGGCCTACAGAGTTTTAAAAGAACTTAAGTTGAGGAGACGGACCTACAAGGTAACTATATTATAGTTTTTAACCGTACATTATATTACTGCAATTTAAATAAGTGGCAAAATAAATTAGAGTTTCGCCAATTTTATGAATAAAATCGCTAAGGATTACATGAGCCTGATTGTATTTATTGATTAATTAAACAAAAATGCGCACAAGTTGTTAATAGAACTGGGTATCATAGTTAACTTAGTTTTCATAGTTGTTATGAATCTGTGCAGGTCTCAATTCATGATTTGGATCTTTTTTTGCATGCTGTGACGTGGTAACGATAACAAGAAGTTCACAAAAATTCACATACGCATGTTGTGTTTGGGCCGTCACTTTACACACTTTGTGTTGGTATCCATGTGCTGCTAGAGAATCTTCTTCTTCTTCACTTCCTGGTTTAGGCAAGAGTTGCCTGTTCCGTCTTCAGTAATAGATCTAAGACCATCTCTTCCGAGGACGTCCGACATCTCTTCTTCCTCTTGGAAAATAATGGAAGATTTTATTTGGTAATCTACTTTCTTCCATTCTTTCTACATGTTCTTTCCACTGTATCTTGTTGTTAAATACATTTTCTTTTATGGAGTAGATTTGCAGTTCTTCACGGATATCCTCGTTTCTTATCTGGTCCATTCTAGTGCAGCCTTTTACTCTTCTTAAAAATTTCATCTCGGCTGCTTGGATTTTACTTTCTTGTTTGGTAGTGGTAATCCAAGATTCACTCCCATACAAAAGAATTATTGCTAGAGAATTATTGCACTTATTGGTTGTTAATTTCTGTTCAGAGGAGAAGGTTTGAGAGAGAGTGAGGAAATAGCGCAACAAAGACAATTTATATGATTTGAAGGTCATGCAACAACGTGACTTTAAATATCTGTATGATTAGCCTGTATCTCATTTAACCAGTAATTATGGTATTGCAAGTTGAACAGAAAGAATACATTGTACTTACTTGCGCAGATGCGGGGTGGAGACACAAAATATTTCAATCTGAATCAAGGTTGAATTTTGATTTATCGAAGTGACATGTTTCCTTTTTGTCGACTCCAGATGTCGGCACCAACAAACCGTAAACTTGTCACCTCTTGAATCTATGCAATACTCAAATTGAGCACTTACTGGCACTATCCAACCTTTATGTTCATGGCCGCGCGGACATAAGCTCTTTTTATTTTTTTTATTTAGAGCCCCACCACCACCCCCTGGGTTACCTCGGGCATAATGCCCTTATCCCCGGGTCTGCTCTATGTCCCTAACTACTATCTAATCTTTATTGAATCATCATCATCATCATAGTAAAAGTAAAGTAAAGTAAAGTAAAGTGATCCCACAACAGACCCGGAGGCCCTTGGGGTAGTAGGAGGTTAGGGCTCCCACTTTTTCTAGACAATCGGCACTTTATGTCAGCCGGGTTGTCAGCCCTGCGTGACGGCCGCCTTTACCCCCAGAACAAGCGTCTGGTACTCATTTCCGTTAGAGGCTGAGTCGACCCCAGGGCCATAGTGCCGCCAGAGGGTTTGGGTCAGTTTAAAAATCCTGACCCCAACGGGACTTGAACCCTCGACCCTCCGGCTTGTAGCTCAGTGTCTTAACCACTACGCTACGGCGTGCCCCATCATCATAGTAGGCCTACATTCACGAATTTAGGCCATTTGTTGACCTGTTTCGGTCTCAAGAGAAACACCTTCCAGAAGTCTTTTGAGTGGACGTCCTGGTCTTCTTCTTCCTGCAGGTTGATATCTTAACATTAGTTTGGGTATTATGTGATCTTCCATTCGATGAACATGTTGCATCCATCTTGACTTATAATCAGAAATTTTGTTTTCTAAAGATTCCCTGTGTAATTCTTCTAAGATGTCTTCATTTTTTTGTGATCTTTATTGAATAAATAAACATAATAGGCCTACGTACAGATTTCGGGTGTGTAAAGTGTAGATGTTACATAAAGTAAATATACGTAATACTTAAAGTAATGATAATTGTTTTTATGATACGTGATATGAGAGTAATTTGTGTTTGCTGCTTGTTTGTGTTTGTGTGTGTGTGAAGATGGGAATGTTAACGACGGATCACTCTTCTCTGCCATCTTCAGTTCTTAATCGTAGAACTCTACCGATGTACCGTGTGATTGCTTTGTACGGTTGCTTCCTTGTCCAGTACTACAGGGGTGGCGGCCAGTGGACTACTTCCATGGCTGCAAACTCGAGTTCCTTTCTGAAGACACCGTACTTCAATTATATAGCACATGAGTGACGGTGTCTTCTTCAGGGTTGTTGCAATTGCACACTGAATAAGCTCTCCACACATCTCTATCCTGATCGAATCATCCCCTGTATAATCTTCTTCTTAAATCGCTCTACAGCCCTTTAGCAAGAAGAATAGCACATGCTGGAGCATCAGTAGATTTGGCAATCTTCCAATAAGGACCTTCGCCTCCTCAATGAGCCTCCTCCAGACATCCTTCTCCATAGGAAACCTTTCCCAATGGTTTATTTGACACTTTTTTAAGATCCTGGCGCACACTATCTACTGTAAACAATCTACACAATCCCTGTATTATCTACTTCCCTCAAATCATAGTTAACGTTACTCTCCTACCTTATTCTTGACCTGCCTACAGGACAATTCTCTCTGATCTTCAAATAAGTAATTTTCATGCACCTATTTCATTCCCATTCGTGCCACATGCCCTGCTCATCGCAGTCTACGAGACTTAACTAACAAAGTCACTGGCACTATCGAATACGTAGGTTCAGGGCCGCGCGAACATAAGCTCTCCATACATCCCTATGCTGAGCTAATATTTTCCAATCATTCCCTCTATAATTTATTTCCTCAAATCATAATTAATGTTATTCTCCCCCATCATTCTTGGTCTACCAACTGGGCGTTTTCCCTCTGGTATTCCTACAAGAAGCTTCCATGCAAGTCTTTCATTCCCCATTCGTGCCTCACGTCCTGCCCATCGCAGTCTACGAGACTTAACTGTTCTTATTATATATGGCTTTCTATAAAGACCATGTAGTTCACTGTTATGTAAGTTTTCTCCATTCACCTGTCTGTTCATCTCTCTTTGGTCCAAAAATTGTCCTAAGAACTTTATTCTCAAATACTCGTAATCTCCTTTCCTCCCTTAAAGTAAGAGTTCATGTTTCGCATTCATATAATATAACTGGAAAAATAGCAGTTTTATATATTTTTCAGTTTAACGTTTTTTTGAGAGAAGTTGGGACGACAAGCGTCCTTGTAATGCATAATAGCATCCATTTACAGAATTGAGCCAATTTTTAATTTCTTTGCGCATCTCATTCCTATAATTATTGTTCCTCGTTTTTGAAAACAGCCTTCTTCTTCTTCTTAAACATAATTTGTTGGATTTTCATCGTGTTTATTTCCAAAATCACTCCTCGGACGAAGACGTATTGGATGTGCATTTTGATCCGAGGCTTGATCCTTGGGACTGCGAGCAATGTATAAGATACACCTTGAAGTGGGTTGCTAGCCCGTTTTCATGGCGGGTTTATTATTCGGAGTTTCCTCCCTAGGCTGATTGCCTTCACCCAGCTCCAGAGCTCAGTCTGCCCCGTTTTATTTCGGAGTTGTCTCTCCTAGATGGGTTGTCTTGCAGGTCTAACGAACCCCATCCGCCCGTTTGTCAATCTACAAGGCAGTAGATGTAGAGTTGCCTCTTCCGTCAGGTACACCGTACCGAAGGACTCCTCCGCTGTATCTACCATTGAGGTCTTCACCTTAACCCTGGCAGGGGCCCTGACAGGCACTATCAGCTATGAAAGCTGATCCAAGGTTTTTTTACGAGGTGTTACTCCTCCCCCTCACCCTTTTACAACCTGGCATGGGGCAGGCTATGGCGGTTAAAACAACCATTTCTTCAAAATTTCCCTCCTTTGTCATTAACTGTCCATTTCCATTATATAATGCATTTCTACTTGTGAACATGTATTTAATTTTATTGATGTTTACTTCCAGTGGGGCCGATTAAAAGAAAAGACACATGTTTTATATTTAAAATAAATTAGTAAATAGGCAGCAGTTAATTTTTATAGGGCTTAGGTTATTAGTGGATGTTTATCTAAAGAATAACACGTGCGTAACTTTCATCTGTCATGTGATTAACTTCTGAGATACAATCGCTTTTGTTCTTTCGATATTCATTGATCGAACATCCTGGCAGTGTCACGCGCTTCCTTCGAGACGAGCGAACTCACATGCAAAATAACCCACACTAGCTGATTGCACACATGCAAATTACAGCTTTCAAAAAGGATACATCGGCAGGAACAAAAAAAAAATCGTTCTCTTATATTTACTTGTAATTTTAACTCGGAACTGCCTTTATTGTTTTACTGGCATACTATGTGGACCTATGAAACATGGCCGTAGCCGAGTGGTTAAGGCAAGATGCCTTGGCGCAGAGCTACGGGACTTGCGTTGGTTCAAATCCCAATGGAGGAAGAAATTTTCTCATGGAATTTCGGCCAGTATGGGACCGGTGCCCACCCAGCTTCGTGAGGTATTTTGGTAGCTACAATACAAATTTGTAGCGACTCCAGGTTGAGAAGACCAGCTATAACGGCTGGGGACTCGACATGCTGACCACATGTCACCCCCTACACTGGCTTATGATCGTCTACATCTGTGATTAACACATGTGAACGTGAGGTCAGCAGCCGGCTAGTAGGCCATGGGCCTGTCGCGCTAGGAAAAAAAAATTAAACATGGACTCTTACTTTAAGAGAGGAGAAAATGTTACTAGTATTTGAGAATACATTTCTCAGGAAATTTTTTGGACGAAAGAGAGATGAACAGACGGGTGAATGGAGAAGACTACATAACAATGAGCTACATGATCTTTATAGGAAACCAGATATAATAAGAACAGTTAATTCTCGTAGACTGTGATGGGCAGGACATGTGGCACGAATGGGGGAATGAAAGAGGGATTTAGAAGTTTCTTGTAGGAAAGCCAGAGGTAAAACGCCCAGTTCGTAAACCGAGAATGAGGTGGGAGAATAACATTAACTATGATTTGAGGTGGGGCACGCCGTAGTGTAGTGGTTAAGGCACTGAGCTACAAGCCGGAGGGTCGAGGGTTCAAGTCCCGTTGGGGTCAGGATTTTTAAACTGACCCAAACCCTCTGGCGGCACTATGGCCCTGGGGTCTACTCAGCCTCTAACTGAAATGAGTACCAGACGCTTGTTCTGGGGGTAAAGGCGGCCGTCACGCAGGGCGGACAACCCGGCTGACATAAAGTGCCGATTGTCTAGAAAAAAGTGGGAGCCTTAACCTCCTACTACCCCAAGGGCCTCCGGGTCTGTTGTGAGATCACTTTACTTTACTTTTACATTATACAGGGAATGATTGGAAAACATTAGCTCAGGAACGTTTGTATGGAGAACTTATTTCCGCACGGCCATGAACCTATGGGTTCGATAGGGCCAGTGAGTTAGTTAATAATAATAATAATAATAATAATAATAATAATAATAATAATAATAATAATAATAATTTTTATTTATATACAGAATTTTAATGTTTACACATCTTTCTGTGCCTAAAGTTTTATTTTTCTTCTCCACTCGTCTCTCTCCATCCAATCCATGTCGTCCAGTCCTCTTGTTCTCATTCCAGTTCTTATTTCCTGCATCCACGAGTTTCGAGGTCTTCCTCTCCTCCTTCTTCCAGGCGGACACCATTCCAATGTTTTCCTGGGTAATCTTTCTTCTTGCATTCGTCGTACGTGCCCATACTAATTTAATTGCTTATACCGATATAGTCTACTAATGAATAACCAATATTCATGTTTTCTCTTATGACAGTATTTTTTATTTTGTCTAATTTTGAAAATCTTGCTGCTCTCCTAAAGAAACTCATTTCCATCGACATAAGTTTTGTTCTAAGTAGTAGTAGTAGTAGTAGTAGTAGTAGTAATAATAATAATAATAATAATAATAATAATAATAATAATATAATAATAATAATAAAGAAAATTCAACTCAGAAATTAACTTGAAAGACGAAAATGAAGAAGAAACCACCCAGTTTGTTCAACCGAGAATTTGGATTAAAACTTCGTAATATGAGTCTAAAACGCTATGATTAAAACTAATTTACAGGCTAGTTCTTGTTTTCTACCAAATCACATTGCTATAACGTGGACTTGACTAGGAAGCTGGTAGTTTAAAACAACGTTACCGATAATTTGTGATAACTGAAATGAGTTTTAAAGCTTAGTTGACAATAAAATGCCCAAAACGTAATAGAAAATATGTTAACTTACAATAATATAAATGTTAAACAGAAATCTGTTTTATCATTTGAGTCGAAGACTCACAGAAATCCAAGCTTAACATACTGTACACTCCACAGTTAGCATTTACTCGGCGTTGGTTGGGTTGCAGATTTTTAGGATCAAACGAATATGACTCTCAGTAGATTTAATAGATTTATATTTTGAAATATATATATATATATATATATATTCCAATACTGTTATTTTAACACAGTTCTAATAATGGATCATATTTTAAGTAGAATTGCGCATAAATGTGCATTAAAGGACTTTCTTGCTGTAAGCGTTTAAGCTAATAATAATAATAATAATAATAATAATAATAATAATAATAATAATAATAATAATAATAATAATAATAATGGATCATATAATATTATAATGATATTGTGAAAATAAAAATTGATGTCTGAACTAGGAATCGAACCGTGGACCTCTATTTCTCCAGACTAGTGTGCAGCTCACACACCATTCTAGAATTATAGATTTGTAAACGTGGAAAGAATTGTTAATGTTTGTGCCAGGGCTAGAATGGAGTAGTGGGCTGCACACTACTCTGGTGAACTAAAGGTCCACGGTTCGATTCCTGGTTCAGACATTAATTTTTCTTTTCACAATATCATTAGGCCTAAGTTATAATAGTATAATATATATTCTGGCGAAAAAAAAACACTTGTTTTGTTTTTGTATATTAAAATACCTTTTCGAGATTCTTGGCCGTGTCTTGCAGTGTTGTCTTCTCGGCGTTCCATCAGCTAATGTGGGTGTCATCTTCAGGAAATATTGCTTTTGTAGATTTTTTGTAGTAACTGCTAATAAGTTGCTACTACGAAAATCTACAAATGCAAAATCTCCTGAAGATGTCACCCACAGAGGGTGATGAAATGGCGAGAAGACAACACTACAAGACACGGCCAAGAATCCCTTAACGATATTTTAGAAAACTGTAAAAGCATTTAACTACAAGCCAATAGGTTCAAGGAATGTAGGAAGGCCAGTGAAAAGATAGACAGAACAACTGTGAGGCGGAACAGGCATTTTGCCTAACTCATGAAGTGAAGAAGAAGAAGAAGAAGTCTTAACCAATATATTGTTTTATTTTTGTTAACATTTCGAAAATTTCAACTGAATATGTCCCCGATTTAAATGTAAAGACTTAAGTTCAGAAATTTGAGGTCTGCTCTCTTTATTCTGAACTGCTATATTGCTATTTCAGTTCTTTAACAGTTTTAAAAACTGTTAACTCATGAAGTTAATTTTAACTTTATATCTAAATCAATATTATATATATATATACTTACTTACTTACTTACTCACTGGCACTATCGAACCCGTAGGTTCATGCCCGCGCGGACATAAGCTCTCCATACATCCCTATCCTGAGCTAATGCTTTCCAATCATTTCCTGTATAACCTACTTCCCTCAAATCATAGTTAATGTTATTCTCCCACCTCATTCTTGGTCTACCAACTGGGCGTTTTCCCTCTGGCCAATATTATATATATATATATATATATATATAATTAATTTAAATAAAATTAACACTTTTATACCTAAATTAAATATTTTACGTAGGCGCTAATTTATTTAATAAAAATAAACAGGTCCACATGTTGCACTATGTCATATAGACAGGACTTAGATAAAGACGAGTTTTGGAAACTTACAAGGAAGTGATTTTAGCTGGAATGTAGGGTTTACCACCACCTTATGAATTCTAAGGTTGAAATACGCGAAGGTTCTTTATGACCTGTTAATGGGATACCTTTGTGTTGGCCTACATATTATATACAACATAGCTACAGTCAATAAAATTTTTCCTATCATTGAATGAAAGCATACTTATTTGTATTGGATCTATTTAGTTTCTTTTCTTCCAATACAGACCTAGTTTTTAGTAATAACGTATGCGAAGTTAACTTCACAAGCTACTTCATGTAGGCCTGTCATCTTCCTCAAAATGGCTGATAGCAAGCTAAACATAAAGATGTGTTAAATACATTATTATTAATTATTATTATTATTATTTGGGCTACCAGTCGGCTGCCTATCCACATGTGTTAATCACAGAGGACGAGATCACTCAGTGACATTTACCAGCATATCGGTATGAACATCTCAAGAAGATGACACAGATAGAATCCCTAAGAAGACCTTAGAATGTAAAATATGTATGAAAAGAGGAAAGGGAAGACGTAAAGAAGGTTGCATGGACGGTGTGAGAAGAAGTATGAGTGAACTAGGACTTACAGATGAGGATGTTCAGGACCGCTACAACTGGAGAAAGTGAATTTCTTGAGGGAGACGGAAAAACACTAAATTGTGGATAAATTCCGAAATTAAAAAAAAATGCATTTGTTTTCTGCCTGTACTAAAATCACTAGACACGTGACATGTATCCCCTTCCTACTGGGTCCCTCAATTTTAATTAATTTTATTCTATATTTTGATATAATTTATTACATATTGAATTTAAAAAGAAATTAAGTTTTGCGTTATATTGTCAGTATAATCCCAGTATGATGTAAATAAACTCGTAGAATGTTATAGGAATTATGTTACATTTCAAGCAAACTCTTATAAACAATTATATAATTAATTGAATTGGTGTTTACTTGATGAAAATCCATAACTAATTTAATTAAATAAAAATAAAACAAAGTTTTATGTGATTTTCATATTTATTAAAATATAAATTAGTTACAGCTGTTTCGACACTTTGTACCTTCTTCAGGCATGATAACAAATTAATGAATTTTTGTTATTATAGTACATAACAACTGTAACTATGCAACAATTCTTTTTTTTTTACATTCTCTATTACAAATTTAAAAGAGGTAATTCATTCAAATCTAGCTGGAAATTTAACGGCTTATTACCACTTTTCAATTTATTTCTACAATTTCTATAAGGTCCAACTTCTTTTCTTTGTCACAAACATGTAAAATTTTAAAATTTGGATCAAAACAATGATCACATTGGAGTAGTTGGTTGGCATATTTTGATTTATCTAAATTTCTGTTATATGCTCTCATGTGTTCCTTTATACGAGAAATAAAAGGTCTACCAGTTAACTAGCATATAATAGACATTTAGATAATTCAAAATATGCTAACCACCTACTCCAATGTGATCATTGTTTTGATCCAAATTTTAAAATTTTACATGTTTGTGACAAAGGAAAGAAGTTGGGCCTTTTAGAAGTTGTAGAGATAAATAAATTGAAAAGTGGTAATAAGCTTTTAAATTCCCAACTAGATTTCAATGATCGCCTCTTTTTTAAATTTGTAATACAGATTGTAAAAAAAAAAATTGTTGCATAGTTACAGTTGTTATGTACTATAATAACAAAATTCATTCATTTGTTAACATGTCTGAAGAAGGTACAAAATACCGAAACAGCTGTAACTAATTTATATTTTAATAAATATGGAAATCACATAAAACTTTAAGTTTTATTTTTATTTAATTAAATAAAAAATTATAAATTTGTTTTATTATTTTATTTTTAAAATATATTCAACATTTCCAGACTCTTTTTCTCCTATTGTAAAAAAGTTTTAAAAAGGGCATTATTAATATTTCAAAATAATTTCTAAGTATCATAGTATAATAGACTACATAGTTTCATTTCTCAGTTTAGATATTGCATATATTTTTTTTAAATATATATTTTCTTTTTGTTAATATTGTCTCAACCTATAATGGTAGGAAGTTAAACACAAATAAATACTAAAAAAAAATCACTGTAGATCTTAACTCTTAAATTGGCAATGAATTCTATAAGAAACATTTATTATTGTTTATAAAACAATGGAAAAACAAATGAGTATAAATTACTTAAGTTGTGTTAAATTACACAACAATGAAAAATAACTTACATGATTTTGTTTTCAATGTGGTCTGGAACATTTAAATAACTGACAGGAGATATTGTTTCGCCAATTAAGGGTTAAATATAAACATAAGGTTCATCTTTTGAATTTCATATTAAAAAAACAATTAATTAGTAGGCCTGGAGTCAGATTTTTATGTAATAAAATATAAGATTGCAATAAAAATAGTATACATTATTCAACTGTTTGTACATATTAAACCAAGACAAAAGGCAGTCAGATGTCTAACTTTTCAACTATTCAACTGTTTGTGTGTGGAACCAAAACAAAAGACAGTCATAAGTCTAACTTCTCATTATACTATGTTGCAATCTTACCTTTTAGTGCATAAATATCCCGACTCTATTAATGAGGTTAGGATTAGGGCAAATTTCTACAACTACTTAAAAATAAATAAGTTTTAATACTAAATTTTTATTCTTCATATGAATGTGTGCTATTTTATATACAGTACATATAAGTGAATCCACATGAAATTAAAGCTTAAATCATCACAGGTAAAAATTATCACAAAAAAAATTAAGTACGCTAAACAATATTATGGCATCAGTCTAAAGAAATACCTTATACTTTCCTACTTTAATATTAGATATAACCTATCAAATTTATTTTTAATATCATATCTAGGCTATGAAATTTATTTTTTGAAGTTCTTTATTAACTTGGAATCAAATTGAGCAAATGCAGGCATAATTACACTTTTAAAAAACACATAAAATATAGCTAATTTTCTTCTAATAATTTCATAATATTTTCTGAAATTAAAAATGTTTATGATATATTTATTTGATAGTATTGGTGTCAGGTACTGTTCATTATGTGTTAATGAAAGACAATTGGCGTTAATAAGAACTAACCGAAATTAATGTTCAATTGATTTGCACGGAACTTGTTCTTCAGCTGTTTGTCCAGTAGTTTGAACTTCACTGGCGCACCAGTAGATGTCGCTGTCTGGAAGGGGTGACCACACGAAGTCACCAGAAGGGGTGCAGGCGAAGTGCACAGGGATAGGAATGTGACGACCTTGAGATACAGGCACCAAGGTCATTTGTCCCTGCATCCACACTCCGATCATCCCGCTGCTCTTCTCAGTCTTGTTGATTAGGTCTTCTTGAAGTCGGGATTCCAAAGCTTCGTTGACAGAATTCTGGTCAGCCTCAGCAATTTCAGGCTCAACCAATGTTTCCGGAACTGGGATCTGACGTTTGGTAACCTCGAACCGATGTCCTTTTTTATGAAGGAATTTCATGACTGGTTTCAGCATCTATAACAATAACAGACAAAGGAAATTTAGTCAAATTGTTAGGGAAGAATGTCTGATAGAGCAATTGGAAACATAACCTTCTGTAAGTTGGTACACTTTTATGATATGAGAAAAATTATAAATTTAATATAAAAATTTAGCATATATATTTCAAATTGAATGCTATAATTGATAAGCTAAAATATAAATTTGTCAGAATTTAGCATGTATATTTCAAATTAAATGCTGTAATTGACGACCAAAATTTTCTAAGTTTTGATTATGACACTACATTTTACAATATATATATATATATATATATATATATATATATATAATAACCAAAATTTTAAAACTGTATTATTAAATTTAACTTGGGCGTTCCATAATCTAAATAAATTACAATTTTATATACATGCTCTAGATATATTATAAATAATGTAGGTATTTATTAAGTAAAATTACATTAAATTACAAGAATGTAGCAACTATATTCATTTTGTAATGAAAATTTGACTTAAAAAGTTTTTTTTTAGAAAAAATATAAAAGTAAAAGAACTTACCTTCTTGATACGATGCACTTGAAGGGCCATGAACTTGGACTGCTTCTTGGATGACGTAATAATAGTGTTACTATCAGAACTCATGTCGATGGCGAATCTCACACACAACACCACGTGACTCAACTGTTTCAACACGCACAACGGTTAGCTGAGAAAGCTGTCGTTAGACTGATACGAATTTCCACTCCCCTGCACGTAAATATAACCATACGGGCTGTGACGTCACAGTGGGGATAAAGGTTTTGTATTAAAATAGGGTAGGGACGCTTCAGTAGTAGAATCGGCAGAGCGAAGAAAAAGAGGGGGTACATATACCAAGTTGAGGGTAAGAACGGCATATTTCCAACGGTTCCTCAACCGGTTAGTTGGTACGCACAATTATCAAAACATTATTCTGATGTTTCTTGTGAGGTTTTGAAATTCAAATTTTATGATACAACATGCGAGAGATGGTGAAGGTAATTGTTGAGGTTAATGACTGTTTTTTTTACCAAGGTAACGCTATCAGGTTCATCTTATGCCATAAACAGGTTACATCTCTTATTATTGTATTCTTCACGTCTACAGACTTAGGCTAAACCCATTAGGAATAGACTAAAATCATTTTGCACCAATATTTCTTCTTCTTCTTCTTCCTTTCCAGGGTTAGGTCAATGTGACCTGTTCCGGTCTCAAGTCCATCGTTTCCTTGGCCACCCTAAAGATCTTTTCTCATGTGGTTTGTAGGAGTTGATCTTTTTGGGTAATCTTATATTGTCCATTCTGTCTAAATGTTCTTTCCATTGGTATTTGTGCTCTTCTAGTTTATCAACTATTGAAAATATCTCCAGTTCATTTCTTATTGAATCATTGTGTAATCTATCCATGCGTGTACATCCTTTTACAGATCTTAAAAAATTCATTTCAGTGGCTTGAATGTGTGAGATATCTTTTTTGTAAGTGCCCAAGATTCAGATCCATATAAAAGAACAGGAACAGCCATAATTTTATAAAAAAACCTGAGCTGAGTTTCTCTTCGAGTCTTTCGGGGGGTTCTTCTTATGGTGTCACACATCATTTGATATCGGTTTAATTTATTATGTATATCCCCATCATAGCTATATGTTATATCTGAACCAAGATAGTTAAAATGTGCTATCTGTTCTATTATTTACCAATATTTATCAAGTATATTCCAATGACATACTTTTTTTTTTTTAGATTTGAGATTAATTTCTAATCTACATAGATCATCGGTTAATCAATGTATTTGACATCGTCCGATCCATGTCCAGATATAATGAGAACAGTTAAGTCTGGTAGACTACGATGGACAGGACATGTGGCACGAATGGGGAATGAAAGACGTGCATGGAAGCTTCTTGTAGGAAAACCAGAGGGAAAATGCCCAGTTGGTAGACAAAGAATGAGGTGGGAGAATAACATTAACTATGATTTGAGGGAAGTAGATTATACAGGGGATGATTGGAAAACATTGGAGCAGGATAGGGATATATGGAGAGCTTATGTCCGCGCGGCCATGAACCGACGGGTTCGATAGTGCCAGTGAGTTAGTCAGTTAGTTAGACATCGTCCGATTCCCAATAGCCAATTTTGTCGGTCCATCCAACCTCCTGGTTGTAGATGTTTCTCCTTCATGTATAGGCCTAAATATATTCCCTGACTCCTGGAGGTTTTAGGTCTTCCTCTGCCTCGTCTTCCCTCAGTTTTCATTCCAAAACACATTTTGGTAGCCGATCCTCTTCCATTCGCTGGACATGTCCGTACCATCTTAATTGCTGAGTTTTAATATAATCTAAAATACTGTCTTCAATCTTCATTTTCTCCCTTATAATTGAGTTTGTAATTTTTTTCTCTTCTTCAAATTCTTGCTGCACTTCGTATAAAATCCATTTCCGTTGCCAAAAGGTACTTATTTTTGTTTTTGGTGTTAATGGCCAAAGTTCTGCTCCATCATTTCTAATCTTATATATAAAAAAGGTCCACCCCTGTGGTCTTGAGGTAGCGTTGCTGCCTTGTCACACAGCGGGCCCGGGTAAGAATCCCGGTCGGGACAGGCTTCCTGGGTCAGGTTTTTTTCGGGGTTTTTCCTCACCTGCAAGACAAATGTCAGGAAGCTTAGGGCCCAACGGTCTCCGAAAACCATCCAGCCATTATCATTCACATCATTCATCGGCGTGGGTTAAATAAATTGTATGGTAGGCATATATGCTGCTACGAACCAAACATGGCAGTTAAAGTAAATGTTTAATTTCAGAATTTCGGGTAAACCCTCATTTCTAAGTGTCGAATTTCGCTGATTTTTGGACAGTATCTAACTTGTTTATTTTAATAAGTCATACTGAGTTTCATTGAAAAACATCGAAAATTGTGACCTCTAGAGCGATGTTTATGTTTTGTTTCAGCTCAACTCCTAGAGCCTACTTAATAGAGAGCAGCTGTAAATTATCTGAGCCTGAGAACTTATATGTTAGCCTACACATTTGCATGAAGAATGATGAGCGGCTTAGAAGTAGGCCCTATATTAATCTTAGGTAACATAATATGCCAACAACAATATATATATATATATATATATATATATATCCATCCATAGTAATTCTGCCCGAGGGCAGGTCTTTCATTGCAATCTTAGCATTATCATACTATGCTTTGCAGCTTTACTAGGGAATTATAGGTGTGGTAGCTTACAGTTCCTTTCCACACCGATGAAGGATGATGATGATGGTGATGGCCGGATGATTTTCGGGGACCGTTGGGCCCTAAACTTCTTGACATTTGCCTTACATGTTAGGAAAAACCCCGAAAAAACCTCACCCAGGAGCCTGTCATGACCGGGAATCGAATCCGGGCCCGCTGCCTGACAAAGCACCAAGCTACCTCGAGACCACAGCGGTGAACACATATATATATATTAAACAGTGACACTATCGAACCCGTAGATTCATGTCCGCGCGGACATAAAAGCTCTCCACACATCTCTCTCTTGAGCTAACGTTTGCCAATCATCCCCCGTAGCTTAGCCTATATGTAATTTACTTCCCTCAAATCAAGGTTATTAATGTTTCTCGCCCATCTCATATTTATGTAGAAGAGATGAAACAAGAAACACTGTAATTAAAATACCAACGTTCAAACTTTAACTGTGTATTTCATAAAAAAAAATAAAATTGGTATGGTCATGTGAAAAAAATACAGAACACAGATTCCCAAGAAGAATGTTAGAATGGGTGTCACTTGGTAGAAGAAGAAAAGGCGGTCAAAAATAACGTGGATTGATGGTGTTTGAGCAGCATGAGGGAAAAGGGATTGGACGATGGAGATTGGAATGATAGAGAGATGTGGAGAAGAATGACAGTGGATTAATTGGGCACAGGAAAATGTGAACATTATGAAACCTGCTAAATAGGCCTATATATATAACATATATATCATAATAATCACAACAGAAAATCGGAAAATCTACAAATTGATGACATGCAAATTAACACAGTAGAATCATTTAAATACTTAGGCACCAAAGTAAATAGACGCGATGCATTAGAAGAGGAAATTAAGGAAAGATTGTTAAATGGGAATAAAGCTTATGTTGCAAATAGAACCTTATTTAAAAGCAAATTAATATCAAAAGCTGCAAAAATAAGGTTATACAAAACACTCATTACACCAGTAGTTACAAATGCTTGTGAAACTTGGGTCCTAAAAGAAACAATAAAACAGAAATTACTAATTTTTGAAAGAAAATTTTAAGAAGAATATTTGGACCAAATAGAGGAACTGATAACTGTTGGAGAAACAAAACAAATAACGAACTAAACAAATTAATGAAAAATCCGAACATAATAAACCATATAAGATCTCTCAGAATTGGTTGGATTGGACATTTGATAAGAACGGATGATCAGAGACTGGTCAAAAAACTCTACAAATGAAACCTATAGGAGGCAGAGCTGTTGGATGATCAGATCAGATGGGAGGATGACACAATGAACGATCTAAAGAAAATGAAACTGACTAATTTGAATATGGCAAGATACAGATTGGCATGGAGGAGGATTGTTGAGAA
Source organism: Diploptera punctata (assembly GCA_030220185.1). NCBI lineage: Eukaryota > Metazoa > Arthropoda > Insecta > Blattodea > Blaberidae > Diploptera > Diploptera punctata. Next base: position 2,090,919 of record JASPKZ010010287.1, on the reverse strand, counting down.
GGTCAAAACTTTCACTTTTGAATTTGTCGTACCTTAAGATGATGATATATCATAATGCTAAAATTTCAGTTATTCTAAGATATATCTCCCTCCCTCTTATTTTTTCTTTAAAAATAACACATTGTAAAAACAAAATAAATAATGATGTAGTGCAAATCATTTAAAATATTTTTCATGATGTTAAAATGTATTGTAATATCATCATCATCATCATCATAATCCGGTATCATGGCACCTGCCGCCGTCTTCCGGAAACCAAACGCCATTCCTCTCTGTCCATCCATTGATCTTCCTCCAATCCTCTGATATTCATAGCTGCTTGTACCCCTTGTATCCAAGTTTTCTTCGGTCTTGCTCTCTTCCTCCTTTCTATTGGGATCCATTCCATAACAATTTTAGCCAATCTTTACTCTGGTATTCTTTTGTCATGGTCATACCACTGTAATCTTTTCTTTTCTATAATGTCTATGAAGTCCGGCTCCTCTTGTACACCCATAATTTCCCTTATTTCTTTATTTCGTATTCTATTCATTCTAGATTTTCCAGCTGATCTTTGTAAAACATCCATTTCTGTACTTAAAAGTCTTTTCATTTCCCTGGTAGGAATTTGCCAGACTTCAGCACCATATGTTAAAATGCTCTGAATTATGGTTTGATATATTTGTAATTTTCTATTTTTTGTAATATTTTTGCTCCACCAAACAGAGTTTAAAGCATTTATTGCTTGTTTTGTTTGTGCGATTCTATTTTTAATTTCCACTGTGTTATCGCCTGAACGGTCTAATTTTGTTCCTAAATAAGTGCATTCAATACTAGGCTTTAGTTCTTCTCCATTGTTGAAATTTATATTTTCCATTTCTTCTCCTATACACAGATATTTAGTTTTCTCAATGTTTATATAAAGTCCCCATTTTTCATATTCTTCTTTTAGTTTTTTAGCCATATATTCTACGTCATCGTGGTCCGCTATAGACTAAATATAGGGCGTATTGCAGACTACATAAAGATTATTAGTAGCATAATAATAACTGATGTGGTTGATAAACATTGTCAACTGATTTTAAAAACAATGTTTTAACGCTGCTCAAGGTAGCGGTCTTGTTATTGAATTGTGCTCGATATTCTGACAGAACCTCAAAAACCACATTTTTACCAGATTCAATAAGCGAGCGTTTCTTTTTTATAACCTTCAAAAAAAGTTTTGTGGTGAATTATATACAAGTACTTCCTACAATCAGAGCTGATACCTATAATTAATTCGTTCTACGAAAAATACATTTTGTAACAAACAATGAATACATAATATGTACCATGCATACACTTGAAACACTATAATTGTGTTGAAAATACTGATCATTAGCAACTTCCAAAACAAAAACATCAGTATTAAAACTCTTGTTTTAATGTGATAATTTGTAATTTTAGTGGCCAACACGCATGGTCAAGTCTTCTTCTTCTTCTTCTTCTGAAACTTAATTTGTAGGATTTTCATCCTGTTTATTTCCAATATCACTCCTCGGAGGAAGACGTACTGGATGTGCATTCACTGTCTATCCATCTCTTGGCTGGTCTTTCTCTTGTTCTTGTCCCGTCCATTGGTCTATCTTCTTTAGCTCTTTTTTCAAGTCCGTTGTCTTTCATTCTTTCTATAGGACCTTTCCAAATTTTCGTCTATCTATAATAAATTTGGTTATGTCTTGAATTTCTGTGTTGTGTATTTTATCAAATAACGTTTCCCCCTGAATAGTTCTTAAGATCTTCATTTCACATGTGTTTATTATTTGTTTAGTTTTTGTTGTATCAGCCCTAATTTCTGCTCAATATAAGATAACTGGTCGAACTATTGTTTTCAAGTAACACTAAGAAATTGTACCGGTAGTTAACATAAAAAAACTTAATAAATGGCCACACACATAAAAAATGCATTATATAATGACAATTGAAAGTTAATGACAAATAAATATAATTTTGAAGAAGTAGCTGAATTCAAACATCTAAAACAATAATTACAAATAGGTATGAGATGTACAAAGAAATTAAATATTGGCTCAATTCTGGAAATGCGTGCTATTATGCATTTCTTCTCGTCTCAACTTCCGTCAAAAAACGTAAAACTGAAAATAATAAACTATTATTCTTCAATTAGGCCTATATTATAAGGTCCACCGCTGTGGTCTCGACGTAGCGTGCTGCCTTGTCATGCAGCGAGCCCGAGTTCCATTCCTGGTCGGGACAGGCACCTGGGTGAGGTTTTTTCGGGGTTTTTCCTCACCTGTAAGACAAATGTCAGGAAGCTTAGGGCTCAACGGTCCCCGAAAATTATCCTGCCATCATAATCATCGTCATCATCATCCTTCACCAATGTGGAAAGCAACGGGAAGCTACCACACCTGTAATTCCCTAGTAAAGCTGCAAAGCATAGCATGACAATGCTATGATTGCAGTGAAAGACCTGCCCTCGGGCATAATTACTATGGATGGATATTATAAGGATGTGAAACATGGACTCTTACTTTAAGGGAGGAATAAAAGTTTACGAGTATTTGAGAATAAAGTTTTAAGAAAAGTTTTGGACAAAAGAGAGATGGACAGACAGGCGAATGCAGAAGACTGCATAACAGTGAACAACACGCTCTTTATAGGAAACAATAAGAACAGTTAAGTCTCGTAGACTGCGATGGACAGGACATGTGGCACGAATGGGAATGAAGAAAGGGGCATGGTAGCTTTTTGTAGGAAACCTAGAGATAAAAGCGCCCAGTTGGTAGACCAAGAATGACGTTGAGGGAGGTACATACAGCGGGTCATTGGAAGGCATTGGCTCAGATACTGTAGAGGTGTTTCGCGCGGCCATGAACCTATGGGCTGTATAGTTACAGTTAGTTAGATGATGTTTTATACGATAAATTAAGCTGAATATTAATAATTTTGAAACAAAACCAAGTATCTTCATTTATAATAATGGAAGAATTATTTTCTTATTTACAAACATTCGTAAGTTGCAGATGGAAAACAGGGGATATTCAGCAAATGATCTATTATGAAAGTTCAGTAACACCAGGTAAACTAAAGTATTGAGGGTCAAAGGGTAAGTCATTCACCTGACATAGCCTACTGCAAAAGTTCAGAAGGCAGGTATTATTGCAAATATAACAAAAACAAAGCAGAAAGTTAGTAAATAAATTTAAATTTCTTGCAATTTTATTTTATAAAATCATCTGGGTCCACTGCTGTAGTACCGCTATCCCGAATTCGATCACCGGTCGGTACAAGTTTCCTGTGTGATTTTTTTTTCGGGTTTTTTCCTCACCTGTAAGACATGTCAAGAAAAATTCACGGCCCAAAAGATTCCCGAACATCATCTCGCCGTCAAAATCTTCATCATCAGCAGCACAACAACCCTGGGTGGGTCAAGGCTTCCTTCAGAATTTTTCTCCAGGCTTCTCTATCTGTGACAACTGTCCACCAATTCTTGAGTTTTAAAGATTTGACATTCTGTAGTACTCCATCCATTCATCCATCTCAAATTCACTCTTCCAGTTCTCCGTCTTTCTTCTGGCTTACCATCTAGCCTATAATTCTTCTAACTAGACTAGATCTAGTTCATTTTTCGACATCTTTTGCGTGTATCCTGTCCATCTAAGTCTTTTCTTTACTCACTGATATGATGGCTGATGATTTATACAACTTATAGAAATCCCTGTTAGAGCCATCATTATCATAAGTAAAGCCACGAGTGATTTCCAATTTATCTAGAGAATTTGGAAATCAAGAGTGGCATTTGTTAGGACTATTTAACGAATAAAATTAGGCTATTTACTCACAAATCATTATTTAAATATAGTTACTTTAAAATATTAATTTATTTAATGTAAACGGCGATGTTTGAAAACAAATGAGAAACGTTATGTTTCGTTTCTCCATCCACTGCAACAAGATCATATAATGTTAAATATTTCCATCTGGCGTGGGAAACTTGAAATATCATCGCAATATTATAAGAATGCATCCTAGCGGAGAAAAAATTAAATACATCAAACTGTATATTATAACCAAAATTATAGGTTATTAATTTATTTTTTAGTAAACAACTCGGTAAAATCATTATTTAAAAACACAATTATAGAACACAGAATTATCAAAAAGAACTCGGTAATATCATTATTTAAAAACACAATTATTGAACACACAATTGTCAAATTTGTATTTCGTCTATAACTTCATTTGAAGCACAGCCAAATCTTGTTTCTGCCATTTTGAACATTCAAATATGGCGGCTTTACTGTTAACTCAGTCACTGTAAAATAATGGTCAGACCTGTTCAGAATATTAAAAAGGAGGAGCTTTCTTTAATATGGTAAATATAACACTGATAAATATTTCGTGAAACACGACTCTGATTGGTTGTAAAACAGAAATCATTGAAACGTGATTGGTCATTGACTCCCATTTAGGGCATGAGTTAAATAGTCATAAGTAATGCCACAAGTGATTTCCAAATTATCGATAAATTCACGACTCACGAAGTGAGGAGAGAATTTATCTAGAGAATTTGGAAATCAAGAGTGGCATTTGTTAGGACTACTTAACGAATAAAATTAAAGTGAGGAGTGAATTTATCTACAGAATTTGGAAATCAAGAGTGGCATTTGTTAGGACTATTTAACGAATAAAATTAAGTTGTTTACTCACAAATCATTATTTAAATATAGTTATTTTAAAATATTTATATATTTAATGTAAACGGCGATGTTTGAAAACAAATGAGAAACGTTATGTTTCACTTGTTCATCACTGCAACCAGATCATATTATTTATTGCCAAATAGAATCTCAATATTGTAAGAATGCACCCTAGTGAAGAAAAAATGAAATATATCATTACAGGTTATTAATTAATTTCTGATGTCCAATGATGTAGGATGTCAATTATATTTTTCTGCATCATTAATTCCTGGGAAGTAATAGATCACGTTTAAGAAAATGCAAACGGCGGTTTCTTTCTTCTTCTTTTTTTTTTTTTGCATTATCAATTGCTACGAATGTTTTTCTATTAGGTCTATATCTCGCAAGCAGAATCTGGTTACATTCGTGCACTAATTATATAATCTGGGAGCCACTTGATAAAATGAAAGTGATAAAATCGAGGTGAAAAACGACTGTGGTTGATTGTAAATAAAAATTCATTGAAATGTGATTGGCCATTGACTGCCATTTGGGGCATGAGTTAAATAATTACCATCTCTCATATTCGCCATGTTTAGTATGAATGGTGTGTTTCTTGTTAATGTTGTGTTGTCTAGACCAAGGTCCTGACTTTGAACTGTTGACTCATTTGGGGAGCCCCTCCCTCCATATGCATTTTGTGGTCAAACAAATGTTTCTTTATGATCGATAGTTTAAAATCCCCCTCCCGACAGATTGTACCACTATAAGGCCCAGGAGGCGTGTGGCACGTAAATCTACCCATAAGGTGAGGGATAAAATACCGTGTTAATGGGGAAAACATGAATAATTAGGCCTACTTCTTTAGTAAGAATCCAACCAACAACAAACAACAAGCTGTTAGCAGTAGAAATGGATGTTTGGAGGCAATTGACAAGAATTTCAAGATCAGAAACAGCACAATAAGGGAAATGATGCAACTTAAAAAAAATATTAGAAAAAATAGAAGAAAAAGTTTGAAATGGTATGGAAACCTCATAAGAATGGAAGAAGAGAGAATACCAAAGAAGATCCTTAATTAGAAAGCTAATGGAAGAAGTGGAAGAGGCAGACCTAGAGAACGTTGGATGATTGGAGTGAGGAGAAGTATGGAAAGTAGAGATTTGAGGGAAGAAGATGCTTTAGACAGGAACCTCTAGCGACATAACACTTTGGATTGAAGGTGAAACACTGTATTGTGGAATATTCCTAATAAGAAAAAAGTAAGAATCCTTACCGCAAAAAGCTGGATACCATATTGAACTATTAATTGGGTTCTAGAATGAAATGCTAGCAACTTATTCTGGTAATGGGATTCGTTACATCAGGCGGAACTAGTTTCCATTCATGCAGAACAGTAGCTCGACTCCATTCATAGTATACCAAGAACTTTCTTCCACGAAGAACAGAATGAATGTTTCAAATGGAGCTACGTGCAGCACTTCATGTTAAATTAAAATCTACTAACTCACTGGCACTATCGAACCTGTAGGACATACACTCTCCATGCATACCTATTTTGAGGTAATGTTTTCCAATCATCCCCTGTACAATCTACTTCCCTCAAATCACGGTTAATGTTATTCTCCTATCTCATTCTTGGTCTACCATCTGGGCGTTTTCCCTCTGTTTTCTACAATAAGCGTCCATGCCCCTCTTTCATGCCCCATTCGTGTCGCATATCCTCTCCATCGTAGTTTAAAAGACTTAACTGTTCTTATTATATCTGGTTTCCTATAAAGATCATGTAGTTCATTTTTATGTTTGTCTCTCTTTGGTCCAAAAAATTTACCTAAGAACTTTATTCTCAAATACTTATAGTCTTTTCTCCTCCTTTAAAGTAAGATCCATGATTCGCATCCATATAATATAATTGAGAGAATAACAGTTTTATATACAGGTGTGCGGCATAGATCAGTTAACCACTGCACATGGTTGCAAGGAAAAACAAATCAGATTGATTGAAACTGGAGTTTGAATACGGGACCTTCAGAATATAATCCCTAACACTACTGCTTAAGGTAATCCAACAATGGAGGTCAGTTTGGACAATTTCGGTGGTTGTTTTTTGTATACTGTATATGTTAACAGTTAAGTCTCGTAGACTGCGATGGGCAGGACATGTTGCACGTATGGAGAATGAAAGGCTTGCATGGAAGCTTCTTGTAGGAAAATCAGAGGGAAAACGGCCAGTTGATAGACCAAGAATGAGGTGGGAGAATAACATTAACTATGATTTGAGGGAAGTAGATTATACAGGGAATGATTGGAAAGAATTAGCGGATAACTTATGTCCGCGCGGCCATGAACCTACGGGTTCGATAGTGCCAGTGAGTAAGTAAGTAAGTAAGTAGATGTTGTAAACTACAGAAAATAATATAAGTTATTTGCACTTTCGGATAACTGACTTAAGCTGCACTGTGTATTTCCAGTTTAATATTTTTTAAAGAAATTGAGTTGACAAAGTCCCTGTAATGCGTAATAGTTTACATTTCCAGAATTGAGCCTATGTTTAATTTTTTTGTGCACCTCATTCCTGCTTGTAATTATTGTTCCTGGGTATTTGAATTGAGTAACTTCTTCAAAATTTCTCTCTTTTGTCATATTACTATTGTGGTTATATGAAATTATTTAGACAACAGTACAAATTTATTCTTCACTTTTTCTTCACTTCACGGGCTAGGCAAAAGGCCTGTTCCGCCTCACAGTTGTTGTGTCCATCTTTTCACTGACCTTCCTACATTCCTTGAACCCCTTGGTTTGTAATTAAATGCTGTTTTTGGTAATCTTGTTACGTTCATTCTTTCTATATGTCTAAATCATTTTTCTCTATATCCTTTGATTTTATCATTTAATGAATATAGGCCTATATTTAATTCTGTTCTTATATCTTCATTCTTTAACCGACCCATTCTTGTGCAGCCCTTTGTTCTTCTAAGGAAGTTCATTTCTACGCTTTGTATTCTACTTTGTAATTTTTTGGTCATTACCCAGGTTTCACTCCCATAAAGTAATGCAGGAACTGCCAATGTTTTATAAAACTTCAATCTAGTATCTCTTCTTGTTTTGTTCTTTGATGTTTTATGTAGGGCCTATAGTTCCACATATCATTTGAAATCTTGACAGTTTCACATTTACGTCTCTTTCAGTTTTTGTGTTTATAGTAAAATTACAACCCAAATAATTAAAATTTGTTATTTGTTCCAGAGGTTTGTTGTCTGTTATGATTTTTGATCTTATATGTTCACTTCTTCAAAATGCCATTATTTTCGTTTTTTCCTTTGATATTTTAAAATTATATTCTTGGCATAAGTAATTTAATTGATGTAAAAAGTACTGCAAATTATTTTCATTTTCTTGAATAATACAAATTTATTATTTTTTTTAATTTGGAGGCCAAAATGTGACTTATTGGCCCTGTGCCTCAGAAAACAGCAGTTTGCTAGGGTAAGGTCAGTGATCAAAACAGAGTAGGTTATATAACAAAAAATATTTTATGGGGGAAATTTAATAAAATTTCTGAATAAAACGGGGGGGTAGCTCCCCATTTTCACATACAGCACACTTCTGACACCCGTTTCAGGACATCATACCCCCAACTCCTTTGGATAATTCTCGTAAGAAACCAGGAAGAATTTGCACAATGTAGAGCACAGTGAGAACATATGCCACTTTTCCTTGTAGAGTAACGTGAGGGCCCGTGGCAGGTGTGTGCCAGCCACGAGTTGTGGGGCGGAGGAGTGCAGAGGAATCGTGGGAACAGTGCCGACATTCTCGTTCCCACACATCACAGAGGCAGATGGTCTCCTAGCGCTAGAAGTAGTAGTAGTAGTAGTAGTAGTGGTGGCCACCTTTCAAAAAGTCTTGGAGGAATGCATCGACCAGCACCTGCCCTCGTAGCAAGCAAGATTCAACTTGTTGCTATGATTCTCCTGCAATCTCGGGGGGGGGGCTCACCTTCATTATTAACACAATAATTTGCGCTAGAATTTCCATTATTAACCAAAACTCTTTAACTCACTGGCACTATCAAGCCCGTAGGTTCATGGCCTGAGCTAATATTTTCTAATCTTCCCTTGTGTAATCTACTTCCTTGAAATCATGGTTTGTTATTCTCCCACCTCATTCTTGGTCTACCAACTGAGCGTTTTCCTTCTGGTTTTCCTACAAGAAGCTTCCATGCACGTCTTTCATTCCCCGTTCGTGCCACATGTCCTGCCCAACGCAGTCTACGAGACTTAACTGTTCTTATTATATCTGGCTTCCTATGAAGACAAAATAGCTCACTGTTATGCAGTCTTCTCCATTCACCTGACTGTTCATCTCTCTTTGGTCCAAAAATGTTCCTAAGAACTTTATTCTTAAATACTCGCAATCTCCTTTCCTCCCTTAAAGTAAGAGTCCATGTTTCACATCCATATAATATAACTGGGAGAACAACACTTTTATATATTTTCAGTTTACGTTTTTTAAAAGGAACTGGGACGACAGGAGTCCATGTAATGTATAATAGCACGCATTTCCAGTATTGAGCCTATGTTTAATTTATTTATGCACTTCATCGCTATCGGCCAATAATACTACATCATCATAAGTAATGCCACGATCCCCGGTCGGGACATTTTTCTGGGTGAGGTTTTTATCGGGGTTTTTCCTCACCTGTAAGACAAATGTCAGGAAAACTTTAAGGCCCAAACGGTCCCCGGAATCATATGGCCATCGCAATCATCATCATTCATATTCATCTTAGGTTAAGCTTAGGATTAGGGACTCTCCTGGCGCACCATTATCATCATCATCACCCATCATATCATCGGGGCAACCTAATCCCGCCTTCCAGGCGCCCCAACCTCAGAAGTACGCCATGCCAGAAGATAAACCAGGAATGTCGAAAGACAAACCTGGTGCATTTGAAAAAAAAAAAAAACATTTCTTATAGGCTATATGGAATATATGTCAAATGCAGTTAAAATCTATTTTGACAATATTCTAATTTAGTAATAAATTCATGTCTTTGGTAATCAAATACGGGACATTCAAATAACATTTGTAAGATTAGAAATTTTCTAACCAAGTATACTGGCGTTCTTAACGATTTGTTAGGTAGTGTATAGGCCTACATTGGCTTCATCATTACCCAGCATAAGGTATATATATATATATATATATATATATATATATATATTAATTGTGTTTCAAGTATAATGTATCATATTTATACTATTAGGCCTATTATTATTATTATTATTATTATTATTATTATTATTATTATTACAGTATTATTATCATATATAATATATCACATAATTGTTAAAAGCATAAATTAATTACTTAAGAGCAGAACTTTGGCCATTAACAACAAAAACATTTTATATGAAGGGCAGCAAGAATTTCAAGAAGAGAAAAAAATAGTAACTCAGTTATAAGGGAGAAAATGAAAATTGAAGACACTATTTTAGATTATATTAAAACTCAGCAATTAAGATGGTACGGACATGTCCAGCGAATGGAAGAAGATCGGCTACCAAAATGTGTTTTGGAATGGAAACCTGAGGGGAAGACGAGGCAGAGGGAGACCTAAAACCTCCTGGAGTCAGGGAATATATTTATACATGAAGGAGAAACATCTACAACCAGGAGATTGGATGGACCGACAAAATTGGCTATTGGGAATCGGACGATGTCAAAGACATTAATCAACAGACGATCTATCTATCTAATATCATCGTATAAAATGTTGTTTGTACATGAAATTTACACTGCAACACTTAATATATTTTTTACCCTTTATAATTAGTATAGTGCATATATAATCTATACTCTTAAATAAATTATATTTGTAATTTGTGCTGGTTGAGTGGAAGAGGAGGCCATATAGCCTTAACTCTACCAGAATAAATAAAACATTATTATTATTATTATTATTATTAATATTAATATCATTATTATTATTTTTATTTTTATTTATATACAGAATTTTAATGTTTACACATCTTTCTGTGCCTAAAGTTTTATTTTTCTTTCCACTCGTCTCCCTCCATCCAATCCATATCCTCCAGTCCCCTTGCTCCCATTCCAGTCCTTATTTCCTGCATCCACGAGTTTAGAGGTCTTCCTCTCCTCCTTCTTCCAGGTGGACACCATTCCAATGTTTTCCTGGGTAATCTTTCTTCTTGCATTCGTCGTACGTGCCCATACCAATTTAATTGCTTAAACTGTATATTATCTACTATTGAATAACGAATATTCATTATTTCTCTTATGACACTATTTCTTATTTTGCCTAATTTTGAACATCTTGCTGCTCTCCTCAAGAAATCCATTTCCATCGACATAATTTTTTGTTCTAAGTTTTTGTTGAGTTTCCAAACTTCAGCTCCATATGTGACAGTACTTCTCACTATTGAATTATATATTTGTAACTTATTTTTCCTGGTTATATGTCTGTTCCATAGGACTCCATTCATCATTGCTGTTATTGCTCTACCTTTATTTATTCTGTTCTTAATATCACTTTCTTGTTTATCCTCTTTATCTAATTTTACTCCCAGATACTCAAATTCTTCACATCCTCTAATACACCCCTTTTCATCTTCTAATATCAAATCTTGGCTTTCGGCTCCACATCCCATATAAAATGTTTTCTCTAAATTTATTTATCATATCTATCGTATTCGTCCAATAATTTTCTGAACATAAACTCCATGTCTTCATATTCTTGAGCAATTATTATCTGGTCATCCGCAAATAACAGTGTATATATTGTATCTGTTGATCCATCTCCAATTGGTACTCCCATTCCTGAACATTTTTTGCTCCAGTTTGACAGCGCTTTATGTATAAATATCTTAAATAATGTTGGTGATATGCTACAACCATGATGAAGGCTTTTGTTACTTTAATTTCTTCTGATATATATTTTCCAATTTTAATTTTAGATACTGCATTTTTATACAAATTTTTTATTGCATTAATAATTGTATCATTTATGGCCATATCTTCTAATGCTTCCCACAACTTTTGTAAAGGTACAGTATTATTATTATTATTCTATTCTATTCTATCTTCGGGTTTTTACAGCTGCTGCCGTCTTCCCGTGCCAAACCTCCAAAGCCTACGGTCTTGGGCATCTTCGATGCTTAGTCCTCTAGCTTGCATTACTGTCTTCATGTTTTCCTTCCATGTTAACCTTGGTCTGCCTCTTTTCTTCTCTCTGTTCGGATGCCATTCATATAGTTGCTTCGGCCATCGCCCATCTTCCATTCTTAAAACATGTCCTAACCACTTTAATTCCTTCTCCTCAATTCTTTCAAGTATGCTTTCTTCTGCTTCCATTATGTTTCTAATTTCCTTATTTGTGACATGTTCTATTCTAGACTTTCTGGCACTTCTCCGTAAATAATCCATTTCTAGAGCTATTAGTCTATTGTACTACTTATTGATTGTCCATACCTCACTTCCGTACATTGCAACAGATTCCACCAATGTTTTACCAATATATTTTTTTGTGTCTTTCCAAATATGCTTATCCCACCATATGGAATTTAACGATGATATTATTATTATTATTATTATTATTATTATTATTATTATTATTATGTACTTTCGTGCTTCAAAAAGGTTTGATATTGTCAATTTAGTTCAACAAAATAAAAAATAAATAAAAATTTGAAATGTAGAGTAGCAATTTTTTTTTTCAAACCTCGGATTTCCCCCACAATATATTTTTTTCGCAATATTACATCATGCTTGTCTTTCAACGTAAGAAACCTTAAAGAAAAGCTGTAAAGGAAACGCAACCTTACATACAATGTAAGGATTAACGTAAGTAGAAAAATGGATTTCTTTAACTTCTCGCTCACAATGACTTCCTTGACTTGGCTCTCCTCCTTCTTCTTTCCACGTACAAAAGAAAGTAGCAAAACGTGTTCGGACATGCAAACTCAGATTCTGTTCGTCCACCTGCTTATGATGTCATCCGTGTAATTATTTTGTTTTACACTGTATTTCCTTCCAATTGCCAACTTGATATCCCTTAATTAGTCATCGTGCATCTTGATTACCTGCTCTGCTCTTCGGTAAATTTTCCAAAAACTCCATCCACTTGCTTATTGTTGTATACGCAATAAATTAAAAATTAAAAATATAGTTGAAGAAATTCAGAATTATCATAACTAATTCCACGAGTGATTTCCAAATTATCGATAAATTCACGACTCACGAAGTGAGGAGTTAATTTATCTAGATAATTTTGAAATCAAGAGTGGCATTTGTTAGGGCTATTTAATCATCATCATCATCATCATCATCATCATCATGAACAAATTCGTTTTAGGCCATGTGGCCTGTACGGTAAACCTAGCGAAGACGGTCTTGATCTTTCCACCGATGTTTTGGCCTTCCTTGGTCCCTATGTCCAGTTGGGGTATATTGGAATGCCAATTTTGGAAGTCTATTTCATGCCATTCTCCTCAGATGATTTTTCCGTTCTTGTTGGTACCTTTGTATATCTTCATTTAAACTTGTTACTCCAAGTTTTCCTCTGATAATAGTGTTCCTTTGGTGATCCAGTCTATTAACTCCTAACAATGATCGTAAGAAGCGCATTTGGCTTACTTGAAGTTTATGAGAGTTTCTTTTATTTAAAAAATCCAAATTAGCCTATATATATAATCTTAGTTTTGTCTCTGTCCTCATCTGTTTACCAAAATGTCTTCGTATTACCCCATTCATTTTATTATATTTTTGTAATTTTGAATCAATGTCACTCTTATACTCTGCAAATACACTTCCTAAGTAAGAGAAATCTGACACTTTTTCTATAATTTTTCCATCAATCTCAATTTTCACCCGTTGTATGTTTTTTCCACACATTGCCATTGTTTTGGATTTTGAAGTGGAAATTTTCATATTATATTTGCTGGCAATTTTGAATAATTGATACGCTGCTATTTGTAAGCTATCTTCGGAATCTGATAATATTATTTGATCATCAGCATATAATATTGTTTGAATTATTTTATTCCTAGTTATTGAAAAATTCCACTATTTACTGTTTGTTTCCATTCTTGCACTATTGTGTTAATATATCTATTAAATAAGAGTGGAGATAGTCCACATCATTGTCGAACAGTAAGGACTATTGAACGAATAAAATTAAGCTGTTTTACTCAACAAATCATTATTTAACTATAGTTATTGTAAAATATTTATATATTTAATGTAAATGGCGATGTTTGAAAAAACAAATGAGAGAAAACGATTGGTACGCTTCTTTTGTTTATCACTGCAACCAGATCATATTATTTATTGCCAAAGGATCGCCAATTTTGCTAGGGAAAGCACCATAGTGGAGAGAAATTTCTAGAAAATTTTATAACCAAAGTTATAGGTATTAAATAATTAATTTCTGATGTCCGATGATGTAAATATGTCAATTAGATTTTTCTGGAACGTCATTTACTGGAAAATAATTTGTTTAAGGAAGTGCAAAAGAAAAAGGTCATTGACTCCCATTTGGGGCATGAGTTAAATAGTCATAATGCCACGAGTGATTTCCGATATATCTAGAGGATTTGGAAATCAATAGTGGCATTTGTTAGGACTATTTAACGAATAAAATTAAGCTTTTTACTCAAAAATCGCTATTTAAATATAGTTACCGGTATTTTAAAATATTTATATAATTAATGTAAACAGCGATGTTTGAAAACAAATCAGAAATGTGTGGTTATGTTAGTTCACTGCAACTTGATCATAGGATTTACTGCCAAACAGGATCGCAATCAGAGATAACCAAACTAAGATAGCAATATGTAAGAATGCACACTAGTGGAGGAAAAATGAAACACATGTAACTGTATATATTAACCAATTTCGAAAATTAATTGTCTGTATCACATTGTCCTTGAGGCGATCCTCTAATGAAGAAAGTTGTAGGTCTATATAATAAAAATAAGCAACATTATAGGTTATTAATTAATTTCTTTAGGAAACAACTCAGTAAAATCATTATTTAAAAACACAATTATTGAACACACAATTATCAAATGTGTAGGTCGAAGGAATCTGTTCATTATTTGCTATATTCAATGTATTTGTTGGAGAGTCAGTCACTGCAAAATAATGATCTGACCCGTTCAGAATATTAAAAAGGAGGAACTTTCTTAATTTTGGTAAACATAATTCGATAAATAGCGAGGTGAAAAACGACTTAGCCTACCACCCGGCTGCTGGCCTCACATCCACACGTGTCAATCACGAGGTAGATGATCATCTAGCCTGTGTAGGGGTGACATGTGATCAGCATGTCGAGTCTCACAGCCGTTATAGCTGGTTTTCTCAACCTGGAACCGCTATTTATTGTAGCTACCCAAATGCCTCACGATACTGGGTGGACACCGGTCCCATACTGGCCGAAGAAATACCATGAGAAAATTTCTTCCCCATGGAGACTCGAAGAATTTGGAAATAAACAGGATGAAAATCCTACAAATTATGAATAATAATAATAATAATAATAATAATAATAATAATAATAATAATAATAATAAGAAGAAGAAGAAAATCTTCAGACTTGGGACCCGGGGCTTAAAATCCCTTCCGGAGGAGCTGTCCCTAGGATTTTTCCATCCTAAAATCCAACGAACCCGACCGGGTTTGAACCCCTTGAGGCAAGGAACGTAACCACTAGACCACCGCGGCCCACTAAGTTGTTAAAGAGAATCATTAAATAAAAATATCAACCTAATAAAAGAAAATAAAATCTTATTTAAAAAAAAATATATGAAAAATGAGAGAAGTTAAGCAACAAAATAGTTGAAGATGTTTGTCGCCTCATTTGGTCACGCGATCATATAATCAATCTCGACGCATGCGCAGTTACCTACAATGTCTACGAACACTATAATTTGCAATTTTATTGCTTATCATGATCTGTTAACGACATACGAATAACGCCTCGCGAACTATCTGATTCTATCCTCAAGGAGTTTGTTGACCATTCAACTTTTTTTTCTTACTTTTTTTACATATTTTTTGTATTACATTACATGCTTAGTTAAAACATGACCAGGATTATCCAGTAAGATGAAAAATACCTTTACAAAATCATCAAGTGGTAAAAAAAAAAGTTGTTTCATTAGTTACAATAAAAACCCGTCAAGAAGATACTTTTTAAATACAAAGTTGCATATCTTGTTCATCATTTGGAGAATGTAACAGTCTATGTTAAATCAAGTATTATAAATCGAAATTAATTAGATTTAGAGCAGAAACCTGTACTCACAAAAAGTAGGCCTACCAGAAATTATTTTTAAAAAGGTAATAAAATTACAGGTTTCGTCAATGTGATATTTTAAAATAAATTGAATACCTACTCTAGTGCAGTTTTATTCAGATAATAATAATAATAATAATAATAATAATAATAATAATAATAATAATAATAATAATAATAATAATTAATAAACTCAGAATAAAACAACTCAGTATACTCAACTGAAATTTTATAAAGTCATGACCGTTCTTACTATTATCTATGGCAGTGGAAATTGGACTTTGACTCATTCGGATAGGAAAAAAAATAGAGGCAGCGGCAGGCTACACCCTTATGGACCAGAAAAGAAGTTCTGAGATAAGAGATAAAGTAAATATTTTTAAATTGACGAATAATATTGACAAAGAAAGACAAAATTGGTACGAACATCAACTAAGAATGTCAGATGATAGACCTTCTAAAATGATTTTAACTACAGACCCACAGGTTATAGAAGTCAAGGAAGACCATTTACTAGCTAGATGGAAAGATCAAATCTCTTGAAGTAGGAACGGGCTAGAGGGCCTAAGCCTTGATGTTGATGATGATGATTTTATTTATTTATTTAGCAGGATTACAACACCCTCCTGCGCCCAAACAATCCACTGACTAATATCCAATCATCCATAGTAGCCTAATTCTGCCCGAGGGCAGGTCTTTCACTGCAATCATAGCATTTTCATGCTATACTTTGCAGCTTTACTAGCGAATTATAGGTGTGGTAGCTTCCCGTTGCTTTCCACACCGGTGAAGGATGATGATCGCCGGATGATTTTCGGGGACCGTTGGGCCTTAAGCTTCCTGACATTTGTCTTACAGGTGAGGAAAACCCCCGAAAAAACCTCACCCAGTAGCCTGTCACGACCGGGAATCGAACCCGGGCCCGCTGCGTGACAAGGCATCACGCTACCTCGAGACCACAGCGGTGGACTGACTAATATAATCATTTGTTTTATGGTCAAGAAGAATATATCCTGCCAGAGACAAATTGAAATAATAAATGAAAAGAAAACAGAAAAAAAATAGTATTTTGCGATACGAGTGCGGTAAATACTTGATACGGATCGAGGAAAAGTTTGAAAAAAACAAGGCGCTTGCACCGAGTTTTTTTAAATTTCCGAGATTCCGTTATGTGCTTACCACATGAGTACTGCACTATGTGTATTTGTTTTACTTACTTACTTACTCACTGGCACTATCGAACCCGTAGGTTCATGGCCGCGCGAACATAAGCTCTCCATACATCCCTATCCTGAGCTAATGCTTTCCAATCATTCCCTGTATAATCTACTTCCCTCAAATCATAGTTAATGTTATTCTCCCATCTCATTCTTGGTCTACCAACTGGGCGTTTTCCCTCTGGCTTTCCTACCAGAAGCTTCCATGCAAGTCTTTCATTCCCCATACGTGCAACATGTCCTGCCCAGTGTATTTGTTTTAGCTAAAATTTTAACAAGTATATTTGAAGATAAATGTCAGATTTCAGAAGGTGATTCGGCTATGGAGAAACAATAAGCATTATTCATATATTATATTTGTTAAAACTGTAAACCCAATTTGATTTGGGATTTATTTCTGATTATGGAGAAAGTTTTAGACGATGTGTGCAGTGATGATGAAATAGAAGAGGAGTGGAAAGCTGGATGTGATCCGAAATTAATACAAATTGCTGTACTTACTTACTCACTGGCACTATCGAACCCGTAGGTTCATGGCCGCGCGGACATAAGCTCTCCATACATCCCTATCCTGAGCTAATCCTTTCCAATCATTCCCTGTATAATCTACTTCCCTCAAATCATAGTTAATGTTATTCTCCCACCTCATTCTTGGTCTACCAACTGGGCGTTTTCCCTCTGGCTTTCCTACCAGAAGCTTCCATGTAAGTCTTTCATTTCCCATACGTGCAACATGTCCTGCCCATCGCAGTCTACGAGACTTAACTGTTCTTATTATATCTGGCTTCCTATAAAGACCATGTAGATATTGTTATGTATTCTTCTCCAATCACCTGTCCTCTTCATCTCTCTTTGGTCCAAAAATTTTCCTAAGTACTTTATTCTCAAATACTTGTAATCTCCTTTCCTCGCTTAAAGTAAGAGTCCATGTTTCGCACCCATATAATATAACTGGTAGAATAATAGTTTTATATATTTTCAGTTTAACATTACAAATTGCTGTATCAATAACAATATTTAAAAAAAATGGTTTTACTTACCGCACTAGTGCTTTTGGTCACTTTTAAAGTAGCCTATTGAGATTTATTTTGTTTTCATAGAAACCAAGATTGTATGCGGGAATCTCAAATTACGATGCACATCAACAATAACAGTGTGTGACGTTCTACTAACTGACGTAAGTGACGGATTGTCGGACAAACTGCAGTGTGTCCATAATATGTGTATCAGATTCATATTTAATGTTCGAAAAATACGATCACATTTCTCCATTATTCCACACGAATTGTCATGGCTACATCTAAAAGAGAGAAGAAAATCGCACTGTCTAATTCTCTTATTTAAGATCCTACATACCTCGATTCCCAATTATTTATTATCCCGTTTCCAGTATCTATCCTCAAACCATAACTTAAACACAAGATCACAACATAGTCTCTTACTTAATATACCGCAACATAGGACATCACATCACTCCATGTCATATACCATCTCCACTTCTCGCAACTGGAATTCCCTACCACAAGAAATAAGGGGCTGCCGGACATTGGCATCTTTTAAAAGAAATCTAAATTTATATTTGCTCTAAACTCGACTTCATTATTATCCAGTGTAAGGTATATATATTAATTGGTGTTTCCCGTATAATGTATCATATTTATATTATTATTATTATTGTTATTATTAGTATTATTATCGTATCATTATTGTTATTACCCTATAAAATGTTGTTTGTACATGACATTTACATTGCTACATTTATTGTATCTTTAGCTGTTTATAATTAGTATAGTGTATATCTATATTTGTCAAATATTTATTTGTATTTGTGCTGGTTGAGTGGAAGAGAGGGCCTTATGGCCTTAACTCTGCCAGAATAAATAAATTATTATTATTATTATTATTATTATTATTATTATTATTATTATGTATACAGTATTACCTGTAGTTACATTAGTGCAAAAAATATACAATAGTTTTAAAAACAGGGGATTCTATACCAAGATGCCACCTATATAAATTAAATAAAAGCGGGAAAACACACAACTTATTTTTGGGGTAAATGAATAATTACCTAAATATAGGCCTACATGTTGTTTTATCCCAAAAAAAATGTAAGAAATATGCATATCTTAAAATGAAGTGACAATTTGAGTTCAAAGTAACCTAAAATCACCATATTTGCAATGTAAAATATGTATTAGTCGATGCTCAGACAGTGTAGCCAACTTATCACAATAACCCGCTGGCAAAAAAGTGAAAACTAAACTAATTTGGTGTATTAACTCGACTATTTTCTCACCCTAACTTGCCCGAACTAACACTATTTTGCCCATTTTCTTACCCTAACTTGCCCACTAATGTAGGTGCACTCCTGGGATAGAATCCCCTTATATGTAAGTAAACAAAATGTGTTATCACAGTGGCCAACATTACGTAGTCCGTTGCTCTCTAATCGAGTATTCACAGGTGGCCCAAAAATTTACAAAACCATTGTCACGTCCGAAGAAAAAATTGAAGAAGTCCAAATTCAATTAGTTTAACTTCAGCCAAAGATAAACTATAGGCTTAAACTATCATCATCATCATAGTACATTCACGAATTTAGGCCATTTGTTGACCTGTTTCGGCCTCAAGAGAAACACCATCCAGAAGTCTTTTGAGTGGACGTCCTGGTCTTCTTCTTCCTGCAGGTTGATATCTTAACATTAGTTTGGGTATTCTGTGATCTTCCATTCGATGAACATGTTGTATCCATCTTGACTTATAATCAGAAATTTTGTTTTCTAAAGATTCCATGTGTAATTCTTCTAAGATGTCTTCATTTTTTTTGTGATCTAGTAGTGTGTATCCTGCAGTCCTCCGAAGATATCTCATTTCAGCAGATCTAAGTCTCTGTATATCCTTCTGTTTCAACGTCCATACTTCGCTACCATACAAAAGAGTTGGAAGAGCCAGTGTTTTGTACACTTTCAGTCTTGAATGCTTTTGGACTAACTGTGGCTTGAAGATAGAATTTATTAACCCTAAAATTCTTAAAAATTTAGATATTTTTGCATTTACATCCTTTTCTTCTTCATATGAGAGGCTTAAACTAATTAAGAATAAACTAAAGACGATAGACGAACGTACGGGAATGGAGAATACTACATAACAGTGAGCTACATGATTTATATAGGAAACCAGGTATAATAAGAATAGCTAAGTGTCATAGACTGCGATGAGCAGGAATGGGGAATGAAAGAGGTGCATGGAAGCTTCTTTAATAATAATACTTTATTTATTCTGGCAGAGTTAAGGCCATAAGGCCCTCTCTTCCACTCAACCAGCACAAATACTAATAAATATTTGACAAATATAGATATACACTATACTAATTATAAACAGTTAAAGATACAATAAATGTAGCAATGTAAATTTCATGTACAAACAATATTTTATAGGGTAATAACAATAATGATACGATAATAATAATAATAATATAAATATGATACATTATACGGGAAACACCAATTAATATATATATACCTTACACTGGATAATAATGAAGTCGAGTTTAGAGCAAATATAAATTTAGATTTCTTTCAAAAGATGCCAATGTCCGGCAGCCCCTTATTTCTTGTGGTAGGGAATTCCAGTTGCGAGAAGTGGAGATGGTATATGACATGGAGTGATGTGATGTCCTATGTTGCGGTATATTAAGTAAGAGACTATGTTGTGATCTTGTGTTTAAGTTATGGTTTGAGGATAGATACTGGAAACGGGATGATGAATAATTGGGAATCGAGGTATGTAGGATCTTAAATAGGAGAATTAGACAGTGCGATTTTCTTCTCTCTTTTAGATGTAGCCATGACAATTCGTGGAATAATGGAGAAATGTGATCGTATTTTCGAACATTAAATATGAATCTGATACACATATTATGGACACGCTGCAGTTTGTCCGACATCCGTCACTTATGTCAGTTAGTAGAACGTCACAGTAGTCAAAATGCGGCATCACTAAAGTTTGGATTAAAATTCTTTTAAGAGTCGTAGTTGTAGAAAAACCAGAAGGAAAACAATCAGTTTGAGGTGGGAGAATAACATTAAGCAGGCCTATGATTTGAAGGAAGTAGATTATACATAGAAGGATATAGACTATAAGTGGATGATTGGAGAAGATTAGCTCAGGATAGTGATGTATGGAGAGCTTATGTACGCGCGGACATGAACCTACAGGTTCGATAGTGCCAGTGAGTAAGTTAGTTAGATGCATAAAATAAGAATAAGGGCAAGATGAAAGTAGTAGAAAAAGAAGGAAGGTATATTTGAATGAGTGTATAGCAGACGATTCAAACCTTTGAAACTGAAATGCATTTAACGGTCTACCCGGAGTAACGTTCAGATGTAAATGAACCCAAGTTATGGGGCGGAGATGGACTGTCAAAAGGTCCCGGTGACATCCAGGGGGCGTTACTCATGTCTCAGGTTGCAGACTGCTATGTAATGCACAATAACGTATTTTAAAAAACAGTTTTAACAAAATACCTCATTTTTTGTTCAGTTCCATCTGTACATATGCGCCTTATTATTTAAAAAAAACCTGTAGGCCCTAACATTACAACGGGTTAGTCTGCTATTCGGTCACAAATAGAGATTTTAATGACAGCAATAATAACACTGAGCAAAAAAAAAAAAATTTTTTTGTCTCAGAAAAAAATGTGATTCTGATAGTATTTTTTTCTCCTGAATTCAAATACGATATCGGGGTTTCTCCATCACGCAAGGTTTCCGAGAGACAGGCATTTATAATTTCAAACACTTGAATATTTTCTATATTCGTAACTACACAATATTCGAACATTCGAACTCACCTAGAAAGTAAGAAATGACGATTTTCTGCTATATTTCGCCTGTGGAGCATCCCTCTTGATGGTCCAATAATAATCGGCCAGCATATTAGGAATTCATTTGCCTTCATATCTCTTTTCCATAGTTGAAATTTCCTGATGAAAGTGTTCCCCGTGCTCATCGCTCTATGGACAAATGGACGAAAAAAACGTTTATTAAAAAATAATTATTTAAATCCATTAATTGAAATTGAAATAAAAAAAGCTGTGGGTGATGGAGAAATTCCGAATACATATTTTAAAACACGATAAAAAATTGCATCAAGTACAACTATTGGTACTCATGAGACAAAAATCATGTTGACCAGTGTTATTTAGTATAATTGCTTAAATATTTCCTTAGACAATATAGTATATAACCATGTTTTAGGTATATTTTTTTATTAATTTATATTTTTCACTTTATTTACCAAGCCAATTATTTATTAAAATTATAGGTAGTTTATTATTATTATTATTATTATTATTATTATTATTATTATTATTATTATTATTAACTAGAATACGCTAACAGCCTAATGTTGGACCTTAACTTTACTTTTGTTAGGAGTTACTACATCAAGTTAATTTAGTTAGCTGTATTTCCTACAGATGTCATGAATTGTATGCTGTCAACATACCGACCCAATGAGACATCTAGTAGACAAGTAATGGATGATGGAGATAAATTTTGCTTAGAGGCCTCTTTATTTGATTTGTATTCTATCTCAGTCTTTATGACCAGGCGTCTCTTTCAATTTAGGCCTTATCATGGCTACTTATAAATGACACAAGAACTCTACATTCACATGTTTTGCTATTCCAAATTCTGCACACATATTTACTTGGTTATTTATTAAGGCGTTTTAAAATGTATCGGTTCATCACAATTTAGGAACAACAACAAAATATACTTATTTACTTTCTATACCGCAGCACAGGACATGTCTATACTCAGAATCTTACACAATAGGCCTATCTATGACTAGAGCATGGAACTCATTTCCCACCACTATCATTATTTAAATACAAATTAACTGATATCTTAAGTTCAATACAATGAAAATATTAACTGCATAACAACTATATTCAGCATTTTGTATAGGCCTATACCTATAAATAAATATTCATATGGAATGCTTGTTTTACCTTATTTTATATTATTCCATATTTTGTTAGTGTTAGCTAACATTGGACCACATCCGCATTGTCTTTTGTTTAGACTAGCCTATATCTTAAAATTGTAATAAGTATGTATTTTTTTGTATAATTTTATTATTCACCGATTGAGTGGAAGAGAGGACCTTATACTTTAACACTGCCAACTTAAATAAAGCATAATAATAATAATAATAATAATAATAATAATAATAATAATAATAATAATAATAATAATAATAATAATAATTATTATTATTATTATTATTATTATTATTATTATTATTATTATTCCATCCATAGTAATTCTGCCCGAAGGCAGGTCCTTCACTGCAATCATAGCATTTTCATGCTATGCTTGCAGCTTTACTAGGGAATTGTGTAGGTGTGGTAGCTTCCCGTTGCTTTTCACACCGGTGAAGGATGATGGTGATGATGGTAATGATAAGGATGATTATGATGATGATGGTCATATGATTTCGGGGACCGTTTGGGCCTTAAAGTTTTCCTGACATTTGTCTTATAGGTGAGGAAAAACCCCGATAAAACCTCACCCAGAAAAACTGCCCCGACCGGGGATCGAACCCGGGCCCGCTGCGTGAGAAGGTAGCACGCTACCTCGAGACCACAGCGGTGGACACTATTATTATTAAACATATTAGAAAAAATGGAAGAAAAACGTTTGAAATGGTATGGACATCTCATAAAGAATGCAAGAAGAGAGAATACCAAAGAAGATCCTTGATTGGAAAGCTAATGGAAGAAGTGGAAGAGGATGGCCTAGAGAGCGTTGGATGGATGAAGTGAGGGAAGTATACAAGCTAGAGATTTGAGGGAAGAAGATGCTTTAGACTGGAACCTCTGGCGACAAATCACTTTGGGTTGAAGGAGAAACACTATTGTGGAATATTCCTAAATAAAAATTATTATTATTGTTATTATTTATTTAGGCTTAAGATTCTTTTACGATCCTGAAAATCTTCAGACTCGGGACCCACGGCTTAAAGTCCCTCCCGGAGGACTTACCGACCCGCGACCAATGGGACCGGAGGCAAGGGACATAACCATGATGATTCATAGCAACTATTTGTTATAATGTTTACTGCATATCATACTTATGATAAGTTGAAATGTTTACCGTTTCCGAAAGCACTTGGAGATAGAGTGTATAATTGCGAAGGATCCCGCTAGAGGAATGGGAGTGTCTGTGAAACTGGATGTGTGAAGGTACTCTATAATCATGCAGGGGATAACAGAGTTAACCATTGTGTAAGTGCGATAACAGGTTCCCATTCACAACTTGACGAGAACAAATATTCCATCAGCTGCTTCAACATTACCTGTACACACCTCATTCATCAGGCTCTCCTTTGCGCCCATAAAATAGCAATCGCTATAAAAACATACAGTTCTAACTGTCACTGACTGAATTCTCCACCGCTGTCGTCCGTCAAATGTTCCCAGTTTTCTACATTTAATAATTCCTTGAATTTATTAAAAGGGGCAATGCAAATATAGGGCACTACATAATGATTCGATTGTAAGAATAGCATTGGATTGGAACCCCCCAAGGACACAGGGGAAGAGGCTGACCGAAACAGACATGGAAGAGAACCACCCTTAAAGAAATAGCTTCTGCCTTAAAAGTATTAGGCCAAGGCCTGTTATACGATCCTATAGAAAATTTTTCCTCCAGCGTTTCATAGGACGGCCAGAGACATTCGTCTTCTTGGTATATGATTATAAGCTGCTTTGGGGATCCGATTTGAACTCATTCTTTCAAGATGGTGTTTCCAATTTAGTTGGCACTGTTTAATATATTCCAAAATTGGTTTCCATTTACTTGTGTTTTGCTCCTTACTTTTGTCTTTAATCGATCTGGTATTTCTTCATTTCTTCCACTTACTTATACCAGACTCTTTTAAATTTTCTTTCCACCGCTGTGGTCTCGAGCTAGCGTGCTGCCTTGTCACGCAGCGGGCCCGGGTTTGATCTCCGGTCGCGGCAGTTTTTCTGGGTGAGGTTTTTATCAGGGGTTTTCCTCACCTGTAAGACAAATATCAGGAAAACTTTAAGGCCCAAATGGTCCCCGAAATCATATGGCCATCATCATCATCCTTCAACGGTGTGGAAAGCAACGGGAAACTACTCTAGTAAAGCTGCAAGCATAGCATGCAAATGCTATGATTGCAGTGAAGGACCTGCCTTCGGGCAGAATTACTGTAGATGGATGGATGTAACCTCTCTTGGTTAACTCTTGTTTTTTCGACCCCGACGCTATTAGGGCATCCGAGGGCTACGGAGTCTTTCCTTTCTTCCTTTTCTTCTTTCCTTTATTTTCTTTTCTTCTCCAGAAAAGCCTGACCAGTGGCTATAAGATGACAGACCCATCACTGGTCTTACCTTCCTTTGGCCAGCAACTAATCGAAGGAACTCTTATTATACTTTCAAGTCTTATACGAGAATTAAAGAAATTACAAAGAGGGGAAAACCTGGAGTGAAATGAAGAAGATGGCTCAGAATAGGATGCGTTGGCGACGCTTAATGGATGGCCTATGCTCCTGATAGGTAATGATGATGATGATGTATCGTGGGCTTAGAAAGAAATATAACAAAGCCCGCATACGAGAAAAATGAGTTTGGCACCAATAAAGAATGAAAGAGGGTCATATAAGGTTTTTGTAAGAAAAGCAGAGGGAAAACGCCCAGTTGGCAGACGAAAAATCTGGTAGGAGATATAAGAAGAAAGATACTGGAATGGGTAGGACAGGTGTTGCGGATGGAATAAGAAAGAGGTACAAGAAATATTTTAGAAGGGAAACTGGAAGGAAGAAGAAAGGTTGGAAGACAGAAACTAAGATGATTGGATACGGTTGAGGAAGACTTAAGATAACTGAAGGTTAAAAGATGGAGACAGAAAGCTAGGAATAGAGAAGAATGGGCAGTTGTTATTAAGGAGGCCAAGATTCTTAGAGAACCGAAGAGCCAAAGGAAGAAGAAGAAGGTAGACCAATTGTAGAATAACAATAACCATGATTTGAGGGAAGTAGATTATACAGGGGATGATTGGAAAACATTAGCTCAGCATAGGGACGTATGGAGAGCTTAAGTCCGCGCGGACATAAACTTACGGTCCGGTAGTGCCAATAATAATAATAATAATAATAATAATAATAATAATAATAATAATAATAATAATAATAATAATAACAATAATAATAATAATAATAATAATATTATTATTATTATTATTATATTATTATTATTATTATTATTAATAGTATTATTATTATTATTATTATTATATATATTATTATTATTATTATTATTATTATTATTATTATTATTATTATTATTATTATTATTATTATTATTATTATTATTATTATTATTATTATTATTATTATTATTAGGCCTACACAACAACATGTCAATAGAATAACTTCAGTTAAAATGGATTTTTGGACAAGAGCTGCCAGAAAATCTCGAATGGAAAAAATTAGATAGGCTTATACGGAAATTAGAAAATGGATGAATGCAGAAAAAAATATAATGGATGAGATTGAACACAGAAAGCTAAAATTGTATGGACACGTAAGAAGAATGCAGGATGGAAAACTACCAAAGGTCGTCCATGCATGAAAAATTGAAAGAAGGAGCACAAAAGGAAGACCAAGAACAATCTGGGAGAACAATATTCAGAAATCAATGAGGAAAGTTTGTGTAACAGATGAAGACACAGAGGACAGAGAACGATGGAGAACCTTAATTAAGGGAAATTTGTGAATGTTTGTTGAAAAATGATAGTCTATAAGTCCGTAGTCACTTATATATATATATTTAAAAATTGTGTTAATTACTAAAAATCCAAGGAGCAAGTCCTCCGGGAGGGACTTTAAGCCGTGGGTCCCGAGTCTGAACATTTTCAGGCTCGTAAAAATCCTTAAGCCTGAATGAAAAGGCCTCTAAGCAAAATTTACCGAATTTTCCCGTCCTAGTACTACCTTGGTTTCCTAGATGTCAGTATGAGGCGGAACGCTGACCACGGACCACTCAAAAATGACATCTATACGAAAACAAGTGTAACTAAATTAGTATGATTCAAATTCTTCCCTGTAGGGGGAGAGCGCCTAAATCTCTGTAAAGAGAAAACATGGGCTTACAAAAAAAAATGTTAATTACTAAGATTGGTTGGAGAAAACGCTCAATGATGATGAAAATTCTCAAAATGAATGAATGAATTTATTATTATTATTATTATTATTATTATTATTATTATTATTATTATTATTATTATTATTATTATTATTATTATTATTATTATTATTATTATTATTATTATTATTATTATTATTTCACTTTACGACTTATTTAAGACTTTATTTCATTTACTGCTAAAAATATTAGACTGTATGTGCAAAATGAGCAAAATTCAAGATTCACAAAAATGACCCAGGCTTAGGATGACAAACAGAAAGTGATTGTTTGTTAGCCGATGACCGTATCCAACAAAATTGTCACGTGCATGAGTTTACACAAGGAAAGGGCTACAAGAAACTCTTCCATCATCTTGGAGTTCCAGGTGTTTCGGCAAAACATTTCTTTCACATTTCTTAAGACGCAGATTCGCTTTTGTTGTTAATCCCGACTCGCAATCGCCGTGCCGGCCGCTTCTTTTTATAAATCCTCTGACCCTTTTCTACTTGGGTTTTGTGCCATGCACAAACAGCCAGGAATTGTGGACTACCTTAATCCCTGAATTGCTTTCAGCTCTGAACTGAATCTATTAAATGCACTATTGAGAACTTGGGCATAATACCAATATGTAATAAGTAAGCATTTCTATTTCTAAGCCCTACTTCATAAATAGTTAAGGCCAAATAGCCCCACATACAGGCCATAGCTGTAACATAAACCGCTTTTATCATACTGACATACATTTAAGAGGAAGTACATCTATATAAACTTTTATTTCTGATTACTCATGGACCAGATGTTGTCATGCTTGCATTTTGATTCATATTTTAGTCTATCTAATTAACTCACTGGCACTATCGAACCTGTAGGTTCATAGCCGCGAGGACGTAACCTCTCAATACATACCTATCCCGAACTAATGTTTTCTAAACATCCCTGCACAATCTAATTCCCTCAAATCATGGTTAATGTTATTCTCCGATCTCATTCTTGGTCTACCAACTGGCCGCCATTTACCTTCTGATTTTCCTACAAAAAGCATAATTGTTATTATAAATTACTAGCTATTGCTTTGACAAAATCAATAGGAATAAACTGATGGAAAATTTAGCTGACAACAATCTACCACAACAGCATATTTTACATTTATACAATAGCTATAAAACAAATTTGATTTCAGTTCGAATCAATAACACACAAACAGAATGGACCGAAATAAAGACAAGAATGTGGCCTCTCGCCCTTGCTCTTTATCATTTACATGGATAGAATACTCCAAGATTGGCGACAGATGAGACACGGTTCTATCCAAATTAATAGCAACCTAAAAATAGACTCCTTGCTTTTTGCAATTGATTTGGTATTAATAGCTCCAACAGAAACTGATTTACAGTATTCTATACACAATTTTAATATAATTGCAAAAAGGTACAATATGGAAATCAATACAAAGAAAACTAAGTGATGGCATTTTGTGGGAAATATCATATAAATTGTTTTGGATGATGAAATTTTATAACGAGTAAATGAATTTAATTATTTGGGTTATAATTTAACATTTCAAGATGAAGCTGAAATATCAAAGAAAAAACAAATTCCACAAAAACAACGGGGATAATTAACAGTATAATGAAATCATCTTTAGTACAGAAGAACACAAGATTACGGCTTTATAAGTTCTCGCAAGACCAGTATTAAGAAATGGTAGTGAAGCATGGATAATATGAAAAAGATATGAAAGCCGAATAACAGTAAATGGCATGCGATTTATGCGCCGTACAGGAGGCTATACAAAGTGGGACCATAAAAGAAATGAGGAAATTATGGGAGAGTTTGATGTAGAACCCATTCTTCACCGTATGCAAAACTACCAGAACAACTGGAAAGCCAATCTTCAATGAATGCCGTCTTATAAAATTTCAAAAGCCATGCTTCATTGCTGTCCCCCAAGGCAGAAAATCGCTGGGACGTCCAAAAAAGAGCTGGATGTAAAATTCCTCTTTGAGACCGTAACAGGCCACACGATCTAATACTTGCATGGATGATGATGATGATAGTGATATAGTCCACCGCTGTAGTCTCGAGGTCTTCCGGCCATCATCACCATCCTTATCATCAACCTTCATGCTATGATTACAGTGAAAGATCTGCCCTCCGGCAGAATTCATATATATTATCAGGTGTTATGTGAATGTTATATTTGCTTAAGTAACAATCATAATACCGATTCTTCATAACAGATACATGAGGTCTACTTTTAAAAATGAAAATACGAATAATAGAGTAGAAAATATATTAAAGTAACAGCAAGCTATAACTTGTCCATTCAAACAGAAAACTGCGAAACAGAATAAAAAAAAAACAATGACTGGTTTAGATTGGGAGGCAGCGTGCTGTAACGGTCAGGAGAACCAATGATTCATCTTCTCATTCCAAGGTAGACGTTAGGTTCGTGTCTTGCACGTGCATTCAAATCTCCAAACAGGTATTTTTTTTACTTGTTGTAACAAGTTTCCGGCATCTTGTATTAAGTTATTTAAAATTATGCAATATCCACATTCTTAACTTATTGAAACGTCCATACATTTTTACACCTTTATTCAGTGATTCTCCATCTTTTTAAACCGCGTTACTGCAAATCCAAGTAAGAGAAGAGAACATTCTAGGAGATTTACTTTAACATCATGTCAATTTATTTTGAAATTAATGCATTAAATTGGTATAAATATTATTAAATAATAATAAACCAGTTATGAAATTCTTCTTACCATTCAGTATCAGTAGCTGATGGCACAGAACATGGTCTCAAGCTAAAAGCAGTATCCTGAGGCGAATATTAGCACCTACAAATGAGGAGAATCAATAAAAATAAATATTTGATTACACATATAAATTTATTATGTAATTGAAATGGACAATTAATGTCAAATGAGGAACATTTTTTAATAAGTTGCTGTATTCAAATACCTAGGAACAACAATCACAAATAGGAATGAGCTGCACAAAGAAATTAAACACAGCATCAATTCTGGAACTGCATGCAATTATGTATTACAGGAATTCTTGTCGTCACAACTTCTCTCATAAAGTATTAAACTGAAAATATATAAAACTGTTATTCTTCCAGTTATAGTATATGGATGTGAAACATGGACTCTAACTTTAAGGGAGCAGGAAACTTTACGAATATTTCAGAATAAAGTTGTTAGGAAACATTTTGGACCAAAGAGAGATGAACAGACAGTCGAATGGAGAAGACTACATAACAGTGAGCTACAAGATCTCTACAGGAAAACAGATATAATAAGAAATTTAAGTCTCGTAGATTGCTATAAGCAGGACATGTGGCACGAATGGAGAATGAAAGATGGGCATGGGAGCTTCTTATAAGAAAACCAGAGAGTAAACGCCCAGTTGGTAGACCAAGAAAGAGGCGGAAATAATTGATTTGAGGGAAATAGATTGTATAAGGCATAATTGGAAAACATTAGCCCAAGATAGGGATGTATGGAGACTCCATGTCCGCACAGCCATTAACCTATACGGCTTCCATAGTGCCAATGAGTTGTTACTATTATTTTTGTACACTCCTATACTAACAAAGGCTGGATTATCGTTCTGTTGTTAGGGAAGTAAGTTGAATTTACCAGAGAGGCGTTGGTATCCATTGACAACAGCATGTAATTGCTCATCTTACTTCCCTAGGGAAGAAAAATAACACTGAGTAAAAAAAACTTTTTTTTTTGTCTTAGAAAGAAACATATGTGATTCTGATAGTATTTTTTCTCCTGAATTCAAATATCATATAGATTTTTCTCTACCACGCACGGTTTCCGAGAGACAGGTATTTATAATTTCGAACACTTTAATATTTTCTACATTCGTAACTACACGATATTCGAACATTCCGACTCACCTAGAAAGTAAGAAATGACGATTTTCTGCTATATTTCGCCTGTGGAGGATCCCTCTTGATGGTCCAACAATAATCGGCCAGCATATTAGAATTCCATTTACCTTGATATCTCTTTTCCATAGCTGAAATCTCCTCATGAAAGCGTTCCCCGTGCTCATCGCTCACTGCGCCAAGATTTTACGGGAGGAAATCTAGGTTTATTAAAAAATAATCATTTAAATCCATTAATTGAAATAAAAAAAACTGTGGGTGATGGAGAAATTTCAAATACATATTTGAAAACACGATAAAAAACTGCATTAAGTACAACTATTGTTACTCAAGAGACAAAAATTAAGTTGACCACTTAATAATAAAAAAATTACCAACTTAAAATTTTATTGAGTAGGCCTAATACAATACAATTTATTTCTCACTTTGATAATTCAAATGTGTAGTGATTGAACAGTTGTTACAATTATTAACATTAGCCACAAAATTTGGTTGATTTTCTTTAGTATTTTTCTTATTTATTTCAATATGTCTGTCTAAAGATGAGTAATACATTCTTAAATATTCTGTATGCATTTTTATATCTATTTTTTTGACTTTGCTGGTAATAGAAAATGAATCGCAGGATTCGCCGCTTCCTCTACATCCCAATTAATCATAGACCCTGTATGTAATTAATTTGCAGTCTGAAACCGTTATTTAAAATGTCTGCCACTAATTCAGATAACAATAAACAATTGCAGTTGTTTTATCAACATCCCCTTGCTATCAAACAATTGAATTATTCATACCAAGATATAAATACACATGAAATATAGAAATTAAACACAATTATTAGTACAATAGTGAACAAAATTATATGCACAATTCGGGAAGTAAGTACAGTACTAGTCTGGAACTTATTTTCTATACCGTATTTGGCCTTAGTTTATGTTGTACTGTAAACAAAGTCACAAAAGGTATCCTTCCGCAGGCATCTGTGACTGGTGGAGCGATGGTACTATTTTTCGCGTCATCCGATGTTGCTGTATGTTGTCTCATGTTGACGTCGTATTCAACACGAACGGCCACGTTGAAATAACTGAATTTTCCTCTTCACCAACTGGCATGCGTGAAATGGTGTCGTATTTAAATCTATATAAACATATACTTTAGTGTTCATTGTATTTTTTTCATATGTTATATTGTGTTTTATTGCTTTATTATTATTATTTTTGCAATAATTTTGTTCACACATAGTAATTATATAAAATGAAGATTGATCAGGGAACTACGTTTTCATCTACACCGCTGGACAACGATGTCATTAGGTTCATGTGGCCAATGAAATCACACTTAACCATGTGCTTCTGTTTTCATTAGAACAAAAACTAAGGCCGAAAACCATATAGCCGGCGAGTCTTCAGCTCTAACGTTTTCACAATTTTGCCGATATGGATGTTCAGTGGGAGATGTCGCTTTATGTATGCAGTTAGCAGAAATACAGCTGACAACATCTCAGCAATTTTAAACCGTACTAGCGGCGTCAAGAGCAGTGAATGGTTCTGACAGACGTTCACTCGCACTTCAACTATTTTCTTATTGGCAGCAGAGGGCGAGTTTCTCCCTTTACCCCTCGTTCAACATAAACGTCAGGGCCGAAGACTAGGCGTCTGCACTATAGTAATGTATTACACATCCAAGTTAACTGTTCACGGGCGGAGGGGAAGAGTTTTAGCGCTAGTGTGGCCGATCTACTGAATCTGTGGAAGGGATGTAGGAGAAAACTGTACATCCGATCACGTATTGAAATTGTTCAACTTCAAATGTGGGGGGAGAATCTCTAAACACGTGTGAAAGATCTTAACATGGTTGTCAAATTAGTTACATAAGCACGGAACGCTCAAGCGGTCGGATCATTTAAAATCACAGCATTTGTCGTCTCTCTGTTACCAGCCTCACAATAAATCACAAGTGGCAACATGTAATGAGAAGGGCAAGGAAGGGACAGCTCATTCCTAGACGTAACCCCAAAAGTAACAGAGTTGTCAACTTAGTCATTCTGCCACTGACCGCGCAGAACGACGCATCATTAAAATACATAGTATTTGTCAGCTCTCTACCTGCCAATCAAACAACATAATACAAAGGACAGGAAGTGGCAACATACTAAGGAATAGAAAGAGAAAGACAGTTTGTTAGTTAACATATTTTCCGCCTGCACAAAACACTTGGATGGGTAATACTACTTACTTCCCTTGTTGCGTATATAATTATTTATTAATACCATGAATTGACATAAACTGCTGCGTACACGTAATATTTGTATGGGTAACCGAAAAATAGTAATCTTGTGGAAGCAATTCTCCTGTTCGGTCCTGTTCTTTAAATAAAACAGAATAACGTGAAAAATAGAAAATGGTTTATGCTTGGTACGACTTCGCTTTCTTCTTGAGCATTACATCAGCCACTTCATGACCAAGAATGTAAGGGTTCTTTGTGGTGTCCCTACTTTTAATCTCCAAGCAGCCCTTTTATCAAAACAACCAGGAAATTTTTACATTTGAATACGGAGAGATGACTATTGAAGCCAGTGAATCTGTACCACCCTCCGCAGTTAACAATGTGGGTTGAATCATCACCAGAAATCCACCCCACTTTATACCTGTAATCTTGAATACAGCTCCCAACTGTTTGTTACTGTAGAGCGCAAGTGGACATCAAGGGTTTTACATCCACCCATTACTGATTTCTCCTGCACAACATTTAGAGGCCTAAGCCTTTAATATCCATCTTATTTACAGACGTTTCCATACCTAACCCAGAACAAGATATCGTACTGAATCTCCTCTATTATTCAATTTTTATTTGTAGGATTTTCATTCTATTTATTTCCCAAAACACTCCTCGGAGGAAGACGTATTGGATGTGCATTCACTGTCTATCCATCTATTGGCTGGTCTTCCTCTTGTTCTTCTCCCGTCCAATGGTCTATCTTCTTTAGCTCTTTTTTGCAAGTCTGTTGTCTTCCATTCTTTCTATATCATCTTTCCAATATTTTTCGTCTGTGTATAATAATTTTGGCTATGTCTTGAATTTGACATTTGTACAACTCTATCTATCTCTAACTATCTTCGGGTTTTTACAGCTGCTGCCGTCTTCCCGTGCCAAACCTCCAAAGCCTACGGTCTTGGGCATCTTCGATGCTAAGCCCTCTAGCTTGCATTACTGTCTTCATGTTTTCCTTCCATGTTAACCTTGGTCTTCCTCTTTTCTTCTTTCTGTTCGGATGCCATTCATACAGTTCCTTCGGCCATCGCTCATCTTCCATTCTTAAAACATGTCCTAACCACTTTAATTCCTTCTCCTCAATTCTTTCAATTATGCTTTCTTCTGCTTCCATTATGTTTCTAATTTCCTTACTTGTGACACATTCTAATTTAGACTTTCTGGCACTTCTTCGTAAATAATCCATTTCTAGAGCTATTAGTCTATTTTTGTAGTACTTATTGATTGTCCATACCTCACTTCCGTACATTGCAACAGATTCCACCAATGTTTTACCAATATATTTTTTTGTGTCTTTCCAAATATGCTTATCCCACCATATGGAATTTAATGATAATATTATTTTGCTACTCAATTCAATTCTATGTTTTATGTTCTCTTTGCCTATCCCTTCGATGTTATCCATAATCATTCCCAAATATTTAGTTTGTTTCACTTGCTTTATTTGGATTCCTTCTTCCAATATTAAATTTTCTCTTTCATTGCTAATTGAAAAACGGACTGCAGTTGGAGAAGAAACCCATTTGACATTTGTACAACTCAATGGTGTTAATAAGCTGTTAGTTTATGCTGGTGATGTAGCATTACTGGGCGATAGCGAGGAGATACTAAAGGACAACACGGACACTCTATTGAGTAACACTAAGAAATTCGGACTGGAAGTAAATGTCAATGAAACTAAATATATGGTCACATGTAGAAATATATTACATAATGGAAATGGACAGTTATTGACAAATGAGGGAAATTTTGAAGAAATGGCTAAATTCAAATACCTAGAAACAATAATTACAAACAGGAATGAGATGCACACGGAAATTAAACACAGTATCAATTCTGGAAATGCGTGTTATTATGTATTACAGGAATTCTTGTCGGCACAACTCCTCTCAATAAGTATTAAACTCAAAATATATAAAACTGTTATTCTTCCAGTTATATAATATGGATGTGACATGAACTCTTATTTTAAGGGAGGAGAAAACATTAAGAATATTTCAGAATAAAGTTTTTAGGAAAAATTTTGGACCAAAGAGAGATGACACAGACAGTCGAATGGAGAAGACTACATAACAGTGAGCTACAAGATCTCTCCAGGAAAACAGATATAATAAGAAATTTAAGTTTCGTAGACTGCGATAAGCAGGACATGTGCAACGAATGGGGAATGAAAGAGGGCCAAGGAAGCTTCTTGTAGGAAAACCAGAGAGAAAATGCCCAATTGGTAGACCTAGAATGAGGTGGGAGAATAACGAGAATACCTCCTTTAAATGTAAAAAATCAAATATCTTTGTTTCTTGAAAATTTGTTAAGTGATCTATCAGAAGCCATTAAACGTGAAAATAAAATTATAATTAACAAAGTCTCAATTCAGGACCCCGTAAAAGTACTCCAAAATTTTTAACGACCCTAAAAATATTCATATTTGGCTCCCTAGAAACCCATTAAGCAGAAAAATGAATATATATGTTGTTAAACATTCCTTCAGGACGCTACTACTCAAGGATATAAGCCGCTGGCATCACATCCACATGTGTTAATCACAGAGGTAGACGATCATCTAGCCAGTGTAGGAGTGACATGTGGTCAGCATATCGGATTCACCAGCCGTTATACGCGGTCTTCTCAACTTGGAGTCGCTCTTATTTTAGCTACCCAAATGCCTCACGACGCTGGGTGGGCACCGGTCTCATATTGGCCGCAATTCCTTGAGAACATTTCTTCCCCACGGGGACCCGAACCAGCGCAAGTCCCGTAGCTCTGCGCCAAGGCTTCTTGCTTTAACCACTCGGCTACGGCGCGGGACTCCTTCAGGACGCAGGAGGAAAAAAAAGTAAAAAACATGTAAACCTAGTTAGGTCAGTATAAAAGGAAAAGTCGTCAGTCTATAAAATCATTTCCCCCTCTAAAAAATTATATATATAGGCCTATAGGGCCTACCTTTATACATACATGCATAAAATATACATTTAAAATTGTTTTCATAAATAGTAAAATGTATAACGAACGTAGGCTATGTTAAATTGAATTAGCCCATTAGACATTCCGGTACGAACAAGGGCCTCCTGTAATAGGGTGGCTTACAGAGAGTGTCTCAGACTTGCCATTTTCCTGGTACTAAATATTTTCTCTCTCTCTCTCTCTCTCTCTCTCTCTCTCTCTCTCTTTTTTTCTTTCTTTCTTTCTTTCTTTCTATCTTTCTTTCTTTCTTTCTTGTTGACAGCTATTTGTGCTGTCCAGTGTGCCTTTTACTGGGACTGTTATTTGTGCCTTGACGGCGAATTCGCGCGGGTGTGTACAGTATTAGGTTTAGCTGGTTCGCCTTAGCCTATATGGCGATTATATGGGGATTTATTCTATGGTAGCACGTGCTATTGCTATTGCTATAATGTGGATGTTTGATTCCAAGGCAGATAGATCTCGCTTGATTGGGGCATCGGAAACCGTGTCGCTGATGAGCTCGACTCTTTCAGGACCGGAATGAGCCACGCTAATATGCGCTGACCTCTCTGATCTTGGTAATTTCATGCTGAATTCTATAGGTGGTTTAATGTGTCGAATATGTTTTTATGTGTAGTACGCCATTGTGGAAAGTGTCCTATATTGCGAAATATAGGGTTCCCATGATCATTTATGTTTCGGAGCATGGATGTAACCCTTTCAGTTATGATAGTTTTTTTTCACACTGTTCTTTTTATATAGGCCTATATAGATTTCTTCCATTCGAGCTTATCTGTTGCCATTCCAGACAACACACTCGCTAGTTGACACTTAAAAACATCAAACCGTCCCAACCTTTGACTCTCCACACTGGTATTCCCCGATCTAGTTCCTACACGGTCACTGTGTATGTGTCCTTTTGTGTCCACTCTGAGTTAAAATTGAATGCTAACTCTAATTGTTTAATTATAAACAAACTTACCAGTGCACACGGACCTCCCATACATCTATTCATGAAGCCCAAATAGTGTCAAGGACCTGAAATATGGAAATATTTAACATTTCATTATCTGATATAGTATTATATACATTGATTTAATACTAATAAAATTCATTGTTAAAACCGTTGAGGTGGAGAGTCATAAAATAAAATAAGTTAAAATACCTTCTTAGGTAAAATCCGTCGTCCTCAACTTTTAAAATATGTAATCTTTATGCCTGTAGGCCTTTCAGGACATCCGTCCCATCTTCAGCAGTTCATTCTTCGCTACAACATTCAGAATGATGTTTGATGCTGCTGGTCCTAATGTGGCTTTGTCGTGACTAAAGCTTCTTCCTGACGATATCGTATAGTGGTTTTTTTTAGTCTGGGAGTGCTTTCATTTATTAAAAGCTTTTCCAAGGAAATAGACAACAAGCTTTTAATAAATGAAAACACTCCCAGACTAAACAACCCACTAAAATAGACAACAAGCTTTTAATAAATGAAAGCACTCCCAGACTAAACAACCCACTAAAATAGACAACAAGCTTTTAATAAATGAAAGCACTCCCAGACTAAACAACCCACTATACGATATCGTCAGGAAGAAGCTTTAGTCACGACAAAGCCACATTAGGACCAGCAGCATCAAACATCATACTGGATGTTGTAGCGAAGAATGAACTGCTAAAGATGGGATGGATGTCCTGAAAGGCCTATAGGCATAAAGATTACATATTTTAAAAGTTGAGGACGACGGATTTTACCCAAGAAGGTATTTTAACTTATTTTATTTTATATACATTGATATTGATGCAATTATAGATACTGTATCATAAATAATGTTTTTATACATAATTTTACTGGAAAACTACCTAATATCCGGCGTGTGCTGCTACTCCTAAATAAATTATACACACACACACACACACATATATATATATATATATATGTATATATATATATAGCCTACAAATTTTCATGAAGATCGGTTGAGTGTTTTAAATAAATTAAAGTGTGTTATTCTTGTAGGAAAACCAGAAGGAAAACGCCCAGTTGGTAGACCAAGAATGAGGTGGGAGAATAATATTATCCATGATTTGAGGGAAGTAGATTATGCAGGGGGGATGTTTGGAAAACATTACCTCAGGATAGGGATGTATGGAGAGCTTATGTCTGCTGGGCCATGAACATTCGGGTTCGATAGAGCTAGTGAGTTAGTTATTTTATCACACAATGCCAATTTAACGGTTAATAAAACTGTATGGTTTGGCTATATATTGCGACGACTATCTCACTGGCACTATCGAACCAGTAGGTTCATGACCGCGCGGACATAAGCTCTCCATACATCCCTATCCTGAGCTAATGTTTTCCAATCATCACCTGTATAATCTACTTCCCTCAAATCATAGTTAGTGTTATTATCCCACCTCATTCTTGGTCTACCAACTGGGCGTTTTCCCTCCGGTTTTCCTATAAGAAGGACGACCCAAACGGCAATTTCTAGAGTTAGTTTTTAATACGTATTCAAGGTACTATGACGTACCCAACAACGGCTACGGAGCTTGACATTCTGAACATAGCCCCATATAGCCTCTATATTGGCAACATAATCGCTCACCACTGTGTTTAATATAGCAGCTGACTCCTATGCCAAGGACCTTAAAGAATCTGTTACACCGTGAAGTAAGAGTTATATAGAACATTTTCCAGTTTGGGCGGAACTTTTTTCTTTTCCAACATGTAGAACATTACGTAGGGCTCGGAAGTTGAGGACCTATAAAATACCTTTAAAATGCCTAAAGTTATCCTACAAAATACCTACAAACTGGAGAAAGAACGTAAAAAAGCATTGCAGTTACTAAGCAGTGGATAAAGACAACCTCGCTGTCTTTACCCTCTGCTCGAGGTGGCAAGTTCTTAGAAGATTTGAAGTCGAAATACAATAGTTCAGGCGGTCAGTAGGCGGGTGGGTAAAAATATGGGATATTTTGTGAGCGTTTAATAGTTTATCGAGGGACAAAAGTGTTTGGGATATGCAAAGTCTTTAGAAAGGAAAAAGAAGTTGGAACTGAGACTAGAGTCTACGGATTCTTGAATTATACAAATGGTGTAAAAGTAGTCAAAAGAAGGTAAAGTTGCAAAAAAAAAGCTGCTAAGACTTAAAAAAGCTAAAAATGGACCAATAAGCCAAAAAAGTCGAAAAAAGGCAAAAAGGACTGATAAAACCTACTGTTTTCTGATCTACATTGACCAAAAATGTATAGGCCTATATATATTTTTTTTTTTGACATTTGGCAATGAAGGCAAATATGATATGAAAAGAAAAAGGAATGCTTGAGTCGGGATTTGGACCGGAGTCTCTAAATTCTGTACGTTTAGCGCTCTAACGAGCTGAGCTACCCAAGCATTCCAACACAAATATACATTTTTTGAGAACTACATATATAAGAAAAATATATGTTTGTATTTGAATACTTGGGTAGCTCAGGTCGTTAGAGCGCTAAATGTACAGACTTTAGAGACTCGGGTTCAAATCCCGATTCAAGCATTCATTTTTCTTTTCATATCACAAATACACACACACACACACACACATATATATATATATATATATATATATATATATATATATAATGTAATTAATTGATTTGGTGTTTACTTGATAAAAATCCATATTCTTTATTTACTAAATAAAACTGTTGAAGTTCTATTGATTTTCAAAAATATTTATTTTAATCAATATTCATCACAGCTGTTTCGATACACTGCATCTTCTTCACATGTGTGCCAAATTACAAATACATTTTCTTACCTATATAAACAAATGTAACTAGACAACACTTAAAAAATTAAACAAGATCAATGTATAAAACATATACCGTAAAACGGGGCTACTTTGACATATTTTTGAAGGTTTTTAAGGTCTAACTCGTATGATTTATGCCGAAAAAATTGAATGTATGATTTATTGTACCAATTGAACCTTAGACTACAAATCCCATTTGGGACTGTTCTCCTCATATAAAAACTTGGTAGGACAACAATGAGTTGTGTTTAGGTCTGTTTTGCCCATGTGCTGGGGCTACTTTTACATCACATTTGTTTTCACTATAATTCAAAGTAGACCCACTGTAGGTACTACTTTGGCACCAATTTATCTATCTATCTATCTTCGGGTTTTTACAGCTGCTGCCGTCTTCCCGTGCCAAACCTCCAAAGCCTACGGTCTTGGGCATCTTCGATGCTTAGCCCTCTAGCTTGCATTACTGTCTTCATGTTTTCCTTCCATGTTAACCTTGGTCTTCCTCTTTTCTTCTTTCTGTTAGGATGCCATTCATATAGTTGCTTCGGCCATCGCTCATCTTCCATTCTTAAAACATGTCCTAACCACTTTAATTCCTTTTCCTCAATTCTTTCAATTATGCTTTCTTCTGCTTCCATTTTGTTTCTAATTTCCTTATTTGTGACACGTTCTAATTTAGACTTTCTGGCACTTCTTCGTAAATAATCCATTTCTAGAGCTATTAGTCTATTCTTGTAGTACTTATTGATTGTCCATACCTCACTTCCGTACATTGCAACAGATTCCACCAATGTTTTACCAATATATTTCTTTGTGTCTTTCCAAATATGCTTATCCCACCATATGGAATTTAATGATGATATTATTTTGCTACTCAATTCAATTCTATGTTTTATGTTCTCTTTGCCTATACCTTCGATGTTATCCATAATCATTCCCAAATATTTAGTTTGTTTCACTTGCTTTATTTGGATTCCATCTTCCAATACTAAGTTTTCTCTTTCATTGCTATTTATTGCCAGATATTCTGTTTTTTTGTAAATTTACTGTGAGACCCCATGATTCATATGTGCTTTTCAACCTTTTTATCATGAATTCCATATCAAAATTGTCTTGCGCTAAAACCAGTTGATCATCGGCAAATTGTAATGTCAGCAAAAATCTATTGCCTATTGGGATCCCCATACCTTTGCAGCTTTGTTTCCATTTCGTTAATATAAATTCTACATAAATATTAAATAAAATTGGTGATAGACTGCATCCTTGTTTCAATCCCTTTGAGGTGTTTATAGGATTAGACATTATATTTCCCATTTTAACATAAGCGGAGTTATCTTTATAGGTTTGTTTAATAATTTCTATTAGGTTTCTGTCAATATTGTAT
Source organism: Diploptera punctata (assembly GCA_030220185.1). NCBI lineage: Eukaryota > Metazoa > Arthropoda > Insecta > Blattodea > Blaberidae > Diploptera > Diploptera punctata. Next base: position 2,049,203 of record JASPKZ010010287.1, on the reverse strand, counting down.
TTCTCCAATACTTCCCATAATTTGTTCCTCGGAATTGAGTCATAAGCTTTCTCTAAATCTATCATTGTCAAGTGGGTTTCTTCTCCAACTGCAGTCCGTTTTTCAATTAACTGTTGTATTGCAAATATCTTTTTATAAATATTTTTATTGTAAACAACCTCACTACAAATGTTTTTATAACTGTAATTTGACAAAATAAACTTAAACTTCTTTATCAATTCTGACACGCAACAGAACACAAAAATTATATCATTATTGTAGTTAGACAATCAGGAATAAATAGAAAACATGCATTTTTGAAACAACAGTAGAAAAAAAAAGCAGATTTTCACATCTCTTCACATAGTTCACATTCATATTGAGAATTGTTTGATCCTTTGTTACACACACCACAGACCCAGAGCTTGCATCTTACGCAACAAATCCAGTCCTTACCCCTGTAAAACCGAAAATCACAATTTTATCCTTGCTGGCAATTCATTGTTGTTGAAAGTGACACAGATGTATCTCCAACAATTAACATCCTCTTTTAAAACAACTTAATTATTCGTGCGCCTTCAAGGAAATGTCTACTTCTTCTTCTTCTTCTTCTTCTTCTTCTTCTTCTTCTTCTTCTTCTTCTTCTTCTGAATGCAGTATTGGGTGATGATGCCCGTTCTGCGACTACAAAAACTGATCTTTCCATCGGTTGAAGGGTCTTCCGAGGTCTCTTTTGCCTTTAGGGTTGAGGTGGTAAATCATCTTTGGTAAACGGGAATTTGACATTCTCTGGACGTGTTGGAATCATTTAATCTGATAATTTTGTATATGTTCAACCATTTCCCTACTATTCCACTGCATCCTTATCTCATCACTTTTCATTCTATCCCTTAATGTTACTCCTGTTAGTGATCGGAAGAATCTCATTTGTCTACACTATTGAATTGTTGTCAAAATAGCCCAAAACACGCAAGAAATTTAAAATGTCAAAGAAGCCCCAATTCTGTCAAAGTTGCCCCTCGAGTAACCCCGTTTTACGGTACTTTATTTATAAATCTTTTTATAAATTTAAAAGAGGAGATTAATTTAAATCCAATTGATAATTCTATAACTTATTGTTCTTCATTAATTTATTTATTTCTAAAATTTCTAAAAAAAAATCTAGCTTTTTTTTCTTTTGTTACAAACATGTAAAACTTAAAAAATTGACTTAAAACAATGATCATATTGAAGTAAGTGAATATTTAATAAAATAATTATTAATTAAATAAAAATAAAATGTAGTTTTATTTGATTTTCATATTTATTATATAATTCAGTGACAGCTGTTTCGGTTCACTGTACCTTCTTCAGACATGTTAACAAATTATGAATTGTGTTCCAACTGATCTAAGCAACAATACAACAATACTTATTTAAAATTTAAATTTAACAAAAGGGATTCATTCAGATCAAGTTGAGAATTTAACAGTTTTTTACTACTTTTAAATTTATTAATTTCTACAGCCTCCAAAAGATCTAACTTCTTACCCTTATCACAAATATGTAAAATTTCAAAATTTGGATCGAAACAATGATTAAATTGGAATAGGTGGTTAGCATATTTTGAATTTTCTAAAATATATTTATGAAAATCAATAGAACTTTAATAGCTTTATTTATTTAATACGCAAGTGATCTTGGTGACAATATATTAAAATATACAATCAATATAGGCCTACCCAATTCACCAATTAGAGTCGGTTTCACCAACAGAGGTAACTGTATTACCCCAGTTTAAGCTATGCATTATACACGGGGAAAACTGGCGTAATAAGTTACCTCTGTTGGTGAAACTGACCCTTAATGATTAAAATGGTCAACATGTTTCTACAGCTAAGCTGCCATTCTCAAGACCAGATATTGACTGTCAGATATCAGTCAATATCTGGTCTTGAGGATGACAGCTTAGTCGTAGAAACATGTTGACCATTTTAATCATTAATTTGCGAATTGGTTATATTGAGTGTATATTTTATTGAAAAGATATTTAACAACAAGATATAGTGGAAAGAACATGTAGAAAGAATGGAAGAAAGAAGATTACCAAATAAAATCTTCCATTATTTTCCAAGAGGAAGAAGAGATGTCGGACGTCCTCGGAAGAGATGGTCTTAGATCTATTAGTGAAGACGGAACGGCAACTCTTGCCTAAACCAGGAAGCGAAGAAGAAGAGTGTATATTTTAAGCTTTATTTAGTAAATAAAAAAAATATATTTATTATGATGGGCCTCTTCATCAGATATTTTTAAAAAAATATTTTTCCTCAACTTAGGTTATTTTAGTTAGGGTAACACACAACAATCTAGTTTTGATACAACTACACGAATCGTTATTTGTGTGTTGAATGGTTTTAGAATAAATTACAACCCCTTTATCCAAGCAAACAGGAGCACATGAATGTGGAATAGATCACTTCTCACATTTTGTTGCTCTTGATGTTTACAGATAGCTTAGAATTTGATTACGCATCGTTGAATTCAATCACTTCAGAATTCAGGATTTGTCAGAAACTGTGTCGTAAACAATAAGATCCCGGATACGGGTTTCCTCCCCCACCAGTGACCGCTGAGTCACCCTCTGCCTTCACATTTCAACTCTATTCTGTTGCGACATTTTTGTCCCGGCCCATTCGATCGTGAAGTGCACAGCATTCACCTGATGGGTACAGTCTCTGCTACAAAATATTGCACTCCCATTCAAAGCAATCAAAGATAGGGTGACCACTAGAGCTCGATAGTTGAGCACCTATAAAAAGACCTTTAAAATACCTAAAAAAATCCTAAAAATACCTAAAACAGAAAAAAAGGACGTAAAAAGGCAAATCTAATTAAACAACAGTTTTACTTTCAATTGCATTTTTAATTAACCCTTAAATTCGTAATGTTTCCTTCCGGATACATCAATTGGTTCAATTAATTTAATATTTTAAATAAATCAGAAAACAAACAAAAAGAAACCACGTAAATATGTGTCTAATTATACAATATACCTAATAATAACAGTTATACAAGATTCCGTTTTCACTGCGGTCCGCCACATTGAAATAACTAATAGAAGAAATTTGTGTTTTGCGAATTTAAGGGTTAATATAGGCCTACTGTAATAACATAATGTTTAAAAAAAGTACAACATTCTAGTCAAGTTCAACATACTGTACATTGTAAAAAAAAAAGACTGAAAAAACTTCTTCCTTCATACTTTATATCCATCCATCCATCCATAGTAATTCTGCCCGAAGGCAGGTCCTTCACTGCAATCATAGCATTTTCATGCTATGCTTGCAGCTTTACTAGGGAATTGTAGGTGTGGTAGCTTCCCGTTGCTTTCCACACCAATGAAGGATGATGATGATGATGATAAGGATGATGATGATAAGGATGATGATGGTGATGATGGCCATATGATTTCGGGGACCGTTTGGCCTTAAAGTTTTACTGACATTTGTCTTACAAGTGAGGAAAAACCCCGATAAAAACCTCACCCACAAAAACTGCCCCGACCGGGGATCGAACCCGGGCCCGCTGATTGACAAGGTAGCACGCTACCTCGAGACCACAGCTGTGGACATACTTTATATAGGCCTAACTAATTCACTGGCACTCTCGAACTCATAAGTTCATGACCGCGCGGACATGAGCTCTCCATACATCTCTATCCTGAGCTAATGTTTTCCAATCATTCCCTATGTAATCTACTTCCTTCAAATCATAGTTGATGTTATTCTCCCACCTCATTCTTCGTTCAACAACTGGACATTTTCCCTCTGGTTTTCCTGCAAGAAGCTTCAATGAACGTCTTTCATTCACCATCGTGCCACATGTCCTGTCCATCGCAGTCTACGAGAGTTAAATGTTTTTATTATATCTCGCTTCCTATAAAGACTATGTAGTTCACTGTTATGTAGTCTTCTCCATTCACCTGTCTGTTTATCTCTCTTTGGTGCAAAAATTTTCCTAATAACTTTATTCTGAAATATTCGTAATCTCCTTCCCTCTCTTAAAATAAGAGTCTATGTTTCGCATCCATATAACTGGTAGAATATTAGTTTTATATATTTTCAGTTTGCCCCGCGCCGTAGCCGAGTAGATAAGGCAGGAGAACCTTGACGCAGGGCTACGGGACTTACGCTGGTTCGAGTCTCTACGGGGGAAGAAATTTTCACATGGTATTTCGGCCTGTTTGGGATCGGTGCCCTCCAGCATCGTGAGGCATTTGGGTAGCTACAATAAGTAGCGGGTCCAGGTTGAGAAAACCAGCTACAACGGCTGGGGGATTCGACATGCTGACCACATGTTATCCCTACACCGACTGGATGATCATCTACGTACCTCTGTGATTGACACAAGTGGATGTGAGGCCAGCAGCCGGCTGGTAGTCTAAGGGCCTTCTAGGCCTGTCGTGCCAGGAGTCTTTTTTATAAAAATCATGTAGCTCACTGTTATGAAGTCTTCTCCATTCACTTGTCTGGTCATCTCTCTTCCTGCTTGTATTCCATTTTCCATCAAATTTCGGACAGAATGTTGCGTTGGTTTTGTTTTAATTTCTCCAGGAACTGTTATAGTCCAAAAATTTTCCTAAGATCTTTATTCTCTGATCTACCATAAACTTAGATATGTTAATGTTACCGATATATAACATAGGCACTTTAATAATCTTAACCTTAGTTACTTTAGTGTTTTAAGTAGGCCTATATACTAGTTGTCCACCGCTGTGGTTTCGAGGTAGCGTGCTGCCTTGTCACGCAGCGGGCCCGGGTTCAATCCCCGGTCGGGGCAGTTTTTCTGGGTGAGGTTTTTATCGGGGTTTTTCCTCACCTGTAAGACAAATGTCAGGAAAACTTCAAGGCCCAAACGGTCCCCGAACATCATATGGCTATCATCATCCTTATCGTTATCATCATCATCCTTCACCAGTGTGGAAAACAACCGGAAGCTACCACACAACAATTCCCTAGTAAAGCTGCAAAGCACAGCATGAAAATGCTATGATTGCAGTGAAGGACCTGCCCTCGGGCAGAATTACTATGAATGGATGGATGGATATACTAGTTCCCTCTTGGAATAAACAGTTTCATTTTTATTTAACCAGATATAGAAACTACCTCTAGCATTGAACAGTTGGTACACTTGCACGTATACCTACCTACTCGTACAAATACTGGGGAAACAGACCCCCTGCTGTCAAATAATTATTGACGGGGTGAAATTTTGGGATCGCAAAGAATGTATTGCACCCCTCCAAAAATTAGTTAGAAACTTATTGTAATTTTCGCTTTTGTTAGTAGGAGTTTTAATTTATTCCTGACACCCTAGCTGTGGTGGACACAACAGAATAGAAGGGTGTTTCTGCGCGTAAACATGGGGTCTCATTGTCACTGCCCGGCTGTGCACTTTACCGCGTTCAGGAAGAGATTTGCAATTTAAAGCGTATGAGGGCCCCTTCATGTAGACCAATAACTAGGGAAGGTCAATTTCATACTTCTCACTCTGACCTACAGGACCTTAAATATTACATTGGTACTTGGTAAGTCAGCTGTCCTCTTACTTACTTACTCACTGGCACTATCGAACCCGTAGGTTCATGGCCGCGCGGACATAAGCTCTCCATACATCCCTATCTTGAGCTAATGCTTTCCAATCATTCCCCGTATAATCTACTTCCCTCAAATCATAGTTAATGTTATTCTCCCACCTCATTCTTGGTCTACAAACTAGGCGTTTTCCCCTCTGGCTTTCCTACAAGAAGCTTCCATGCAAGTCTTTCATTCCCCATACGCGCAACATGTCCTGCCCATCGCAGTCTATGAGACTTAACTGTTCTTATTATATCTGGCTTCCTATAAAGACCATGCAGTTCATTGTTATGTAGTCTTCTCCATTCACCTGTCTGTTCATCTCTCTTTGGTCCAAAAATTTTCGTAAGTACCTTATTCTCAAATACTCGCAATCTCCTTTCCTCTCTAAAGGTAAGAGTCCATGTTTCGCACCCATATAATATAACTGGTAGAATAATAGTTTTATATATTTTCGGTTTAACGTTTTTTGAAAGGAGTTGGGACATCAAGAGTCTCTGCAATGCATAATAGCATGCATTTCCAGAATTGAGCCTAAAGTCAGCTTCCTCAATTAAATTATTATACTTCATCAAGTAATCCCAATATGGAGGCCTTTCAAAATCAATGTTTCATCTTCTGCATTTTAACTGGTTGTAGAATAAATTCTATAGGGAATATATTTTGATTTATATTTGCTATTGATTCTAAAACTAAGTTCAACCCAAACAGTTGCAGACAAGTTTTAGGTTAATAATAGGTCACCGCCTTTAATTTTACGCATTCTGGCGTAGCGTACCACATCATCATGAATTTTTCTTTTATTCCACAGCTGTCACAAAGATAACAAATACAGAAGAGCCTCAATCCGAGGGATACAAACGCCTCCAATACAGTTCACCTTTTCGGATTATGAGTGCACACTTGACTGGATCCGGCTCTATAAAAACCTAGCGTTTCTTTAGCATCGTCTGACGTAACAACACTGGAAGGCCGTGGCATGGCAGAAGGCTTTCAGAAAGATGACACCTTCTATACGCAAGATGGATTACCTAAGGTTTCTTTCACATCATACAGATGAAATGTTTGAATAGTTTTCTGACATGTTTCAGTCTATGCAATTGTGGAAATTACATAAAGAAACGACAGTAAGTGTGGTGGAAGATTTAATCATTTATACAGAGTGTTGCAATATTATATTACGATGCGAGGTTGGGAAGTGAGTTTTACAGAATCGAGGAAAATGTTTAAAAAACAAGCGATAGTGAAGTTTTTAATTTCCGAGATTCTGTAAAACACTTCATAAACATGCGTTGTATGTTATTTTTAGCGCGATGGTGTTTTCAAAATAATAAATAATAGTAAAATAATAACATCTTTGTTGGAAATATATGCGTTCATTATAAACAACTGACTAACGTTAACAGTGTGGGCAATGTTTATTACTTGAAACAACAGGAGGCCGTGAGACCAATTAGTGAAAAAATGGCGGCAAGTTCGTATTTATTGTTTTATATTGTTTCAAATAAATTTCAGTTCATTTAAAATTCAGTGATTTTTTTTGTATAGTGTATATTAACACTACATTTTTGATATTTTTTGTATATAAATTGTATGTGGTATACATAGAGGGCAGTGGTTTTACTTTCCACACGCGTGTTTGTAATATGTAATATTACAGTATAGTTATTTTATTACAGTATAGTTATTTAGGTTGGCAACCCGGAAATGTAGGAAGTTGAACTTTCAATCATGGTCGCCATTGCTGTAAGTACGACAAAACGCACTATCGCGCAAAAACATTTTAATGCTGTTTAATTCTCAACCCTTAAATTAGCAAAATAGTAATTTCTAGTATAAGTTATTTAAATGTGGCGGACCGCACTGAAAACGAAATCGTGCATAACTGTTATTATTATGTACATTGTGTAATTCCACACACATTTCAGTAATTTCTTATCGTTGGCTTTCTTCTGTTTTATTAATACTAATAGATAAATTAAAACAATTGATGTATCCTAAAGGCTGCAGTACACCGCTGTGGTCTCGAGGTAGCGTACTGCCTTGTCACGCAGCAGGCTCGGGTTCGATCCCCGTTAGGGGCAGTTTTTCTGGGTGAGGTTTTTCTCGGGGTTTTTCCTCACCTGTAAGACAAATGTCAGGAAAACTTTAAGGCCCAAACAGTCCCCGAAATTATATGGCCATCATCATCATCATCATCATATTATCTTCTCATCCTTCACCGGTGAAAGCAATGGGAAGCTACCACACCTACAATTCCCTAGTAAAGCTGCAAAGCACAGCATGAAAATTATATAATTGCAGTGAAAGACCTGAACGGAGGAGAGATTTGGGAAGACCACGGAAACGTTGGTTGGAGAATATGTGAAGCCGGAACAGGTTAAACAGTCTAATCCCTGAAGAAGAAGAAGAAGAAGTAGAAGAAGAAGAAGAAAAAGATGAAGAAGAAGAATTCAGCTGGAACAGTAAATTAACTTTTTTTATGCAATGAGTGTCAATGTGATTCCGAAGATAACTTACAAATAGCAGTGTATCAATTATTCAAAATTGCCAGCAAATTTAATATGAAAATTTCCACTTCAAAATCCAAAACAATGGCAATGTGTGGAAAAAACATACAACGGGTGAAAATTGAGATTGATGGAATAATTATAGAACAAGAGTCAGATTTCTCTTACTTAGGAAGTGTATTTGCAGAGTATAAGAGTGACATTGATTCAAAATTACAAAAATATAATAAAATGAATGGGGTAATACGAAGACATTTTGGTAAACAGATGAGGACAGAGACAAAACTAAGATTACATAACGTCACATCAAAAGCTGCTCTAAAATACGGAAGTGAAATTTGGATTTTAAATAAAAGAAACTCTCATAAACTTCAAGTAAGCCAAATGCGCTTCTTACGATCATTGTTAGGAGTTAATAGACTGGATCACCAAAGGAGCACTACTATCAGAGGAAAACTTGGAGTAACAAGTTTAAATGAAGATATACAAAGATACCAACAAGAATGGAAAAAATCATCTGAGGAGAATGGCAAGAAATAGACTTCCAAAATTGGCATTCCAATATACCCCAACTGGACATAGGGACCAAGGAAGACCAAAACATCGGTGGAAAGATCAAGACCATCTTCGCTAGGTTTACCGTACAGGCCACATGGCCTAAAACGAATTTGTTCATGATGATGATGATGATGATGATGTCAATGTACACTTTGTGAAACATAGTTTGAATGTTATGTTTTTTAGTAAACATATGTAGGTCAGATAAAAGAAAAATACAAAATATTCCGCAATCTGTTCAAACGTTCAAGGGAGGGAACTAACTTCAGAAGTCTGTTCATCTTTCCTCAGTCATTATCACTTAACGAAAGCCCATAACCATTTTGGAATGAGGATGTCTTCTAAACATTTCCCTTATCTTCAAATTGTTGTTTTAGTTTATGGTTTTCACCACTTTTCTTTGTTTATATTTTACGAGAAAATAAACATTTCTTCTTTCGGTTCTCCGATGTAAGAGAAGACATCCCAGCTGTTGGCGATGTCAAGTCAGTCACGTGTTTCTGTTAGGGTCAGAGTTCAAGTCCCAACACTTGGCAAGGAAATCTTTTTTTGTGAATGTGTTTCCCAGATCACGGAATTGGGAAGGATGTTTCCACTCCTAAGGGTTAACACACACGTGTTAAGGTCACGCGAATTATTACTTTCTGATGACAAACACTTTCCTTGTTCATATTTTTAAGATGCGTGTTTAGAAAGAGCAGAATCATGCTTGCAGTGGATTACATAGGTACGTGAAAAGTAACCAGGAAAACATATAAAGCTAGTTATGAAAAATCTCGTAATTATATTGAGGAAGTAATATAAGAGCGCAGATTGTAAGTATGAATTCCTTGTGGTAAAATACAATAGAAATGTCTTATACAATTTAGTTCACAAATCTATAGTTTTCTCAGAAAAAATATGCACAAATGCACTGTGCATTACTTGAAATATGATGGTGAATTATGATCCGTTCTTCTTCTTCATAATAATAATAATAATAATAATAATAATAATAATAATAATAATAATAATAATAATAATAATAATAATATCATTTTTATTTTACTATCGTTATAAATATTATTAAACGCATCAAGAGGGCGTCCTACAGCGTTTGCCGAATCACGAATATCTAGGCTATCGCAGAGATACGGCACTTGCGCTGGTTCCAGTCCCCGTGGGGGAAGAAATTTTCTCATGAAATTTCAACCAGTATGGGACCGGCATCGTGAGGAATTTGGGTAGCTGTAATAAGTAGCGGTCCCGCGCCGTAGCCGAGTGGTTAAGGTAGGAAGCCTTGGCGCAGATCTACGGCAGTTGCGCTGGTTCCAGTCCCCGTGGGGGAAGAAATGTTCTCATAAAATTTCAACCAGTATGGGACCGGCATCGTGAGGAATTTGGGTAGCTGTAATAAGTAGCGGTCCCGCGCCGTAGTCGAGTGGTTAAGGTAGGAAGCCTTGGCGCAGATCTACGGCAGTTGCGCTGGTTCCAGTCCCCGTAGGGGAAGAAATTTTCTCATGAAATTTCAACCAGTATGGGACCGGCATCGTGAGGAATTTGGGTAGCTGTAATAAGTAGCGGTCCCGCGCCGTAGCCGAGTGGTTAAGGTAGGAAGCCTTGGCGCAGATCTACGGCAGTTGCGCTGGTTCCAGTCCCCGTGGGAGAAGAAATTTTCTCATGAAATTTCAACCAGTATGGGACTGGCATCGTGAGGAATTTGGGTAGCTGTAATAAGTAGCGGTCCCGCGCCGTAGCCGAGTGGTTAAGCTAGGAAGCCTTGGCGCAGATCTACGGCAGTTGCGCTGGTTCCAGTCCCCGTGGGAGAAGAAATTTTCTCATGAAATTTCAACCAGTATGGGACCGGCATCGTGAGGAATTTGGGTAGCTGTAATAAGTAGCGGTCCCGCGCCGTAGCCGAGTGGTTAAGGTAGGAAGCCTTGGCGCAGATCTACGGCACTTGCGCTGGTTCCAGTCCCCGTGGGGGAAGAAATTTTCTCATAAAATTTCAACCAGTATGGGACCGGCATCGTGAGGAATTTGGGTAGCTGTAATAAGTAGCGGTCCCGCGCCGTAGCCGAGTGGTTAAGGTAGGAAGCCTTGGCGCAGATCTACGGGACTTGCGCTGGTTCGAGTCTCCATGGGGAAGAAATTTTCTCATGGTATTTCGGCCAGTATGGGACCGGTGCCCACCCAGCATCGTGAGGCATTTGGGTAGCTACAATAAGTAGCGGCTCCAGGTTGAGGAAACCAGCTATAACGGTTGGGGGACTCGACATGCTGACCACATGTCACCCCTAAACTGGCTGATGATCATCTACCTCTTTGATTGACACATGTGGATGTGAGGTCAGCAGCTGGCTGGTAGGCTAAGGGCCTTCTAAGCCTGTCGCGCCAGGAGTTTAATAATAAGTAGCGACTGCAGGTTGTGGAGACCAGCTATAACGGCTGGAGAACCTGAAATGCTGACCACATGTCACTTCAGACACTGGCTATATTATCGCCTACCTTTGTGATTAACACATGTGGGTGTGAGGCCAGTAGTCGGCCGGTAGGCCAAGGCCCTTCTAGGCCTGTCGCGCTTGAATTTTTTTTCCCCTATAAAGTTCACGCAAGTCACTATTATGTAGTCTTCTCCATTCAGCTGTATGTTCATCTCTCGTTAGAAAAAAAATCCAAGAACTTTATTCTCAAATACTCGTAATCGTTTTTCCTTCCTTAAAGTAAGATTTCATGTTTCACATCCATATAATACGTAACAAGGAGAACATCAGATGAAGACAGAAATAAACAAATAAATTGATGAAATAAATACATAAACGTGTTTACAACTTTCAACAAACATGGAAGCAATGAGTTCTCCTGATAAAATGTGATATTTAATACAAGAAGAATAGTTGATACGAATTATACCTCAAGAATAAAAAGAAAATATAGTTAGTTTCATCAAATCCAAGAGATTAGAATGGTTTGGACATACACTAAGAATGCCAAAGGGAAGATTGCCGAATGATATTTTGAATTGGAAGCCACAGGGAACAAGACCAAGGCCGGCAAGACCCAAGGATCGATAGGAAGATGACGTAATTGAGGATTTGAAAGAGATGGGGATTTTTGATTTGAAACCTACTGCACAAGATAGGAAGAAGTGGCGTAAACTGGTTGAGAAGGCCAAGACATTCCACTGGAAGTCGTAGAGCCTGACGAAGAAGAAGAAGAAGAATAGTTGATTCATGAAAAGAAAATAATTTTATTTTAATTGACGGTGAAGAATAATACCACCTACATTTACTTGATCTGCTGGGAACTTTACAAAGTGAATAAATGTGAAATTATTTCTACAATAAACATTTTTTTATATGATTGTGAAGTGTTTTCCTGTCCTGTGTACCAACTTCCGACCCTAAGAATAGAATCCAGCTCTACCGAAAAATTAAACCAACCTAAACCATTAATTATTTTTCTTTTGGGACACCAATCCTTCTTCAAAATGTTACTACAACATCGGGCATGAAGAGAGTTAGCTGCTTCAAAACGTCGCCACAACATGGGAAAAGAACTACTTCTTCAAAATTGAATAAAGCTATTTATTCATTTCGTGTTTTAAAGAATTAACCGCGATAGAGATAAACTAAAAACAGTGTTTTTGTTAGGAGTTAATTGACTCTTGAAGTTATACAATCTAACTTGGCCGCGGGACTTCAGCAGCACAAACATACTTATTTCCCTCCAGTTAAACACATTCATTTCCATTTATGATTTCAGGGTAATATAAACCGAATTCGCTCCAAATGAAGATCAAGAAGAATGCGGAAGAAACCGCTGTTTGAACACGCGATCCATTAAAATGCATAGCATTACATTGACAGTCAGTACCACCACTAAAGAGATCTTGATATATTCTGGATGAAGCTGTACGATTACTTTTTTGTTGCTACATTAGTTAAAAATTGCTCTTTGATCATATTGTAATGCCACTTTAAGAATACCAACTGCACATAAAAAGAAATGGCAGCAAAAAATATTTCAATGGCTATTTAACTCATGCCCCAAATGGGAGTCAATGACCAATCACATTTAAATGAATTTTTATTTACAACCAATCACAGTCGTGTTTCGCCTAAAATTTACCAACTGAAGTTTATCATAATAAAGAAAGTACCTCCTTTTTAACATTCTGAATAGGTCATAGCATTATTTTGCAGTGACTGACCCTCCAAGAAATACGGCTACCAGATTGTATATATATATAGTACATGAATGTCAGCAGAAAGCGCATGCAATAGATAATATAAAAACATTTGTAACAATTGATTTTACCACAAAAAAAATAATAAACCACTGTTTGCATTTTCTTAAACGTATTATTTTCCAGGAAATAACGTTCCAGAAAAAATGTAATTGACATATTTACATCATAGGACATCAGAAATGAATTAATACCTATAATGTTGGTTATAAATTTCTCCACTAGGGTGCATTCTTACAACATTGCGATGATTTGGCAATAAATAATATGATCTGGTTGCAGTGAGAACAAAAGAAGCAAATGTAGCGTACCAATCGTTTCTCATTTGTTTTCAAACATCGCAGTTTACATTAAATATATAAATATTTTTAAAATAACTATATTTAAATGATGATTTGTGAGTAAACAGCTTAATTTTATTCGTTAAATAGTCCTAACAAATGCCAATCTTGTTTTCCAAATTCTTTACATAAATCCACTTCGTGAGTCGTGAATTTATCGATAATTTGGAAATCCCTCGTGGCATTACTTATGATAAATTAATGCAACTATCTTTCTAGCTATAAAACATCTACTTAATTCAACTTCTTCTTCTTCTTCTTTACTTCACGGGCTAGGCAAAAATTGCCCGCCTCATAGTTGTTCTGTCCATTTTTTCTGGCCTTCCTATTCTATATTCCTTGAACCTCTTGGCTTGTAGTTGAATGCTGCTCTTGGTAATCTTGTTGCATTCATTCTTTCTACATGTGTAAACCATTTCTCTCTATATTCTTTGACTTTATCATTCAATAAATATATTAAACTATAATATTATATCTTCATTCTTTATCCGATCCAATCTTGTGCAGCCTTTTGTTCTTCTAAGGAAGATTCTACTTTTTGTTAGAGTTAATTAATTACGATTTGATAGAAACCGACAATGTGTCAAGGAATTTATTTAAGCTAAAATACTAACTCACTGGCACTATCGAACCACTAGGTTCATGGCCACTAGGACATAAGCTCTCTATACATACCTATCCTGAGCAAACGTTTTTCAATCATTCCTGCACAATGTACCTCTCTCTAATTGTGGTTAATGTTATTCTCTCAGCTCATTCTTGGTCTATCTACTGGACGCTTCCCATCTGGTTTTTCTACACGAATTTCCATGTCGCTCTTTCATTCCATATTCGTGTCACATGTCCTGCTCATAGCAGTATACTAAATTTAACTGTTTTTATTAGGCCTATATCTGGTTTTTAGAATGATCATGTATCTCATTGTTATGTAGTCATCTCCATTCACCTGTCTGTTTGCCTGTGTTTGAACCAAAAACTTTCCTAAGAACTTTATTCTCAAAAACTCGTAATATTTTCTCCTCATTTCCGTTAGAAACTGAGTCGATCCCAGAGTCAGTTTAAAAATCCTGACCCCAACGGGACTTGAACCCTCGACCCTCCGGCTTGTAGCTCAGTGCCTTAACTACTACGCTATGGCGTGCCCCCACATTAATTATGATTTGAGGGAAATAGATTATACACGAAACGATTGGAGAACAATAGCTCAGGATATGGATGTATGGAGAGCTTATGTCCGCGCGGTCATGAACCTACGGGTTCGATAGTGCCAGTGAGTTAGTTATATGATGGTTTGGGCCTTAATTTTCCTGACTTTTGTCTTACAAGTGAGGAAAAACCCCCCAAAAAACTTGGAAACTTGCCCAGACCAGGGGACGAATCCACTGTAGCATGGATAATTAGAATGTCCTACGATGTGACATAAGGTACTGGAGTTAGGATGGGGTGGCGAACTGGATGACGCCATCCTCTTCCCACAAATGTCGTCTTACAAGATGATATAGAAATCCCGTGTTTTAAAACCACTATATGGCACTTTGCAATATGATACTTACTCGGAGACGTGTTCCCACGGTTCGTCCGCACACGTGTTCAAGAGCATGTGTAGCGCGCCTGCCTGCTGCACGCGGGATTCCCGTCATCTAGCACTGACTCATTCTTTGTGCCACAAGCAAACCCTAGTTACGCACTCATACCAACTCACTGGCACTATCGAATCCGTAGGTTCATGGTCGCGCGGACGTAAGCTCTCCATACATCCCTATCCTGAGCCAATGCTTTCCAATCATCCCCTGTATAATCTACTTCCCTCAAATCATAGTTAATGTTATTCTCCCACGTCATTCTTAGTCTACCAACTGCGCGTTTTCCCTCTGGTTTTCCTACAAGAAGTCTCCATGCAAGTCTTTCATTCCCCATTCGTGTCACCTGTCCTGCCCATCGCAGTCTACGAGACTTAACTGTTCTTATTATATCTGGCTTCCTATAAAGACCATGTAGTTCACTGTTTTGTAGTTTTCTCCATTCACCTGTCTGTTCATCTCTCTTTGGTCCAAAAAAATTCCTAAGAACTTTATTCTCAAGAACTCGTAATCTCCTTTCCTCCCTTAAAGTAAGAGTCCATGTTTCGCACCCATATAATATAACTGGTAGAATAATAGTTTTATATATTTTCAGTTTAACGTTTTTTGAGCGGAGTTGAGACGTTAAGAGTCTCTGTAATGCATAACAACTATGCATTTCCAGAATTGAGCCTATGTTTAATTTCTTTGTGATTATCATTCCTATTTGTAATTATTGTTCCTAGGTATTTGAATTCAGCCACTTCTTCAAAATTTCCCTCATTTATCATTAACTGTCCATTTCTATTATGTAATGTATTTCAGTGTGTGACCTTATAATTATTTTTTATTGATATTTACATCCAGTCCCATTTTCTTAGTGCTACTCAATATATTATTATTATTATTATTATTATTATTATTATTATTATTATTATTTACGTATCTAGGATGCAATATCTCATATGAAGAAGAAAAGGATGTAAATGCAAAAATATCTAAATTTTTAAGAATTTTAGGGTTAATAAATTCTATCTTCAAGCCACAGTTAGTCCAAAAGCATTCAAGACTGAAAGTGTATAAAACACTGGCTCTTCCAACTCTTTTGTATGGTAGCGAAGTATGGACGTTGAAACAGAAGGATATACAGAGACTTAGATCTGCTGAAATGAGATATCTTGGCGGAGGACTGCAGGATACACACTACTAGTTCACAAAAAAAATGAAGACATCTTAGAAGAATTACACATGGAATCTTTAGAAAACAAAATTTCTGATTATAAGTCAGGATGGATACAACATGTTCATCGAATGGAAGATCACAGAATACCCAAACTAATGTTAAGATATCAACCGGCAGGAAGAAGAAGACCAGGACGTCCACTCAAAAGACTTCTGGATGGTGTTTCTCTTGAGGCCGAAACAGGTCAACAAATGGCCTAAATTCGTGAATGTACTATGATGATGATTATTATTATTATTGCTATTATTATTATTATTATTATTATTATTATTAAAATGTATTTATAAACGGGGAATGATTATACAAGCATTGCACACTTCAAATATATAGGACCTACCCTACAATCTGTTGGTTTGAAAAGACAAGTTTTTTTTTTACTTGACGCCCCATATTGTTCACATGTGCAGTTTACAACCCTGATTGTGTGGCAGTAAGGGCACGGACTGGGTTACACGTGAGGGAGGATTTTTATTGGTGGTTCTGTGAGGGTTTCAAATTTCAGGTGTTTCTTTGAACAACTTAATTTACACCAGAGATGCTATCACAACCACCACCACATCTGCACAAAGTAACCCAGCCCTAATCTTTTGTTAGCTTCATTAAGAGCTCCTTGCATTAGGGTGGATTGTTTGTTCTAATGGGTAACTGCAACACTGATATCACAATAATTTATATATGACCAAACAATTGAAATTCATGCATTTGTTATCTAAAATTATTGATATCTCATCATCATTAACTTATTTAGGTTTAGGTAATTTGAGTCTATTCCTATGTGATCTCAAGATGTGATTGGTCAGTCCATCTTAATTTTGGTCTTCTTTTATCACGACGTCCTTTAGTGTGATACTGCAATGATAATTTAGGAAAATGAGATGGGTCCATTTTTTTGCACATGACATAACCAATTACTTTGACTATTTAACTCATGTCCCAAATGGGACTCAATGGCCAATCACGTTTCAATGATTTCTGTTTTACAACCAATCAGAGTCGTGTTTCACGAAATATTTATCAGCGTTATAATTACCATATTAAAGAAAGCTCCTCCTTTTTAATATTCTGAATAGGTCTGACCATTATTTTGCAGTGACTGAGCCTGTGAGAAATACGGCTACCAGATTGTAATAATATAGTGCATGAATGTCAACACATGCCGCATGCGGGAGTTAATATAAAAACATTTGTAGCAATTTATTATACCACCAAAAAAGAAACCACTGTTTGCACTTTCTTAAATGTATTTTTTCCCAGGTAACAATCCAGAAAAATATAATTGTCATATTTACATCATACGACATCAGAAATGAATTAATATACAGTTTGATGTGTTTCATTTTTTCTCCACTAGAGAGCATTCTTACAATATTGCGTTCCTTTGGCAATAAATAGTATGATCTGGTTGCAGTGATAAGCAAAAGAAGCAGATGAAGCGTACCAATCGTTTCTCATTTGTTTTCAAACATCGCCGTTTACATTAAATATATAAATATTTTAAAATAACTAAAGTTAAATAATGATTTGTGAGTAAACAGTTTAATTTTATTCTTTAAATAGTCCTAACAAATGCCACTCTTGATTTCCAAATTCTCTAGATAAATTGGAAATCACTCGTGGCATTACTTATGACTATTTAACTCGTAGAACGATAACCGTGCCTCTTCCTGTTGACTATTTAACTCTTACCACAAATGCTAGTCAATGACCAATCACGTTTCAATGAATGTTGTTTTACAACCAATGACAGTCGTGTTTCACCTGGTTCTTTATCGATTTCTCTTTATCACCTCCTGCTTTTGTGATAAAGAAAGCTCCTCCTTTTTAATGTTCTGAACAGGTCAAAGCATTATATTTCTCCAACAAATACATTGAATATAGCAAATAATGAAAAGATGCTTTGATTTTACTGAGTTGTTTACTAAAAAAATAAATGAATAACCCGTAATGTTGATTATGATATATAGTTTGATGTGTTTCATTATTTCTCCACTTGGGTGCACTCTTACAATATTACGATCTTATTTGGCAATAAATAATATGATCAAGCAGCAGTGAATGATCATAACCTCACATTTCTGATTTGTTTTCAAACATCGCCGTTTACATTAGATATATAAATATTTAAAAATAAGTATAGTTAAACAATGATTTGTAAGTAAACAGCTTAATATTTTATTCGTTAAATAGTCCTAACAAATGCCACTCTTGATTTCCAAATTCTCTAGATAAATTCACTCCTCACTTCGTGAGTCGTGAATTTATCGATAATTTGGAAATCACTCGTGGCATTACTTATGATAATCTTGCCTCTTCCTGTTCGCAATGAGAGATATCTCCACAAATTGACTTCTTTGACAAGGATATCGCTTCAACAATGTAGGATCGATGTGGTATAAAAAGAAATGCCAAAAAGAAAACAACTTCAAAAATAACAAAAAAAAAATGTTAGTTCTGTTGCTCTAAAAAATGTATTAAATGTTGTATAATGAATCTGCATTATTGTTAATAGTTATTTCCCATATAATCATCTGTTATTGATTTTTCTCAAGCCCAAAGAGATTTAACAGTAAATATATGCTATTTATAATTATACAGGCGGCTTAGAAATCGCCCAGAAGTAAGATCGGAATACATAACCTCACATTTGGTAAATATTAAACATTATAAATATTTTTAGCTTCTGATGTTGTATTATTCGCTAAATAGTCACTCCAAATCCAACCTGAAGTTGAGTTTTTCATTAGGCAAAATCACCTGCGACTTTGTCGCTAGTGATTTTTCAGAAAAACACAACCTTTTGTTATATTACTGTTGATAATTCGGAATTTCTTCTAACAAGCCTATAGATTAGAAAAATCTAAATACAGTATTTCATTTGTAACAATTTTAAACGCTTATAAACACACTCACATTTACACATAGGCCTACACTATAACTAACTCATTGCCACCATAGAATCCGTAGGTTCATGGCCTCGCGGACATAAGCTCTCCATACATCCCTATCCTGAGCTAATGATTCCAATCATCCTCTGTATAAACTAATCATCTTCCCTCAAATCATGGTTAATGTTCTCTCGTCTCAGTCTTGGCCTACTTACTGGGCGCTTTGCCTGAAGCTTCCATGCCCCTCTTTCATTGACCATTCGTGCCACATGTCCTGCCCATCGCAGTCTACAATGGTTAACGCTTCTTATTACATCCGATTTCTTATAAGGTCATATAGCTCACTTATGTAGTCTTCTCCATTCGCCTCTCTGTTCATATATTTTAGGTCCAAAGTTTTTCCTAAGAACTTTATTCTCAAATTATCGTAATCTTTTCATCTCCTTTGAAGTAAGAGTCCATGTTTCGCATCCATATAACTAGGAGAATAACGATTTTATATATTTTCAGTTTAATGTTTTTGAGAGAAGTTCGGACGAGAAGAGTCCCTGTAATGCATAATAGCACGCATTTGCAGAATTGACCCTATACTTAATTTCTTTGTGCGCCTCATTCCAATTTGTAGTTTAATAACACTGGTCAACATGATTTTTGTCTCATGAGTACCAATAGTTGTACTTAATGCAGTTTTTATAGTGTTTTCAAATATGTATTCGGAATTTCTCCATCACCCACAGTTTTTTTAATTTCAATTTAAATTAATAGATTTAAATAATTATTTTTTAATAAACTTTTTTTTCGTCCATTTGTCCATTGTAAAATAAAACGGATAACACTTTCATCAGGAGATTTCAGCTATGGGAAAGATATATAAGCAAATGGAATCCTAATATGCTGGCCGATTATTGTTGGACAATCAAGAGGAATGCTCCAGAGGCGAAATATAGCAGAAAATCGTCATTTCTTACTTTCTAGGTGAGTGGAAATGTTCGAATATTGTGTAGTTACAAATGTGGAAAATATTAAAGTGTTTGAAATTATAAATTCCTGCCTCTCGGAAGCCTTGCGTGATGGAGAAAAACCAATATCATATTTAAATTCAGGAGGAAAAAATGCTATCAGAATCACATACTTTTCTTTCTGAGACAAAAAAAAAGTTTATATTTTGTTGCTAAGTGTTATTGTTCCTAGGTATTTGAAATCAGCCTCTTATTCAAAATTTCCCTCATTTGTCATTAGCTGTCAACAGGTTATTAGATAGAAAATTTGTAATCAAGTTTGGCATGATGTACAGTATTCATACATTAATTTAACTTTATTCCTTTTATTGAAAATTACAGTACCTGGCACTGTAACAATTCATTTTATAAGAACATAAAATATTAAAATAGCACAATATCTATCTATCTATCTTCGGGTTTTTACAGCTACTGCCGTCTTCCCGTGCCAAACCTCCAAATCCTACGGTCTTGGGCATCTTCGATGCTTAGCCCTCTAGCTTGCATTACTGTCTTCATGTTTTTCTTCCATGTTAACCTTGGTCTCCCTCTTTTCTTCTTTCTGTTCGGATGCCATTCATATAGTTGCTTCGGCCAGCTCTCATTTCCCATTCTTCAGACAATTTTCCCCTAACCACTTTAATCCCTTCTCTCCCTCAATTTCTGTTCAAATTCTGCTTTCTTCTGCCGTTCCATTATGTTTCTAATTTCCTTATTTGTGACATGTTCTAATCTAGACTTTCTGGCACTTCTCCGTAAATAATCCATTTCTAGAGCTATTAGTCTATTCTTGTAGTACTTATTGATTGTCCATACCTCACTTCCATACATTGCAACAGATTCCACCAATGTTTTACCAATATATTTTTTTGTGTCTTTCCAAATATGCTTATCCCACCATATGGAATTTAACGATGATATGATTTTGTTACTCAATTCAATTCTATGTTTTATGTTCTCTTTGCCTATATTCAATGTTATCCATAATTATTCCCAAATATTTAGTTTGTTTCACTTGCTTTATTTGGATTCCTTCTTCCAATATTAAATTTTCTCCTTCATTGCTATTTATTGCCAGATATTCTGTTTTTTGTAAATTTACTGTGAGACCCCATGATTCATATGTGTTTTTCAACCTTTTTATCATGAATTCCATATCAAATTTGTCTTGCGCTAAAACCAGTTGATCATCGGCAAATTGTAATGTCAGGAAAAATCTGTTACCTATTGGGATCCCCATGCCTTTGCAGCTATAGCACAAATATAAAACAGAAAGAAATTAGACATATGGTGTAGGCAATTTCATGAAATGCTTTGTGAACTTAAATGCTGATTCCATAATTCACAAATTGGATAAAATCACAGCTAGCTAACAAACACTTTTTCTTTTAAGATCATGAGATATTTCAAGTTGCATACTGCAGGAGAATAGTTGAAATTTTTCTCCGATATTCTCTGGGATAAGAAATAACTTGCAACAGATGTTCTTTGGAATGTTTTCTTTGAAACAAACGAATGCTAGGCTGTAAAATTGTGGGAAAGGTGTGATTCACAACTGAAGTCATAGTTTTCCATCTCTTGCCAACAGATGGCAGGCGAGTAATCTACTGATGGTCATTTTATTGATAAGAAAAAGCACTATTAGTGTCAACAAACATGTCCAACTGTCGTCGTAGAACAAAAGAATGTGAATCATTTATTGTTTTGTTGCGTTCACAAGCTAGCTTGGAGGAGCTTTGAACTTTAGATTAAAAACAAATGATAATAGCAAGCTACATTGTTGTCCAAGTATTATTATATTATTCTTATTTACCGATGCTTTTGTTCATCTAGGGTCTTGGGTTCGTTTCCAACTTCAGTTTATAATAACTTTTTTTTTGTTCAATGCCATCACGTCATTTCGACATTCTGGTATTCTCTTCTGGCATGGTGTTACTGTAACTCACTTCTGAGGTTGGGGCGCCTGTAAGGCGGAGTTATGCTGCCCCGATGATATATGATAGGTGATTATGATGACTATCTCATCCATCCATAGTAATTCTGCCCGAGGGCAGGTCTTTCACTGCAATCATAGCATTTTCATGCTATGCTTTGCAGCTTTGGTAGGGAATTGTAGGCGTGGTAGCTTCCCGTTGCTTTCCACACAGGTGGAAGGATGGTGATGACGATGATAAGGATGATGATGATGGCCGGATTAATTTCGAGGACGTGTTGGGCCCTAAGTTTCCTGACATTTGTCTTACAGGTGAGGAAAAACCCCGAAAAAAACTCACCCAGGAAGCTTGTCCCGACCGGGGATCGAACCCGGGCCCGCTGCGTGACAAGGCAGCACGCTACCTCGAGACCACAGCGGTGGGCTATTTATCTCATAGACCGATAATTTTGCCTCTTCCTATTGATAAAATTGCCTCTTCCTCTTCGTAATGATATTTCCGCATATTAACTTGTTTTCTTTTCTTCTCCTGAAAAGCCTGACCAGAGGCTATAAGATGGCAGCCCCATCACTGCTCTTGCCTTCCTTTGGCCAGCAACCAATCGAAGGGACTATTATTATGCTTTCAAGTCTTATACGAGAATTTCCCGGAAGGACGCAGGAGGGAAAATTTTTTATAGGATCGTAACAGGCCTTGGCCTAATACTTGGAAGGAAGAAGAAGAAGAAGAAGAAGAAGAAGAAGAACTTCTTTGACAAGAATATCGATTCAACAATGTTCGATCGTTAGTGTACAGCAGGAAATTCCAAAATAAAACAACTTCAAAAATTACAAAACAATTAGTTCTGTTGCTCTAAAAAATTCTTCTTCTTCCTTCCAAGTATTAGGCCAAGGCCTGTTACGATCCTATAGAAAATTTTCCCTCCAGCGTTTCATAGGACGGCCCAGTGATCTTCGTCCTCTTGGTATATAATTATAAACAGCTTTGGGGATCCGATTTGAACTCATTCTTTCAAGATGGTGTTTCCAATTTAGTTGGTACTGTTTAATATATTCCAAAATTGGCGTAGTCTTCAATTCTTTTAAGATATCGGTGTTCCTTTTCCGACCCCATCTGGTGTAACCCGCTGTTCTGCGCATGCATCTCATTTATTATTAAATGTTGTATAATGAAACTGCATTATTGTTAAAAGTTATTTCTCATACAATCATTTGTTATTGATTTTTCCCAAGCCCAAAGAGATTTAACAGTAAAGATATGATATTTATATCTATACAGCCGGCTTAGAAATCGCCCGGAAGTAAGATCGGAATACATAACCTCACATTTGGTAAATATTAAACATTATAATTATGTTGTATTATTCGCTAAATAATCACTCCAAATCCAACGCGAGGTTGAGTTTTTCATTAGACAAAATCATTCGCTACTTTGTCGCACTTGATGTTTTTAGAAAAAAAAACACAAGCTCCCGTTAGATTACTAATAATAATGATGCACCAGGAGAGGCCTTAGTCCTAAACTTAATGAATACGTTAATGATGATAATGATGGACAGATGATGTTCGGGGACCGATTAGGCCTTAAAGTTTCCTGACCTTTGTCTTACAGGTGAGGAAAAACCCCGAAAAATACCATCACCCAGGAAACTTGTACCGACCGGGGATCGAATCCGGGCCGCTGCGTGACAAGGCAGCACGCAACCTTGAGACTACAGCGGTGGACAATTTATATAATAACTTAAAGCATTACATTTTCATTGTAGAAATAATAATAATAACTACAACCCTAAAATTATAGAATATTTAATTAAGAAAATGCATTACAAAAAAGCAGTTAAAAAAGTTTTTCCTTTACCAAAGAAAACATAAAGAAATATGTCATAATGTCATACATAGGCCCACTTTCAAATAACATATCTAAACACTTTAAAAAGTTGAACATTAATGTGGCATTTAAAACTAATAAAACTTGACAAAATATAATAAAAAACAATAAAAACAAAATAGACCAAATAATAATAGCAAATTCCGAAGATAATCTACAGAAAGGTCTGTATGAACTTAACAAAATTACAGAAGAATATGGATTAAAGATATCTACAGAAAAGACAAAAATGATGGCATTTCAAGGTGTAGATCCTGTCAGAAGTAAAATTGTACTGGACAATAAAATTTTGGAGCAGGTGAATAATTTTACATATCTAGGATGCAATGTCTCATATGAAGAAGAAAAGGATGTAAATGCAAAAATATCTAAATTTTTAAGAATTTTAGGGTTAATAAATTCTATCTTCAAGCCACAGTTAGTCCAAAAGCATTCAAGACTGAAAGTGTATAAAACACTGGCTCTTCCAACTCTTTTGTATGGTAGCGAAGTATGGACGTTGAAACAGAAGGATATACAGAGACTTAGATCTGCTAAAATAGAGATATCTTCGGAGGACTGCAGGATACACACTACTAGATCACAAAAAAAATGAAGACACATCTTAGAAGAATTACACATGGAATCTTTAGAAAACAAAATTTCTGATTATAAGTCAAGATGGATGCAACATGTTCATCGAATGGAAGATCACAGAATACCCAAACAAATGTTAAGATATCAACCTGCAGGAAGAAGAAGACCAGGACGTCCACTCAAAAGACTTCTGGATGGTGTTTCTCTTGAGGCCGAAACAGGTCAACAAATGGCCTAAATTCGTGAATGTACTATGATGATGATGATGATGAAAAACAAAATAAAAAAGGAAAAAGTATCAGGTGTATATAAATTGAAGTGTGGCATATGCGACAATGTCTATATAGGACAAACTGGTAGACCTTTTATCTCTCGCATAAAGGAACACATGTGAGCATATAACAGAAATTTAGAAAATTCAAATATGCTAACTACCTATTCCAATTTAATCATTGTTTCGATCCAAATTTTTTAATTTTACATATTTGTGATAAGGGTAAGAAGTTAGATCTTTTGGAGGCTGTAGAAATAAATAAGGTAGTAATAAACTGTTAAATTCTCAACTTGATTTGAATGAATCACCTTTGTTAAATTAAAAAAATTAAATAAATTATTGTTGTATTGTTGCTTAGATCAGTTGATATGTACTATAATAACTTACTTACTCTTACTCACTAGCACTATCGAACCCGTAGGTTCATGGCCGTGCGGACATAAGCTCTCCATAGATCCCTATCCTCAGCCAATGCTTTCCAATCATTCCCTGTATAATCTACTTCCCTCAAATCATAGTTAATGTTGTTTTAATAGGCATGGGTTCCCTGAAGTAGTCCCCGCCCGGAGAACCGAATGGGGGACTATTTGACCTCCGGAAAATTTTACCCCAGATGAACCCATGTCCGCATTTCTTGACGGTTGTATTTTTACGGTGAAAGATCGTCACTCTTTCGCCCAAGGTACTTTTTCGTCTGGCTTATCACCTTCGACCAGTCCGGCATGGGTAACCCTATCGGCAGCAATGCTACCGCCGGCATAGCTCTCAGGATCATTTAAGCACGCAAGCCACTCCACCACAACAAGGTAAAGATACCATGGAGGGACTATAATAACACAATTCATAATTTGTTAACATGTCTGAAGAAGGTACAGTGTACCGATACATCTGTCACTGGATATAGGCTACTTAATAAATATGAAAATCAAATAAAACTAAGTTTTATTTTTATTTAATTAAAAATGATAGGTCTATTTGATAACAAATTAATTATTTAAGGATGTGTGTCTCCCTCGGGGAAGTTGCTTAACAGAAAGTAATTTAGTTATGTTTAATTCCCGAGTGGCAAGTAGATAGCTCATCGCCTCAAAGAGGCACCAGAAGATAAATAAGATATTACTACAGAACTACATCTACAGTGGCGTAGCAGCCTCAGCCTCCTCTTTGTCAGAAGTAACTAGATCAAGTTCATTTATTTACGCTTATTTCCCTACATATGACATGAGTGGTATGCGGTCAACATATCGAGACATCGAGGCAACTAGAATGAAGAAGATAGGTACATTTTGCTTAGAGGCCCCTTTATTCAGGCTTATGGTTCTTTTACGAGCCTGAAAATCTTCAGACTCGGGACCGACGGCTTAAATTCCCTCAAGAAGGACTTACACCTTGGATTTTTCAATCCTAAAAAAATCCATGGACCGCGATCGGGTTTTTGAACCTAAGAACCTCGTGACCAGAGACAAGGAACATAGTAACTATTGCACCGCACCCTACCTACATCATCCGCATGAACTAACAGCTTATTAATACCATTGAGTGTAGGTCTTCTTCATCCTCTAAAGATTTAATGGCATGCTCTAGTACAAAACTGAATAGCAGATGAGATAGTGCATCTCCTTGCTTTGATCCATTGTGAATTTCGAAAGTGTCCGGAAACTTTTCAAGTACGTAAAATAAATGTGGGCAATGAGTTAAAAGATAATTATTGATATGTTGGTTCTTAGCTTTTCTTCTTCTTCACTTCACGGGCTAGGCAAATTGCCTGTTCCGCCTCACAGTTGTTCTGTCCATCTTTTCACTGGCCTTCCTACATTCCTTGAACCTCTTGGCTTGTAGTTAAATGCTGCTATTGGTAATCTTGTTACATTCATTCTTTCCACATGTGTAAACCATTTCTCTATATTCTCTGATTTTCTCATCCAATGGATATGTATTTAACTCTGTTCTTATATCTTCATTCCTTATCCGATCCAATCTTGTGCAGCCAGCTTTTCTTTAAAAAAACGTTAAACCTAAAATATAGGCCTATAAAACTGTTATTATATCAGTTACATTATATGGATGCGAAACATGGACCTTTATTTTAAGGGAGGAGGAAATATTACGAGTATTTAAGAATAAAGTTCTTAGGAAAAGTTTTGGACCAAAGTGAGATAAACAGACTGGCGAATGGAGAAGACTAGATTACAATGAGCTACATGATCTTTATAGGAAACCAGATATAATAAAAAAAACTCCTGGAGCGACAGGCCTAGAAAGCCCTTAGCCTACCAGCCGGCTGCTGGCCTCACATCCACATGAGTCATCCACAGAGGTAGTTATTGCAAATATTTCAAGTTCCTGTCTTATTTCTGTGTTCTTGATTCTGTCTTCCTTAGTTCACCCTTTAACAGATCTCAAAAAGTTCATTTCTGCCGCCGTTATCCTACTTAGATCTTGTTTTTTATGTATCCAGGCTTCTGATCCATAGAGCAGTACCGGTACTGCCAACATTTTATAAAATTTCAATTGGGTCTCTCTTGTTGTTTTGTTATTTAGTGATCGTTTTATCGTACCACATATTCCCTGGAATTTTGCTATTTTATTATTTATATCATTATCATAATTAAATGAAATGTCACATCCTAGATAATTGAGATGGTTCACCTGTTCTATGATTTTGTTTCCTATTACTATTTTCGATCTGATTTGATTTTTCCCTTGGAATGCCATTACCTTAGTTTTTTTCTATGGATATTTTGAGATTATATTGTTCACATATATTATGTAGTTTAAAAATATTCCTTTGAGGTTAGTCTTCTGTATTTGCTATTATTACCTGGTCATCAGCGTATAATAATGTTTTCAAGTAGTGTGTTTTATCTAATTTTATTCCTTTATTTGTTTCTTCGTTCCATTTTTCTGTTATATCATTGATGTATAGGTTAAATAAAACTGGAGAGATACTGCATCCTTGTTTAACTCCTTGATTAGTATGAATTTTATTTCTTACTTCATTTCTAGTTTTTATAACAAAATTTGTGTTCCAGTACAAACTCTTTATAGCTGCTATTAAGTGTTTCGGAATTCCTTTATATAGGGGATTATTGAAAACATTAGCTCTGGATAGGGATGTGTGGAGAGCTTATGTCGTCGCGGCTATGGAGCAACGCGTTCTATAGTGCCAGTGAGTTAGTTGTTTCTTTGCTTTTCGAGCTATTAAATAGAAAACCCATAATATAGCAAGAGACCAATTGTGTCTCTATAAATGTTTTGAAGAAATTCCTCAGCGCTTAGTTTATTATAGGAACATCTGTGTGTTAACATAAAGGAGTTTGTAGTGACGATATGATCCTTCACGTGTTCGCTCTCAAAAGATGGAATATTGAGCAAGATTAACCAATGAAGTAAAATTCTTCTCTTTTCTAAAGAAAAGACTCCAATATATCGACAAAACATATCCTGCAGTGCCCCATATCAGGCACAAAGTGTCTAGTAGGGCGTAAAATCGCAAAAAAAGGAATTTGAACCATGAAGTAATGACTGAAGGATGACCATCACCTGGTAAAGTGGATCTATAACTAAGATCACTTAAAAAGAAACCCACCCCTACTTGCAAGATTGTGGGCTACCCTCTTCTGCATTTTGTGGCAACAAGAAATACTTTGCAAGTGTCCAGTTTTCTTCCCACTTTCCTTTAGTTTAACAACAAAAAGATTCGCCACCTGTTTTCTGTTCAGCAGTGTCATCGATTTTGTTCGGCGGGTTGTCACAAATGTTTTGGTGTTAGGAAATTGTACAACCATTGAAAATTATCAACTCGGGGACGAAAGAGATTGGGAACTTTCTACAAAAAACAGTTGTGGAGAACGATATCCACGAAATCCAAGGGTTGTGGTAACATCATCATCATCATCACCAATCTTGCCCCTTCAACTATTAGGCCCAGTGGCCCGTTACGGTGTTCCTCGCCATCTCTGAAAAGGGTCCGGACCCACAGATCTTCTTCGTTTCGAGGAATGTATGTGACGAATTTGTTTTGGTATTCTTGTTGACGATCCATGCGCGAAATATTTGCTAGCCCATTGTTTTCTATATTCTTGGAGGTTAATTCCGGATAAAGGGCCGATGTTTAACTCCCTGGCTTTTGTTGATTTTCTTTGATGGTCTAGAAGGCCATAACCTGCAGTTCCGGCGCAGAAATGTCATCTCCGGTGTGCTATTGTAATCACTGACGGTCCTCCTGAGTTCTGATGGTTTCAGCTTCAACTGCCATAACAGATTGTGGGTCTCGCGAGAACTTTTCATATAGACTTTACATTTCATTCTTGTGTGTCCATCTGCACTTTTGATGGTTTTTAAAACTTGGTTATTTAAATTCTCTTAAAGCTCTTTATTTATAGTTTTGGTTTTTAAAGGATAAAGGGATTGGAACATTGATTATTACAGTCTCAGTGTTTCCCAAGCCTTTTTGTGTATTCTCCCCATCTACCTTTTCCTAACATCCCTTTGCTCCTTCTAAATAACCTAAACCATAATAGGAAACGTCTCATCACCATCAACAATCACGGATTAAGGCCATGTGGGTTTAGTTTCCGGTCCTTCATAAGATTCTCATTCGAAAACTTTAAATTCATTCTGGGTTTTTTTCGACTCTATCCAACATTCCTGTTGTTTTGTAATTAAAATATAATTTTTTATATTCTTTCGGTTCGTCTCCATCTTTCAATTCTTTGAAATCGTTATTTCCAGTTTTTCTCTGGATTGTTTTTATTTTATCTGAAAGTTTAAAAATATTTGGCTCATTTCTAATAAGCCTATCTTTGTTTCTTTTTTTGTCTAGAAGTTTGCAGCCAGCTACACTTCTCAGAAATCTCATTTCAGCTGCTTCTATGATCATCTCTTCTCTTTTATAATAGGATAAAAAAAAACATTATTTAGAAATGTTATTTTTTCATATCACAAAAAAAAAGAACCGTTCTAGTTTATATAGGCCTATATATATTTTTATTTTTTTTCAATTTGAGAATATTGAGCATATAAAAAATTAAGTTTAGACCTATATAATTAAATTGTCCCGCGCCGTGGCCGAGTGGTTAAGGCAAGAAGCCTTGGCGCAGAGCCACGGGACTTGCGCTGGTTCGAGTCCCCATGGGGGAAGAAATTTTCTCATGGTATTTCGGTCAGTATGGAACCAGTGCCCACCCAGCATCGTGAGGCATTTTGGGTAGCTACAGTAAGTAGCTAAATATCATACACAGCAGAAACAGATATAAATAACAAAATAAAAAAAACGTAAAGTGATCCCACTACAGGCCTCAGGAGGCCCTTGGGGTAGTAGGAGATTAAGGCTCCCACTTTTTCTTGACAATCGGCACTTGATGTCAGCTGGGTTGTCAGCCCTGCGTTACGGCCGCCTTTACCCCAGAACAAGCGTCTGGTACTCATTTCAGTTAGAGGCTGAGTCGACCCCAGGGCCATAGTGCCGCCAGAAGGTTTGGATCAGTTTAAAAATCTTGACCCCACAGGGACTCGAACCCTCCACCTTCCGGCTTGTAGCGCAGTGCCTTAACCACTACGCTACGGCGTGCCCTCAAATAACAAAATAAATAAGTATAATTATATAACAGGAACACTAAAAAGAACTTTGAAAAATAAAGCCAGGAAAGACTCTATAATGAAATTATACAAGACAATGGCAGTGCCTATTATTACTTATGGATCCGAAACACGGACAGTATCTGCCAGGATACAAGCTGCTGAAGTGAGATTCCTCAGACCAATAGCAGGATATCAAAGAACAGACAAAAAACAAACCACAGAAATAAGACAAACAAAAAATAGAGGAATTAAGCACAACAATAGAGAAATACAGAACAAACCGAAAAGAATACTTGGCAAGGATGACTGAGAATAGAATACCAAAAGCAGCATACAGCTGTTCACCACGATGAAGAAGAAGCTTAGAAAGACCAAGGAAAAGATGGAAGCAGCAGCAATTTGGAGCCGGAACAGGCTAGTAAATAAGCCTAAACCGCGAAGAAGAAGAAGACAATAAGTAGCGGCTCCAGGTTGAGAAAACCAGCTATAACGGCTGGGGGACTCGACATGCTGACCACATGTCACCCCTACACTGGCTTATGATCATCCACCTCTGTGATTGAAACATGTGGATGTGAGGGCAGCAGTCGACTAGTAGGCTAAGGGCCTCCTAGGCCTGTTGCGCCAGGAGTATAGTATACTTATAATTAAATCAACGGATTTTTAAAATACACATTTAGGAGGAACGAATATTTCAAATTGAGATACCAACAAATTCTTCATTTAATGCAAGTTAAATAAGAGGGACGGTTGGTTTTTAAACTGTACATGATTTCATTTTGGGGCTGGAAGTAGGGTTAAACACCAATAAAATTAAATACATGTTCACACATAGAAATAGTCCTACATTAGGCTATATACTGGAAATGAACAGTTAATGACAAATGAGGGAAATTTTGAAGAAGTGGCTGAATTCAAATACCTAGGAACAATAATTACAAATAGGAATGAGATGCACAAAGAAATTAGGCTCAATTTTGGAAATGCGTGCTATTATGCATTTGAGGGACTCTTTGTCGTCCCAACTTCTCTCAAGAAAGTTAAACTCAAAATATATAAAACTGTAATTCTCCCAGTTATATTATATGGATGCGAAACACGGACATGTAGGCCTATTTGAGAATAAAGTTCTTAGGAAAAATTATTGGACCAAAGAGATGTGAATAGACAAGCTAATGGATTAGACTACATAATGGTGAGCTACTAGAGATTATAGGCATTCAGATAAAATAAGAACAGTTAAGTCTCGTAGACTGCGATGAGCAGTAGCCTACCGATAGGCCTACATTTGGCGCAAATGTTCAATGAAATAAGGGCAACGGAATATCTTTTAAGATAACCAGAAGGAAAATGCCCAGTTGGTAGACCAAGAATTGGGTGGGAGAGTAATATTAATCATGTTTGACGGAAGTAGATTATACAGGAGATGATTGGAAAACATAGCTTAGGATAGGGATTATAGAGAGCTTATGTCCGCGCGGCCATGAACCTTCGGGTTTGATAGCGACGCTATCAGTGAATTAGTTAAATTCATTTTCGAATTAGCCCTCTTTGGGACATAGGTTTCAGTTTTGAAAACACTAGCTTAGCCAGAAGGACATTGAAATTTAGAAGAGAATTAGGCCTACAACACCAGATAAATAGGCCTACACTGTAAAACA
Organism: Diploptera punctata; assembly: GCA_030220185.1. NCBI lineage: Eukaryota > Metazoa > Arthropoda > Insecta > Blattodea > Blaberidae > Diploptera > Diploptera punctata. The sequence continues at coordinate 2,017,372 of JASPKZ010010287.1, read as the reverse complement.
ATAATAAAATAAGTACAAATCCCCTAAAATGTAAATTAGGCCTATATATCTTTTTTATAGAATATTTAAGCTTAAAGTTCACAAAGATGACACGTGATCTGCTTCTCAACTCGCGGACCAAATTTGATATTCGGGGTGGTTGAATTTTTTTAGCGGGCAAAGCGAAGCATGGTTGGCAATTCGCTACAAGTCGGAAGGTCGAGGATTCGAATCTCGGTGGGGTCAGGATTTTTAAACTTACCCAAACCTCCCGGATGCACCATGATCCTATGGTTTACTCAGCCTCTAATTGAAATGAGTAACAAACATTTGTTCTTGGGGCAAAGACGGCCGTTACGCATGGCTAACATCCCGGTTGACTGTTCGTGCCGATTATCTAGAAAGATGAGAGCCTTAACTTCCCACTACTCTTAGGGTCTCGCACGAAATATAGAGGGATCTATTTATCTTTTAATATTCAATCAAATAAAAAAATACTTAGGCCTTCTTACTTACTCACTGGCACTATCGAACCCGTAGGTTCATGGCCGCGCGGACATAAGCTCTCCATACATCCATATCCTGAGCTAATGTTTTCCAATCATCCCATGTATAATATATTTCCCTCAAATCATGGATAATGTTATATTTCCATATCATTCTTGGTCTACCAACTTGGAGTTTTCCCTCTAGTTCCATGCCCCCCTTTCATTTCCCATTCGTGCTACATGTCCTGCCCTTCCCACTCTACGAGACTTAACAGTTCAGTACAAATACTACACTATAACGTACTTCCTTCAAATCGTGATTAATGTTATTTTCCCACCTCAATTCTTGGTCTATCAACTAGGTGTCTTCCTCTGGTTTTTTTTTACAAGAAGCTTCCATGCCTCTCTTTCACTCGCCATTAGTGTCACATGTTCTGCACATGTCAGTATTCCAGAAGTAACAGTTCATACATGTAGTACACCCCTGGTGTTTGGAATACGGTATTCAGCTGTGGAAATGGTGTAGCATTACCGGTCATTTCTTACAAGAAAGTGGTTTTTCTGGAATGATGTAGCGGAGGTTTTCAAAAGTCAATAAGAGGCTGCTCAGTCCATTAGCAGCGACAAATACAGCTCTCGCTACAATACACAATGCGCTTCGACACCAGCGCCAGGTGTTCGTCAACACAAGTCAATCATTGTACTTAACTAATGGAGACCACTTCACAAAACTCCAGATTAGTGCTGTTTAATTTTGTCCTCAAATGCTTTTCAAATTTTCTTCTCTATTCACTAACACCGCACCATCTCCTGTCAATATTATTCACAACACCAAATTATTGTTTTCTTTTCTATTCTCGAACTGAAACTCTGGGTACAATTCTCGATATTCAGCTGTTAAATATTTGTAAATCATTGTAAATGGTTTTTATAGTTCGTACAAAATTATAACAAATATAGCCTATTAGTAAGTAGAATTATTCTCTATATTGATGACATTCTAGGAGATCAATGTGGATTTAAAAATAGCAGGTCTACAACAGACCAGAATTTTAGTAGGCCTATAAGACAGATTTTAGAAAAGGAATGGAAATGAGTTATAATTGCAATGTACATCATTTTATATGTAGACTTCAAAAATCCATACGATTCAATTAAGAGGCAAAAGTTATATAGTCCTGCTGGAGTTTGGAATTCCTAAAAACTTAAATAGACTTATACAAATGTCTTCTTCTTCTTAAACTTAATTTGTAGGATTTTCATCCTGTTTATTTCCAAAATCATTCCTCGGAGGAAGACGTCTTGATCCTTGGGACTGCGAGCAATGTATAAAATACACCTTGAAGTGGGTTGCTGCCCGTTTTCATGGCGGGTTTATTATTCGGGGTTTCCTCCCTAGGCTGATCGCCTTCACCCAGCTCCAGAGCTCAGCCTGCCCCTAGATGGGTTGTCTTGCAGGACTAACGAACCCCATCCGCGCGTTTGTCAATCTACAAGGCAGTAGATGTAGAGTTGCCTCTTCCGTCAGGTACACCCTACCGAAGGACTCCTTCTCCGCTGTATCTGCCGTTGAGGTCTTCACCGTAACCCTGGCAAGGAGCCCTCACAAGGTACTATCAGCTGGGCAAGCTGAACCAAGGTTTTTTTTACGAGGTGTTACTCCTCCCCCTCACCCTTTTTCAACCTGGCTTGGGACAGGCAAAATTAAGAGGCAAAAGTTATATAGTCCTGCTGGAGTTTGGAATTCCTAAAACCTTAAATAAACTTATACAAATGTCTGTATATGTTATATAGGATCATCTTAATATATATTTACCATAATAGATTACACCAGAATTGTTTTATTCATACGCATGCGTACTACTGAATACGTTGGGATTTCTATAGTTTAAAAATGGCCGCTTCTGTGGAATTTCTTAAAACATTTGAAAGGAAAGAATTCGAAAAGCGGAGAGAAACAAATTATTTTGAATTCTTTCAAATAGTTTAGTGAAAAATATCCCACATTAGCCGTTGAGGATGTGATGAATGTATCAGCTGAATTTACAGGTGACTCAGCATGGAGCATAAATTCTGCTCATAATGAAATTGTAAGTAAAGTATTTACCAATCGACATCATAGGAAGAATGTAAAAGTCTGATTATATAGGCCTATATATATATAACTTATATACACTTTTTGACATAGCCTACTTACTTACTCACTGGCACTATCGAACCCGTAGGTTCATGGCCGCGCGGACATAAGCTCTCCATACATCCCTGTCCCGAGCCAATGCTTTCCAATCATTCCCTGCATAATCTACTTCTCTCAAATCATAGTTAATGTTATTCTCCCACCTCATTCTTGGTATACCAACTGGGCATTTTCTCTCTGGCTTTCCTACAAGAAGCTTCCATGCAAGTCTTTCATTCCCCATACGTGCAACATGTCCTGCCCATCGCAGTCTACGAGACTTAACTGTTCTTATTATAGGCCTATCTGGCTTCCTATAAAGATCATATAGTTCATTGTTATGTAGTCTTCTCCATTTACCTGTCTGTTCATCTCTCTTTGGTCCAAAATTTTTCCTAAGTACTTTATTCTCAAATACTTGTAATCTCCTTTCCTCCCTTAAAGTAAGAGTTCATGTTTCGCATCCATATAATATAACTGGTAGAATAATAGTTTTATATATTTTACTTTTTGACATAGGCCTATATAAGTAAAAAATGGAGGAAGTTATTAATTATTGGTAGGCCTATCACCTTACCTTGTATTCAATTTCATTTCCTGTAAAATGCGATGTTGCTTAAGAACAATATTTCTGTCGATGACAATTAAAAAGAAAAACGAAGATATAAGAACAGAACTTAATATATTTAATCTCTATGAAAGAATAAAATATTATCAACATGCTTACCTTCAGCACGTATTACGAATGAATGAACAGCGCATACCAAGAAGAATATATAGGCTAATTATAAACCAAAAGGGAGAAGAATGTTGGGAAGACCATTGAAGAGATGGAAGGACCAATTCGACCTATAATGAGATCGGAACAGGCCACTGGGCTTAATCCTTGTTGTTGATGATGATGATGACAGTTCCGTACATAATTAAGTCATATGGCGGGTAAAACTAGCACCACGGTTCCCCCCAATAGACGGTCTTCGGGAAAGTAATAGGCTACTTTATATATGCAAGTTTCTTTACTACAACTGGAAATCTCACGTACGAAGAATGAGCACAACAAGAATACCACGTCAGATCTTAAATTACCAGCCACCAGGCAAGAGATCTTTGGACAGACCCTTCAAACGTTGGATTGAGACCGTAACAGACCACTAGGTCTATCACATGAAAGGAAGAAGAAGAAGAAGAAGTTTCTTTACAGTACAACTGGAACTTAGATCGGTATTGATATAGTAATAGCTAACTGATGAGATGTGAGCGAAGTTAAATACCCGTGAAAAAACAGCTGAAAGAAATAAATTTTAAAAGAACTCATAGCCAACCCAATTATTCCGAAAAAAAAGATTCAAAATTCTAAAGAACTATTATTTGTCACACTCATAACCAGTTTCAATCTCTGGACATAATTCAAGTATTCAGAGTGACTTAAAGGATACCTCATATGGCCCCAGATGGACAAACCGTTAAAAACATCATTCTTCCATAATGCCCCATAACGCTGCTCCATTACTTACAATATTTCTTGTTTTCGCTACATTTCTCCTGAAGATGTTCACATTTCTTACAAAGTAAATTGCAAAGAAGTTTGTGCCAGTGTAGCGTATAATTTAACAAGGGCAATATTTGGCTATTGAATTTCTATTTGAAAATATTTCAAGATAATATTGGACTATTCAGTGCTGTTGTGAAAGAAAATGCTAGTTATTGTTGATAGTGAATAGATGGCAGGCCAGTAGCATCTCAGATGTCACGGTTTCTTTTGAAATGCTCTTTCCTTTCGTGTCGTCCTCAATAGCTAAGTGATTCTCTGCTAACTGAAGTGGTGGCCCCCTGCAGATATGTGCAGCCAAGGAAGAGAGTTTGATATCCAGTTTCCTTTCTACAATTATTATCTTCATTTTCTTATTAACTATCATTTTTCTGTAAATAAAAGTAAATGTATACTAAAAGCAAGAACTAGTAGGAAAAAGATTGTTTCCTATTGTGGCAGAGCTATCTAAAAAAGCTGAACTATAGAAAATATTCTGGTTCGAGTCCCGTGAACAAAGACAAGAGATTTTCTTATTAGAAATGAATGTAAAAGTCATCATCAACATTTCAAGGGTTAAGTCTTTAGGGCTCTTTTCAGTCTCAAAGTTTTCTGTTGAAAAGTTGGATCCATATCTTGTTCGATGTATCAATATTTCTTCTACCTTCTGGCCTATAATTTTTTTTTCATTCTCTTGACATGCTCTATAAATTTGTTCCTATAGTGATCTATTTTCAGGTTGAGAAAACCAGCTATAATGGCTGGGGGACCTGGCATGCTGAACACATGTCACCCCACACACTGGCTAGATGATCAACTACCTCTGTGATTAACACATGTGGGTGTGAGGCCAGCAGCCTGCTGGTAGGCCAAGGGCCTTCTAGGCTCGTCGCGCTTGGAGTTAAATCGCTCTATTTTATCCATTAGTTTTATCATCATCACCATCCTTATCATCATCATCATCCTTCACCGGTGTGGAAAGCAACCGCAAGCTACCACACCTATAATTCCCTAGTAAAGCTGCAAAGCATACCATGAAAATACTATGATTGCAGAGAAAGACCTGCCCTAGGGCAGAATTACTATGTATGGACTTTAAAAATATTTAATTCATTTTTTATATCTTTACAATTTTATTAATAAAAATCGTATCTTTCATGAGTTTGGTAAAGTTTGAAAGCGATGCATATAAATATTTCTTAAGGCAATTATTATTGTTATTATTATTATTATTATTATTATTATTATTATTATTATTATTATTATTATTATTGTCGGCCGCGGTGGACTAGTGGTTATGCTCCTTGCCTCTGGCCCAGAGGGTCGCGGGTTCAAACCCGGCCGGGGTCGATGGATTTTTTAGGACGGAAAAATCCAAGGAGCAAGTCCTCCGGGAGGGACTCTTTAAGCCGTGGGTCCCGAGTCTGAAGATTTTCAGGCTCGTAAAAAATCCTTAAGCCTGAATGAAAAGGCCTCTAAGCAAAATTTACCGAATTTTCCCGTCTTAGTAGTACCTTGGTTTCCTAGATGTCAGTATGAGGCGGAACGCTGACCACGTACCACTCAAAATGACATCTATACGAAAACAAGTGTAACTAAATTAGTATGGTTCAAATCCTTCCCTGTAGAGGTAGAGCGCCTAAATCTCTGTAAAGGGAAAACATAGGCTTACAATACAATTATTATTATTATTATTATTATTATTATTATTATTATTATTATTATTATTATTATTATTATTATTATTATTGTTATTATTATTATTGTTATTATTCCCATTTTCTTATACGAATGCGAAACATGCACTCTTATTTTAAGAGAGGATAGGAGATTACGATTATTTGAGAATAAAGTTCTTAGGAAAATGGTTGGACCAAAGAGAGATGAACAGACAGGCGAATAGAGATGACAGAATAACAGTGTGATACATGGTCTTTATAGGAAGCCAGATATAATAAGAAAAGTTAAGTCTCGTAGACTGCGATGGGCACGACATGTGGCACGAATGGGGAATGAAAGAAGGGGCATGGAAACTCCCTCTAGAAAAATCAGAGGGAAAACGCCCAGTTGGTAGACCAAGAATGAGGTGGGAGAATAACATTAACCATGATTTGAGGGAAGTAGATTATACAGTGAATGATTGGAAAATATTAGCTCAAGATAGGGATGTATGGAGAGCAGATAGTGCCAGTGAGTTTTCAGTTAGTTACAATAATAGTTCTAATAAATGCAGAGAACACTGATTTTAAAACACACTGTAATTCATTACTCTGGACAAGATGCAAAATCACGATCTGTTATTAAGAAAGCGATGGTCGGAATGAATTAGATCATGAAGCTTGCTTATATTGCCGGCGTTACTTTGCGTTGCTAATTTCAACGAATGCAGTGGATAATTAAGCACAAATAACACATCACGACCCAACACACTGCATGCAACAGGTATTACCACTTCATTTTTATGTTGCACTTCCAACAGAGTGAATGCACTCCATTATATTTTCTTCTTACAATGCACAGTCATGTTTTTTTCAGAACTATGTAGGTGCATTTGAATATACGCGTGACATAATCTTAACAAAAAAAACTCCTGGCGTGACAGGCCTAGAACGCACTTAACATACCAGCCGGCTGCTGGCCTCACATCCACATGTGTCAATCACAGAGGTAAATGATCAACAGCCAGTGTAGGGGTGACATGTGGTCAGCATATCGAGTCCCCCAGCCGTTATAGCTGGTTTTCTCAACCTGGAACCGCTACTTATTGTAGCTACCCAAATGCATCACGATGCTGGGTGGGCACGGTCCCACACTGGCCGAAATACCATGAGAAAATGTCTTCCCCCATGGAGACTCGAACCAGCGCAAGTCCCGTAGCTCTGCGCTAAGGCTTCCTGCCTTAACCACTCGGCTACGGCGCGGGACATTTTCTTAACAACGAAATCAAAATATTCAATTCACCAATGCAATAATCCCTCTAAACTAACTACTAACTGACTGACGCTATTGTACCCGTTTGTTCATGGTCATGCGGACATAAGCTCTCCATACATCAGTATCTGAGCTAATGTTTTCCAATCATTCCCTGTATAATCAAATCATGGTTAACGTTATTTTCCCACCTCATTCTTGGTCGACCAACTGGGCGTTTTCCCTCTGGTTTTCCTACAAGAAGCTTCCATGCACCTCTTTCATTCCCCATTCGTGCCACATGTCCTGCACATCGCAGTCTACGGAGACTTAACTTTTCTTATTATATCTGGCTTCCTACAAAGACCATGTAGGCCTAATTCACTGTTATGTACTTTTCTCCATTCACCTGTCTGTTCATCTCTCTTAGCTCCAAAATTTTTCGTAAGAACTTTATTCTCAAACACTCGTAATCTCCTTTCCTCCCTTAAAGTAAGAGCCCATATAATATGACTGGTAGAATAATAGTTTTACATATTTTCAGTTTAACGTTTTTGAAAGGAGTTGGGACAAGAGTTCCTGTAATGCATAATAGCACGCATTTGCAGAATTGAGCCTATGTTTAATTTTTTTGTGCACCTCATTCCTATTTTTAATTATTGTTCCTAGGTATTTGAATTAAACTATTTCTTAAAAATTTTCCTCATTTATCATTAACTATCCATTTCCATTATATAGGCCTAATGTATTTCTACGTGTGACCACATATTTACTTTTATTAATATTTACTTCGAGTCCCAATTTCTTAGTGTTACTCAGTAGTGTGTGCTTATTGGCTTTTAGTATCTCCTCGCTATCGCCCAATAGCACTACATCATCAGCATAAACTAACAGCTTATTAATACGATTGAGTTATAGACCATCCTCATTCTCTAAAGAATTGATGGCATGCTCTAGTACTAAATTAAATAGTAAAGGAGATAGTGCATCTCCTTGCTTCAACCCATTGTAGATTTAAAAAGTATCCGAAAACTGTTTGCCTACACGCACCAAACTCTTTGTGCCATTTACACACATTCGCATAAGTCTAACTTTTTAGGAAATCCGAACTCCAGCAGGATTTACTATATAAGTTCTCCTTCTTAATTGAATCATATGCATTTGTGAAGTCTACATATAGTTGATGTACAGTTCCACTATATTCCCATTTCTTTTCTTTGAACTACAAAAATATAGGCCTAAAACTTCAACACGTGCTATCCACGTAGATTCAAAAAGCCGCTTCTGCTAAGCATAAACAACCCACCCTTTGGCGATCCAAATGACAGAAAAAAATGATACTCAAAAAGACAGAACAGAATAAGATTAACATGATTCGAGGAAAGTAGACATGGGAATAATAAATGCTGCAATGAAACATTCACTAGTCCAGAGAGATACCCCAGAGTACGGTTATACAAAACCTTAGCAAGACCTGCACTTTGCTACGGCAGTGAGGCATAGACTTTGAGGAAAGGAGAAGAGAGCAGGATAACTTCTAGTGAAATGAAATTCATGAGATATACGGCAGGATATACCAAATGCGATCACAAACGCAATGACGATATCTTGAAGGAACTACGTTTAGAACCGGTTATTGAATACAAAATAGGTACCAGAACTCTCCAAAAAAACTCCAAGCGCGACAGGCCTAGAAGGCCCTTGGCCTACCAGCCTCACATCCACATGTGTTAATAACAGAGGTAGGCGATCATCTAGCCAGTGTAGGGGTGACATGTGGTCAGCATGTCGGGTCCCCCAGCTGGTAATCTCAACCTGGAACCGCTACTTATTGTAGCTACCCAAATGCCTCACGATGCTGGGTGCGCACCGGTCCCATACTGGCCGAAATACCATGAGAAAATTTCTTCCCCCATGAGGACTCGAACCAGCGCAAGTCCCGTAGCTCTGCGCCAAGGCTTCTTGCTTTAACTACTCTACTACGGCGCGGGACAGATACCAGAACAATTGGATGAATAATTTGCAACGAATGAATTCAGATAGAGTTCCCAAGGCCATGCTTCGTTATTGTCTAACAGGGAAGAGATCTCTGGGGCGTCCAAGGAAACGCTGCTTACAAAATTCATCACTGAGATCGTAACAGACCTGTAGGCCTAAGATTTGGTTGGATGAAGAAGAAGAATAAGAATAATATAATAAAAAGAAACCAAGAATAAAGAGAATGATAAGAAAAAGAATAATAAGAAGAAAAAGAAGGAAATACGAAATGAAGAAGAAGCTCAACACTCCCTCACTCGGCCCCTCCTCCCTCCTCTCCTCCTCTTCTCCTCTCTTCTTCTTCTCCCTCTTCTCCTCCTCCCTCCTCCTCCTCCTCCTCCTCCTCCTCCTCCTCCTCCCTCCTCCTCCTCCTCCTCCTCCTCCTCCTCCTCCTCCTCCTCCTCCTCCTCCTCCCTCCTCCTCCTCCTCCTCCTCCTCCTCCTCCTCCTCCTCCTCCTCCTCCTCCTCCCCTCCGCCTCCTCCTCCTCCCCTCCTCCTCCTCTCCTCCTCCTCCTCCTCCTCCTCCTCCTCCTCCTCCTCCTCCTCCTCCCCTCCTCCTCCTCCTCCTCCTCCTCCTCCTCCTCCTCCGCCTCCTCTCCGCCTCCGCCTCCTCCTCCTCCTCCTCCTCCCTCCTCCTCCTCCTCCTCCTCCTCCTCCTCCTCTCCTCCTCCTCCTCCTCCTCCTCTCCTCCTCCGCCTCCTCCTCCTCCTCCTCCTCCTCCGCCTCCTCCTCCTCCTCCTCCTCCTCCTCCTCCTCCTCCTCCTCCCTCCTCCTCCTCCTCCTCCTCCTCCTCCTCCCCTCCTCCTCCTCCTCCTCCTCCTCTCTCCTCCTCCTCCTCCTCCTCCTCCTCCTCCTCCTCCTCCTCCTCCCTCCTCCTCCTCCTCCTCCTCCTCCTCCTCCTCCTCCTCCTCCTCCTCCTCCTCCCTCCTCCTCCTCCTCATCCTCCTCCTCCCCCGTCCTCCTCACTCCTCCTCCTCCTCGATTCTCATTACGCTGGAATGTGTTGTGAAATCATCGTTTAAGATAGGGATGTATGGAGAGCTTATATTCGCGCTGTCATGAACCTACGGTTCGGTAGTGACAATGAGTTGGTTACACATTCCCACTGTAGTCAGGAATGCATGAAAAGAGGTACTTTATGTATGAGGTGATTTATCAAGGTGAAGAGTAAGTTAAGTTAGATAAATTGGGTAAGGGAGCGTGGAAAGTTGGTGATTAAGATTGTTCTGAGATAGGAGAGCAGGTGCTGCCCGCTACTGTTGGAATGCATGACTCATGCGGGCTGCATCTTCACAATCGTCATTACACGTTGCAGCTCTGGCATCTGACAAATGCATAACAAATCTCGTAACAACCATTACGACCTCCAGAGGTCCTGCTTTTTCATGCACTTTATATAACTCCGTCTATTTTTCAACAAATATTCAACCAAAACCTTAATCAACTTTTATAAGATTCATATGTTCCGTTGAGATATTATTCAAAATTAAAATATAAAATTATGGAATATTCATCCGAAAGGTCCGTCTCCTCAACTTTATTAGTTATTTAACTGTACCGCTTTCGGGACTAGTCTCATCATCAGCAGGACTTAAAACATCCATCCATAGTAACTCTGCTCGAAGGCAGATCCGTCACTGCAATCATAGCATTTTCATGCTATGCTTGCAGCTTTACTAGGGAATTATAGGTGTGGTAGCTTCCCGTTGCTTTCCACACCTGTGAAGGATGATGATGATAAGGATGATGCTGATGGCCATATGATTTCGGTGACCGTTTGGGCCTTAAAGTTTTCCTGACATTTTTCTTACAGGTGAGGAAAAACCCCGATAAAAACCTCACCCAGAAAAATTGCCCCGACCGGGGATCGAACCCGGGCCCGGTGCGTCATAAGGCAGCACGCTACCTCGAGACCACAGCGGTGGACGATTCAAAACAATGCACAGAGAAAACAATCCAGCGAAAATAAACATACTCGAGGAGATGGAAATTATGAAAGCAGTTAATAACAACGACCATCTGATAAACGAAAACGAAACGAAATAGGAGAGGAAGATAGATTTTACAAGAAACAAAATTCTGAGAAATTTAACAACTCAAACATGTAAAAAAATTAATTGTACAATAAAAGTGTTTTACTTCTTAAAAGAGCGCGGTGGACTAGTGGTTATGCTCCTTGCCTCTGGTCCCGAGGGTCGCGGGTTGAAACCTGGTAGGGGTCGTTCGATTTTTTAGGATGGAAAAATCGAAGAAGCAAGTCCTCCGGGAGGGATTTTAAGTCGTGGGCCCCGAGTCTGAAGATTTCCAGGTCGTAAAAGATCCTTAAGCTTGAATGAAAAGGCCTCTAAGCAAAATTTACCGAATTTCCCCGTCCTAGTACTACCTTGGTTTCCTAGATGTCAGTATGAGGCGGAGCGCTGACCACGGACCACTGAAATGACATCAAACTAAATTAGTATGGTTCAAATTCTTCCCTGCAGGGGGAGAGCGCCTAAATCTCTGTTAAGGGAAACAAGATACAAAAAGAAAAGAGTGAGAACATGACGAATACGACAATAAATTGCTATAATATGCTCTGTCACATAAGAAATAGCCAAATATGCATAAATATGACTTAATAAAATACTTGAATTGAATTAGTTTTTGTTTAAAAAAGCACGTATGTATATTTAAGGAACATGTCACTCTTACCAAAAAATATATGCTATCGATACTAGTAAAATTCATACAACACCAACAAAAAACTTCACCAACAACAAAATAGAAATTGGCATTTATCGAAAACCGACAAGCAACACATTAGCCATAAACAATAAATCAAGACATCCTTTTCAACATAAAATAAGTACATTCAAAAGCCTAATAAATAGGGTGTTAAAACTCCCTCTAAATAAAGACAATTATAATAAAGAATTAAATTACATCAAACACATGGCAAAAATTAACGGCTACAACAAACAAATAATAAATAGAATTATAAACAAACAAAAAAGAAAAAACAACATTACCAACATAACCAAACTTGAAATAGAATCCAATGACAACAACAAGAAATGGATAACTCTCACGTACACTGGTAAAGAAACATTAAAACTGGCCAACACACTAAAAAAGCTCGATAAGAATATTAATATATCCTAAAGAACTGACAACAAACTAAACAATTTAATAAACAACAACATCGAAGAAATAGATGAATTCAACAATAAAGGCATCTACAAATTAACATGTACAGACTGCAATAAATTCTACATTGGGAAAACTAACAGAAGCTTCAACATTAGATTCAAGGAACATTTCAGAGATTTCATTTACAATGGAAAAAAATCAAGTTACGCAAAACATGTAATTCAAGCTGGACATCATATGCATAACATCGATAACACCCTCACAATAGTACATAGAGAAAACATTCCAACGAGAATAAATATAATGGAGGAAATCGCAATCCTAAGAGAAATCAACAGCAACCTGATTCTCAATGAATACACACCTAATCCACACAATCCTCTGTACAAAATTCTCACAACCAAGTCAGTGCTTCAACAAGGGTCAACAAGAACGGACCTAATGCATTCAGCTGATGATGGGACTAGTCCCGAAAAGTCTACATAGTTTAAAAGAACTTAAGTTGAGGAGACGGACCTACAAGGTAACTATATTATAGTTTTCAACCGTACATTATATTACTGTGAATATATGCTATATCATAAAAATCCTAGCCCTAAGTATGACTATCAATCTCAAGGAAGAAGAGACGTGGGACGTCCGAGGAAGAGATGGTTCTAGAGCAGGCAAGATTGCCTAATCCCTGCAGAAAAGATCATCATCATCATAGTAAGTTACAGTCACGAATTTAGGCCATTTGTTGACCTGTTTCGGCCTCAAGAGAAACACCATCCAGAAGTCTTTTGAGTGGACGTCCTGGTCTTCTTCTTCCTGCAGGTTGATATCTTAACATTAGTTTGGGTATTCTGTGATCTTCCATTCGATGAACATGTATCCATCTTGACTTATAATCAGAAATTTTGTTTTCTAAAGATTCCATGTGTAATTCTTCTAAGATGTCTTCATTTTTTTTGTGATCTAGTAGTGTGTATCCTGCAGTCCTCCGAAGATATCTCATTTCAGCAGATCTAAGTCTCTGTATATCCTTCTGTTTCAACGTCCATACTTCGCTACCATACAAAAGAGTTGGAAGAGCCAGTGTTTTATACACTTTCAGTCTTGAATGCTTTTGGACTAACTGTGGATTGAAGATAGAATTTATTAACCCTAAAATTCTTAAAAATTTAGATATTTTTGCATTTACATCCTTTTCTTCTTCATATGAGATATTGCATCCTAGATGATGATGATGATGATGATGATGATTAAATTATCCATCGGCGGGGTTTGAACTGTAGAATTTTAGAGCTAGAGCCAATTATTGTAACCACCATTCAACCGGAACTGACCCTTACCTTCAGATATAACCTACTGACGTTTTTATGGAAAGGTCTAAAGTGAAAGTAACGACGATGAAAGAAGACATTTGACTAAGTAAGTCTTACAACTGATGTAAATTGTATGGAAGATCCTAGAGACCTTGAAGGGTCCTTGAGAGCATAGATTTGAAATGAAGTGAAGGTCGTTAGGTAGTAACGGTGTACATTAGGGATCCCAAAAGGGCAGGTGCTAGTCTGGTATGCGACCCATCTCTTTCCCCCTCGTACAAATTAACAAAAATCACACACTGCACAAAAACACACCTGCGTCAGTTACACCATTAATCTGTATAAATTTTACTTAATCTAACTTACTTACTTACTCACTGGCACTATCGAACCCGTAGGTTCATGGCCGCGCGTACATAAGCTCTCCATACATCCCTATCCTGAGCTAATGCTTTCCAATCATCCCCTGTATAATCTACTTCCCTCAAATCATAGTTAATGTTGTTCTCCCACTTCATTCTTGGTCTACCAACTGGGAGTTTTCCTTCTGGCTTTCCTACAAGAAGTTTCCATGCACGTCTTCCATTCCCCATACGCGCAACATGTCCTGCCCATCGCAGTCTACGAGACTTAACTGTTCTTATTATATCTGGCTTCCTATAAAGACCATGTAGTTCATTGTTATGTAGTCTTCTCCATTCACCTGTCTCTTCATCTCTCTTTGGTCCAAAAATTTTCCTAAGAACTTTATTCTCAAATTCTCGTAATCTCATTTCCTCCTTTAAAGTAAGAGTCCATGTTTCGCACCCATATAATATAACTGGTAGAATAATAGTTTTATATATTTTCAGCTTAACGTTTTTTGAAAGGAGTTGGGACATCAACAGTCTCTGCAATGCATAATAGCATGCATTTCCAGAATTGAGCCTATGTTTAATTTCTTTGTTCATCTCATTCCTGTTTGTGATTATTGTTCCTAGGTATTTGAATTCAGCCACTTCCTCAAAATTTCCCTCATTTGTCATTAGCTGTCCATTTCCATTATATACTGAATTTCTACGTGTGACCATATATTTAGTTTTATTGATATTTACTTCCATTACTTAATCTAACAGGTGAAGAAATACAAAATTCACTGTTAGGCATTTCTCTCACAGATACAACTTGGTGATCTGGGCTTTTCTTATGGGACTTCTAAATCATTAGCAATTATCAGCTATAAAATTTACAAAACCAGGACGTCCACTCAAAAGACTTCTGGATGGTGTTTCTCTTGAGGCCGAAACAGGTCAACAAATGGCCTAAATTCGTGAATGTACTATGATGATGATGATGATGAAAATTTACAAAAATTAAGCTTTTAATACGAAAACTAATTGGAAGAGAGGTATTAAAGTCCGTCACGCAGGGACAGTAAAACGAGTGAATTCCCTAGCAAGTTTAATTTCATCATCATCATCATCATCATCATCACCCATGCAAGTATTAGGCAGTGTGACCTGTTACGGTCTCAAAGAGGAATTTTCCATCCAGCGCTGTTTTGGACGTCCCAGCGATCTTTTGCCTTGGGGTAGTAGCGAAGTATGGCTTTTGGAATTCTATGAGACGGCATTCGTTGAAGGTGGGCTTTTCAGTTGTTCTGGTAGTTTTGTATATGGTCAAGAATGGGTTCTACATCCAACTCTTCCATAATTTCTTCATTTCTTTTATGGTCCCACTTTGTGTAACCTGCTGTACGGCGCATAAATCGCATCTCATTTGCTGTTATTCGGCTTTCATCTCTTCTTCGTATTGTCCATGCTTCACTACCATATCTTAATATTGGTCTTGCAAAAACCTTATAAAGTCGTAATATTGTGTTCTTCTGTACTAAAGATGGTTTCATTATACTGTTAATTATCCCCGTTAATAAACTTAAAGATGGACTAAAAGCTAAGGTGGACTCTGGGGTCCACTTTATTCGAATATGGAAGTTAAATGGACCTTTCTTGTAATGTAAAAAAGTTTATAAATTATGAAGATGTTTGCATATTTGAATAAATTAACAATGCTATTTCATAGTTGCAACAACTAATGATAATCACTGTAATTAAACAAATTCAAATTCTTTAATTAAAAGAAGAAAAACAACAAATTCAAAACAGGGATCCAAATTACCCGAATCCTTCTAACGGAAACGGACTGCTGATGACAGATAAGGGGAATTTTGAGGAGGTGGCTGAATTCAAATAGGCTCTACCTGGGAACAATAATCACAAATAGGAATAAGATGTAGGCCTACAAATAAATTAAACATAGGCTCAATTCTGGAAATGCGTGCTATTATCCATTACAGGGAATCTTGTCCCAACTCCTTTCTAAAAACGTTAAACTGAAAATATATAAAACTATTAATCTATCAGTTATATTATATGGATGCGAAACATGGACTCTTACTTTAAGGAATGGAAAGGAGATTACGAGTATTTGAGAAAACAATTCTTAGGACACTTTTTGGACCAAAGAGAGATGAACAGACAGGTGAATGGAGAAGACTATATAACAGTGAACTACATGGTCTTTATAGGAAGCCAGATATAATAAAAACAGTTAGGTCTCGTAGCCTGCAATGGGCAGGACATGTGCCGCGAATGGGTAATGAAAGACGTGCATGGAAGCTTCTTGTAGGAAAATCAGAGGGAAAACGCCCAGTTGGTAGACCAAGAATTAGGTGGGAGAATAACATTAATCATGATTTGGAGGAAAGTAGATTATACAGGGTGTTGTATAATGTGGGTACGGTAGCGTTTGGTTGGTGAAAAGGATAACTGTTGTAGGTTAATTCTGTAGATTGGAAGATTAATTATGGTATGATAGGTAATTATGGTGATTCAGGTTACGTTGAAATCTTGAAGAATTAAAAGATGAAGTTAGTAACAAAACAAAGTGTAGTTTTATTCAGTAAATGTGCGTCTGTCCTGGACACACATAAAATACAAAAAGCCCAGATTCTTCATAGGACGTTGAATATATATTGCAGCCCCTTCGCAAACTTAGAGGGGTTCTAATTAATTCCAGCCGGCATTGTAAAAATGACCACTTTCTTAGATTTGAGAATAACCTTTTTTTTTTTGTAAGTTGTCACCCTCTTCCGACGTGTGTTGGGATGAGCAGTGAACTTGACCCGTCTCCAATAGTAGTCACACAATTTCTAAGTGTTTAACAATATCCTATACTCTAATCCTCTTTTGTGTAACACATGTTTTACATTACAAGGGAATGATTGAAAAACATCTCACAATAGGGATGTATGGAGAGCTTATGTCCGCGCGGCCATGAACCTACGGCCAGTAACAAGAAGGATGGCGTTTGGTAACGAGAATGGTTTCAACTTTTAAGGAAGGCACACACGAAGCTGTCAGTTTAATGGCAATACATACAAAACAAAGAACTGGAAGAAATTGAAGTAGTAGTATCGAAGTCATGTTCTTTCTGTCTGAGCCACACATGTATTTAAAAACTCACAATGTTTGAACGAGAAATTTGAACATCATATTTTGCTTGTTAAAATACCTATGCGTTTCCGATGTAAAATCGGTTATAAAATATAGCCTATAGCCCTACGTAGACAATGGAAAATTCACCCCATTAGTTAACAAAGGAAGATCGTACAGTATCCATTGCAAACAAATGAAAGTACAAAAACAATATCATACACGTCCAAATTAACAAATGTTTATAGGTGAAATGACAGTAAAATTACGTGACTCAAGGTAGCGTTTTGACAATGACTTAAGACAATTTAAGATTTTATTACCATACATTTCTGTAAGAAGAGAACAAAGATTTTAGAAATTGATGAAAAAGTGGAACTATATAGCCATATATTATCTTTTATATTTTAAATGATACCGTACCGAAGTACCATTAATAATAGTCTTAATAATAATTAAGGCAAGGATTTTAATGCACTAAATGTTAAGATTGCAACACAAAATAGTATATGTTATTCAATTGTTTCTGTGTGAAACCAAAATAAAAGACAGAAGTCTAAATTCTCATAACATTATTCAACTGATCCAGTGTGAAACCAAGATAAAAGACAGTCAGAAGTCTAACTTCTCATTATATTATTCAAATGTTTCTATGTGAAAACAAAACAAAAGACAGTCAGAAGTCTAACTTCTCATTACATTATTCAAATTTTTCTATGTGAAAACAAGATAAAAGACAGTCAGAAGTCTAACTTCTCATTACATTATTCAAATTTTTCTATGTGAAACCAAGATAAAAACAGTCAGAAGTCTAACTTCTCATTACATTATTCAACTGTTTCAGTGTGAAACCAAGATAAAAACAGTCAGAAGTCTAACTTCTCATTACATTATTCAAATGTTTCTATGTGAAATCAAGACAAAAGGAAGTCAGAAGTCTAACTTCTCATTATATTATTCAAATGTTTCTATGTGAAACCAAGATAAAAGACAGTCAGAAGTCTAACTTCTCATTACATTATTCAAAAATGTTTCTATGTGAAACCAAGACAAAAGACAGAAGTATAACTTCTCATTATATTATTCAACTGTTTGTACGTGAAACACCAAGACAGAAGAAGTCAGAAGTCGTGCTTCTCATTATACTATATTACAATCTTAACTTTTACTGCATTAAAATCCTTGCTCTAATAATTAACTAACTAACTCACTGACACTATCTAACCCGTAGGTTCATGGCTGCGGGGACATAAGATCTCCATACATTCGAATAATCAGTTAATGTTTTCCAATCATCTCTTGTGTAATATGCTTATCTCAAATCATGGTTAATGTAATTCTCCCACCTCATCCTTGGCCTCCCTACTAGGCGCTTTCGTTCTGTTTTCTTTCAAACGAGTTTCCAAGCTCTTCTTTCATTCGCCACTCGAGCCATATGTCCTGCACATAACAATCTACGTGACTTAACTATAAAGTGTAAGTAAAGTGATCCCACAACAGGTCCGGAGGCCCTTCGGGTAGTAGGAGGTTAAGGCTCCCACTTTTTCTAGACAATCGGCACTCTATGTCAGCCGGGTTGTCAGCCCTGCGTGACGGCCGCCTTTACCCCCAGAACAGGCGTCTGGTACTCATTTCCGTTAGAGGCTGAGTCGACCCCAGGGCCATGGTGCCGCCAGAGGATTTGGGTCTGTTTAAAAATCCTGACCCCAACGGGACTTGAACCCTCGACCCTCCGGCTTGTAGCTCAGTGCCTTAACCACTACGCTACGGCGTGCCCCACGTGACTTAACTATTCTTATTGTATTTCGTTTCCTATAAAGATCACAGTAGTTCACTGTTAGGAAGTCTTCTCCATTCGCTTGTCTGTTCATCTCTCTTTGGTCCAACATTTTTCATAAGAACTTTATTTCTCAAATACTCGTATTATTTTCTCCTTCCTCTATGTAAGAATCTGTGATTCGAATTGAAATAACGTAACTGGAAGAATAAGTTTTATATATTTTGAGTTTAATGTTTTTTGAAAGAATTTGGGACGTCAAGAGTCCCTGTAATGCATAATATCATGCATTTCCAGAATTGAGCCTATTTTTAATTTCTTTATGCATCTCATTCCCCTTTGCAATTATTGTCCCTAGTTATCGGGGCGTGGAAGATTCTTGAGATCAGAGAAAAACGCCCAGAGACCAAGAATGAAGTGGGAGAATAACATAAACCATGATTTGAAGGAAGTAGCCTATATTATACAGGGAATGAAGGAAAACATTAGTTCAGGACAGGGGAGTGTGAAGATCTTACGTCAGCGCGGCCATGAACCTACAGGTTCCATAATACCAGTGAGTTAGGTAGATAGGTAGGCCTACTTCATTTTAGCTACTTCTTCAAATGTTCCTCATTTGTCATCAACTGTCTATTATTCAATTATATAATGTACTTTTTTTGTGTGACTATGCATTTAGTTTTATTGATGTTTATTTCTAGTCCCAATTTCTTAGCGTTTAGAAGGTTGCTTATTAAAAATGTAAAAGATAATCAGATGAGAACAAGTAGAATAATGAGCTGCAGCCACACCTTTTGTCAGGACTGAGCGCAGATTAAGGAGGGTAGCCGTGGTCAGGAGGGTGCAGCTGCCACTTCATTTAATTGCTACCGGATTGGCTTCAACATCTTGTACTACATTTTGTAAATCAGTTCTTCCTTACAACTTACATATAGCCTATACAATCTTCTTCTTCTACTTCTACTTCATTAATTAGGCCTTTTGACCTGTTTTCACATCAGGTGAGATTTAATTAATCTTCCCATCTAGTAAATGGGAGTCCAACACATTTATGTCCTATTGGTTTGTACTTTAATAACAGCTGAGGGATTCGATCTGTAGGCATTCTTTTAACATGTTCATACCAGTTGTTTCTCATATTGTCAATTCTATTTGTTAAATTAAAAATGTCCCGCGCCGTAGCCGAGTGGTTAAGGCAGGAAGCCTTGGCGCAGAGCTACGGGACTTGCGCTGGTTTAAGTCTCCATGGGGGAAGAAACTTTCTCATGGTATTTCGGCCAGTATGGGACCGGTGCCCATCCAGCACGGTGAGGCATTTGGCTAGCTACAATAAGTAGCGGCTCCAGGTTGAGGAAACCAGCTATATCTGCTGGGGGATTCGACATGCTGACCACATGTCACCCCTACACAAGATAGATGATCATCTACCTGTGGATGTGAGGTCAGCAGTCGGTTAGTAGGCTAAGTTCCTTTTAGGTCTGTCGCGCCATGGAATATCCATCCATAGTAATTGTGCCCGAAGGCAGGTCCTTCACTGCAATCATAGCATTTCCATGCTATGCTTGCAGCTTTACTAGGGAATTGTAGGTGTCGTAGCTTCCCGTTGCTTTCCACACCGGTGAAGGATGATGATGATGATGATGATGATGGCTAAATGATTTCGGGGAACGTTTGGTCCTTAAAGTTTTCCTGACAATTGTCTTATAGGTGAGGGAAAACCTCGATTGAAACCTCACCCAGAAAAACTGCCCCGACCGGGGATCGAACCCGGGCCCGCTGCGTGACAAAGCAACACGCTACTCGAGACCACAGCGGACGGATGTAATATAAGTGAACATATTTTAAGTATGAATCCATTTGGGCAAGTGTATATTGATGGTGAAATTTTTCTTTATTTTTTTTTCTTTAGTTTAATCTCTTACCTTCTAGGTACTTATACATGCTCCACGTTACACGAGTCTTACCATGACATGACCTGTCGGGAGAGATTTTAAACTCTTGTTCACAGATCTACTTTTATATATTTAGGGCATTAACTTCCTTGCCCTAATCAATACAAATCAATTATTACACAGTATAAAATAATCATCTTTGAAAAATAAATGTCCTGTCTTGGGATCAATTCCAGAAATACAAGTTCCCCTTGTATAGGTTACCAGCCTAACGCAAAGTAGTCCAGTAGTCCTTTGCCGACTGAAATATATGCCTACTTCGTTTTGTCCAAATTTGTCTTTAATCCCTTCTTTTTTATTCCTACATTCGCATTGAGAACTTACTATAATAAGAATCATGAAATCTATCAACCAAAATAATACTCTTGTCATTCATTCTGACCCCCATATTATTTTTATTATTGATTTCGTACATCTCAATGATGGATAAATCATATTTGAAGAGAAAAATTATACGCTCAGACCGGGACTTGAACCCGGGACCCTTGGTTCTCTAGACCAAGTGCTCTACCAACTGAGCTACCTGAGCAAGTACCGATCTAAACGCAAATCTTTCTCTATATACATTGTAATTCCCAACCACCAAATATGTCTTCTTAATAAAGGAGCCGCCATTTGCAAGATAGAAGCATGGCTTCACAGCATTTGGTGGATGGGAATTACAATGTATATAGAGAAAGATTTGCGTTTAGATCGGTACTTGCTCAGGTAGATCAGTTGGTAGAGCACTTGGTCTAGAGAACCAAGGGTCCCGGGTTCAAGTCCCGGTCTGAGCGTATAATTTTTCTCTTCAAATATGACCCCATATTATTGTTTTTCTTCAATATATTCCCATTCCCAAGACAATCAAGAAACTACTAATGTTCCATTAATTAATAACTAATTAAAGTGTATAATTATCATAAGTAATGCCACGTGATTCCCAATTTATCTAGAGAATTTAGAAATCAAGAGTGGCATTTGTTAGGACTATTTAAAGAATAAAATTAAGCTGTTTAGTTTTTTTTTCTCCTGGCGCGACAGGCCTACAAGGCCCTTAGCCTACCAGCCGGCTGCTGGCCTCACATCCACATGTGTCAATCACAGAGGTAGATGATAATCAGCCAGTGTAGGGGTGACATGTGGTCAGCATGTCGAGTCCCCGAGCCGTTATAGCTGGTTTCCTCAAGCTGGAGCCGCTACTTATTGTAGCTACCCAAATGCATCACGATGCTGGGTGGGCACCGGTCCCATACTGGCCGAAATACCATGAGAAAATTTCTTCCCCCATGGAGACTCGTACCAGCGCAAGTCCCGTAGCTCTGCGCCAAGGCTTCCTACCTTAACCACTCGGCTACGGCGCGGGACAAGCTGTTTACTTACAAAACATTATTTAACTATAGTTATTTTAAAATATGTATATATTTAATGTAAACGGCGATGTTTGAAAACAAATGAGGAATGTTAAGTTTCATTTGTTCATCACTGCAACCAGATCATATTTATTGCCAAATAGAATCGCAGTATTATAAGAATGCACCCTAGTGGAGAAAAAAAAATTATAGGCCCTATATATATATATATATATCATCATTTCAGGTTATTAATTAATTTCTGATGTCTTATGATGTAAATATGTCAATTATATTTTTCTACAACGTTAATTCGTGGGAAATAATACGTTCAACTAAGTTCAAACATTCGCAATCAATAGAATTAAACTATTTTTAAGAATATATAAAAAATATTGTGCATCTTACTTACTCACTGGCATTATCGAGCCCGTAGGTTCATGACCGCGTGGACATAAGCTGTCCATACATCCCTATCCTGAGCTAATGCTTTCCAATCATTCCCTGTATAATCTACTTCCCTCAAAATCATAGTCAATGTTATTCTCCCACGTCATTCTTGGTCTACGAACTGGGCGTTTTCCCTCTGGTTTTCCTACGAGAAGCTTCCATGTAAGTCTTTCATTCCCCATATGTGCAACATGTCCTGCCCATCGCTACGAGACTTAACTGTTCTTATTATATTTGGCTTCTTATAAAGACCATGTAGTTCATTGTTAAGTAGTCTTCTCCATTCACCTGTCTGTTCATCTCTTTAAATTAATTCTTCTCAAATCTGGACGCCAGGTAACTAGGAGTGTAGGAATTCAGGAGCTTGAAAAGCAGTGAAAGAGAGTGCAATTTACGTCTGTCAGTAAGATGGAGCCAAGAGAGGTTATTGAAGTGTTCGGAGATATGGTCATGCTTATTGTGCATCATTCAGTAAAATGTATCTTAAAAGTGGGAACGTAAGCTAAATCAAGGCACTGGGTTCTGAGAATACTGAATGTTTTGTAAGTTATCTACTTTAGAACTCAAATTTACAGAATTATTACTTTCTGCTCTGATGCACAGTACCTGCCTTCTAAGTGTTGGCATTCATTTTATAGATTGTGTCATGAAATTATTAACTCTAACGAAAATCATCATCATCATCTGCATTCATGGATTAGGTCTGTTGACCCGTTCCGACTTCAGCCCATCTCTTTCTAGGTCTGCCCACATCTCGGGTGCCTTTAGGTTTGTATTTTGTTATTTGTTTTGGATATCTATCTAATTCATTCTGTCTATGTGTTGCTTCCATTTTTGTCTATATGTATCTATTTTATCAGTTATTGCAAATATTTCAAGTTCCTGTCTTATTTCTTGTGTTCTTGATTCTGTCTTCCTTAGTGCACCTTTTTACAGATCTCAAAAATTTCATTTCTGCCGCCGTTATCCTACTTAGATCTTGTTTTTTATGTATCCAGGCTTCTGATCCATAGAGCAGTACCGGTACTGCCAACATTTTATAAAATTTCAATTGGGTCTCTCTTGTTGTTTTGTTATTTAGTGATCGTTTTATCGTACCACATATTCCCTGGAATTTTGCTAGTTTATTAGTTATATCATTATCATAATTAAATGAAATGTCACATCCTAGATAATTGAGAAAATACCAAGGTTAATGAATCTATAGCTAATGATTTTGGATTTGAGAGTAGGCTATAGGAGTTGGGAAGTTGAAATAAAACACAAAACAAGAACTCAATGATATCAAATGAAAATTTTATTACATGAGACAGAAAACAAGGCAAGAAAAAGAAAATTAAAGCTTTAGTTACCATTTTGATACAATACTAAGGGTCGGTTTCACCAACAGAGGTAACTGCATTACGTCAGTTTATGCTATGCATTATACACGGGGAAACTGGCGCAATACAGTTAGCTATGTTGGTGAAACGGGCCCTAAGAACATAAAAATTACTGTCATATTATAAAGCACGTTGTACAAAAAGCAATCATGTTCTATCAGTTACTATTATAGACCCTATAGGGCCTATGTCTCGATGTAACTTATATGTTTTTCTTAGGCTGTACGAAAAGAATGAGCTAAGTCATTTTTTCTAAATTTGAAATTTCACTTTTCAGTGAATTTATGAAAAAGGACGAACATTTCAAATTAACAAAATTGGCGAAAGTGAAGAAAACAAAATCTGAAAAAAACAGGTGAAATATGTTAATGAAAGTTAAGAAAATAATTGCAGAGAAATATATTTTCCTCTTTTAACGTTTATTAAATTGGTCTTAGGTCATTCTTTGTCTGTATCGTTGATGTGTAGTATTCTATATTGAAAATATGACAGATATACCAGCACTTACTGTTTAAAAAAATGTAGCAAACAGCAAATATATCTGTTTTATAGGGATTTTATCTTTTCAGATGCCTTTAACTACTTCTTGCTTAATAATTTCTATTTTTTTATTATGCGATATACCTTTTCTTGTTAGATTTGAATATTTGGAAACATTTTCATTGAGATATTTAAATATCTTTATTTCCTCGACAGGATTAACTGTCAAACATTCTTTCGGAATAACATAATCGAAAAGGGCACAGGATAAATTATTTTCAAAACCTTATCGCTAGAGACAGGATTTCTTTTGTAATAAAAGATAAGATTTCAATACAGATAGTATATATTATTCAACTGTTTGTGTGTGAAATCAAGATAAAAGACAGTCAGAAGTCTTACTTCTCATAATATTATTTAACTGTTTGTGTATGAAACAAAAACAAAAGACAGTCAGAAGTCTTACTTCTGATAATAATATTCAACTGTTGTAATGTGAAACAATAACAAAAGACAGTCATAAGTCTAACTCCTTATTATACTATTTAACTGTTTGCATGTAAAACAAAAACAAAAGACAGTCAGAAGTCTAACTTCTCATTATACTGTGTTGCAATCTTACCTTCTAGAACATAAATTCCTGACTTTACTTATCACAAAAACAAAATATTGTAGTTATCTAATCGACAAAAACAAAATAATGATGCACAATTTTATTATGTGACATTTTTAATAAATTAAGAGACTAAATTTTTCTTGATAGATTAAAAACATTCTCTAAAGTTACAAGAAAAGGCAGTAACATATTTTGTAAGTTGATCTGCGTGGGTCTGTCAAGTTGCGGTGAAGACTGGAATACTGACAGTGGAATTTGATGTGAAGAAACAAGAATATATAATTATCTAATTTGTTTCTCGGTGTAACAGTGCTGCCAGACTACGCTTTGACAGGTTTTAAATACAGAGTGAGTTAAATGTTGTAAAGCGAAGAAACGTACTGTTTATCGAGGGAGTTGTTGGAGTCAAGTAATTTGAGAAAGGGAACCCAGGGGCTCAAACAGATACAAGGCTTAATGTAAAGAACATATCATTCAATGTTTAAGCGGTTACTGTAACAGCAGTGTAAGGCACATAGGCCTATCTTTGTTTTCCATAATTTAACATAGCACAAAATGTACAGTAATACATTTGGGAATCATAAATCAATGTTCTGAAAAAAGAGTTCCTTTTATCTTCCTATCACGCCAAATTTGATTTAATACATTAATAAAATTATTAAACTCTATTAAAGTTTTGACATTTTATAATTGGGGGGGGGGTCTTCTGTAACCAAATTTAACATGGAGTAAAGTAAAGTAAAGTAAAGTATTCCCACTACAGGCCTCAGGAGACCTTTGGGGTAGTGGGAGGTTAAAGCTCCCACTATTTCTAGACAATCGGCACTTGATGTCAGCCGGGTTGTCAGCCCTGTGTGACGGCCGCCTTTACCCCAGAACAAGCGTCTGGTACTCATTTCCATTAGAGGCTGAGTCGACCTCAGGGCCATAGTGCCGCCAGAAGGTTTGGGTCAGTTTAAAAATCCTGACCCCACCGGGACTTGAACCCTCGACCTTCCGGCTTGTAGCGCAGTGCCTTAACCACTACGCTACGGCGTGCCCCAAATTTAACATGGAGGCTTGAATTAATTTCAGACTTGCAACAGTTACAATTCTGCCGCTAAAAAGTGACTTTCAGCACTGAAACTTTGATTCATCCATTTGACTGCTTTTTAATACTGTATATTCCGTAAAAACTATATGTTTTGTTAATTTTAAGTAGCTCAGTTTCAACCATTCCCTAATTAAAACCAGAAGCATTTTACTCCTTCCTGTTTTCCTATTCAATATTAATATTGGCATTCAATTATCAAATTTTAAGAATCTGGTGGTCTGAAACCATATCAAACGAGGAATTGTGGAGGATAACATCACAGGATGATATCTGGAAGGAGATTAAATATCGCAAATTGAAATGGATTGGACACACTCTCACAGAAGAGAACTAGACAGTGTGCCAGATAACTGGGATGGAATCCACAGGGATTGCCTACAAAAAGAAGAAGACCAAAAGTTAGGCCTACATGGTGCAGCATTCTAACAACAAAGGCCCTATGCTTCCAAGAGGAGTGACAGCAACTACTACTATTAATACTATGATTATCAAATGTACTCAATTTTAATAAATGTTTTTGTTGGGATAAGTAATTTATTGAAACTCCTCTATAAACAAGTAAATTTATTCGGTTTTATTAATTTACACTCTGTATTGGTCCAGCAAATTGTTCCAGATTACTTTTAGCCTGGTATAAAGCTTTGATAAACAAAAAGAAAAACAAATAACACTGAGCAACAAAAAATAAAACTTTTTTTTTTCTCAGAAAGAAATATATGTGATTCTGAGTATTTTTCCTCCTGAATTCAAATATGATATCGGTTTTTCTCCATCACGCAAGGTTTCCGAGAGACAGGAATTTATAATTTCAAACACTTCAACATTTTCTACGTTCGTAACTTCAAAATATTCGAACATTCAGGCTCACGTAGAAAGTAAGAAATTACGATTTTCTGCTATATTTCGCCCGTGGAGCATCCCTTTTGATGGTCCAACAATAATCGGCCAGCATATTAGGATTCCATTTGCCTTGATATCTCTTTTCCATAGCTGAAATGTCCTGATGAAATTGTTCCCCGTGCTCATCGCTCAATGGACAAATGGCCGAAAAAACGTTTATTAAAAAATAATTATTTAAATCCATTAATTGAAATTGAAATAAAAAAAATGTGGTTGATGGAGAAATTCCAAATACATATTTGAAAACACGATAAAAACTGCATTAAGTACAACTATTGGTACTCATGAGACAAAAAGTTGACCAGTATAATAGTAAAATTTCATCAAGCTTACTAGTCTATGATTTGTGCAGTAATTAAATTACATTATAACACAAATGTGTTTAATTATTTATTGCCCTTAATCTGATGTGTTTATATTGAAACATGTTACACAAACATAATATCACAGACAGTGTCACACTGATATCACATAGCCTAGCTTCGTTCGAGCACCACATGAAACAAATTTTACTCTCTAACTCACAGGCTATAACAGGGGTGACAAACCATGGCAAGAGCGCCGCGTTTGGCACATTGCAAATATTTACAAATTAATTTTAAATTCATCATCATCATCATCACTCCAGGGATTAGGCAATTGCCCGTTCCGACTTCATAATGCATCAGCCCAACGTCTTCTAGGTCTTCCAACATCACGTCTTCCTCTTGCTTGATAATTTCTTGCTAACAATGGATATCTCTCCTTACTCATTCCATCCATATGATCAATCCATTTCTGTCTGTAATTCGTGACCTTGTCCAATAAAGGCTGTACTTTCAATTCTTCTCTTATATCCTCATTTCTTATTCTATCAAGTCTTGTACATCCTTTAACTTGTCTTAGGAACCTCATCTCAGCCGTCTGTATTCTATCCTTCTGTTTTTTCACTGGAGCCCAAGTTTCACATCCATACAATATTGTGGGAACCGCCATAACATTATACATTTTTATCTTTGTTTCTTTTCTAATTTTATTTTTGAATGTTCTCTGTATTGTTCCACACACCGTCTGAAATTTATTTATTTTGGAGTCAATATCTCTTTCCACATTGTAGCCAACATCACAGCCCATTTAAATTCATTTTGCAAATTCTCCTCAAACACTTGTCTGGATATCAATATAAATTTGCTGATTTTTGGTTATTTTGAACTTCTCACTTAATTTTATGGCATTTTTCACATTTTCTTTGCTGGGAAAAATCAACATGTATTCCTTTGAGATAATTATTCATGTACTGCCACAATAAATCATGTGTTTTCTCTTTTTTATTTGAATTTAGGTTAGTGGCATGGAATCTCCTTAATTTTATTAAATTCATCATCTTCAAACTGTTGAACAAAAACTCAACGTAAAGAATTGTAAATTAAATGTACCATGCGATTAAAATTACTGACTGGTCATCAAATTTTAATTGTGATCTTTTAATTGGCGATTAGCGTATTTTATAATACGTCATTGTGAGTTTGATTTTTATTAAATGTCCCCGTTGCTGGAGTAATTCAAAATTACTTCATTTTGGGGAATTATGTATGAACAAAACTTTACTTTTACATCGATAATCTTATAAACCGATAATTAGATAGGTCTCTATCAAGGATTTAATACATTTTAAAATTTCTTTTCATTCTATTCTATTAACGCAGTTTAACCTCTCACCTTACAGGTACTTTTACGTGCCACACGCCGCCCGGGTCTTAAAGTGACACAAGCTGTCGGGAGAGGGATTTTAACTATGGATCACATAGATACTTTTTTGACCTCACAAGGACATGGTTCCCACATAGCATTTTGAAAAATGTGGGTAGCTACAATAAATATCAGCCCTACGTTTAGAAAATTTCCCATAACGGCTGGGGATCCAACTTTCTGACAACATTTCACTTCTATAGTCTACCTGCTGAACGATTCAAAATGGCACACATGGTTATGAGGCCAGCTGGCAGCCTATTAAATATGTTCTTAAGCTTTCACTAAAACCAACGAAATGGACAAAACACTACTGCACAATTAAGAATATGTTAACTCCACCATTGCCGGTCCCAAGTCCGGATGAGAAAGGTGGAGGGGGAGGAGTAACACCTCGTTAAAAAATCTAAGTTCAGCTGACCAGGCTGATAATACCTTGTAAGGGTCCCTAGCCAGGGTTACAAATGCAGCAGAGTAGGAGACGTAGGTATGGTGCAGACGGCGGATGAGGAAATAAAGGATGGATCAGATTCTTAGCTGCAGTGAAAGCAACTGATCTATGGTGGACTCCAGAAAAAGTCTCTGGTCCTCCAGGTTGGGGATTGATGCTATGGGCCAGCTCTTCATACATTGTAAAAAAACTGAATGCTAAAAAACCAAAATTGTAGACTATATTTTGGTTGTGGATACCTCTGTATGTAACAGAAACAATCCTGAAATAAAATAATAAAGTTTATGTTTAAATTGCGGCGCTTGATACATTATTAGGTTGGTCACCCCTGTTCTACACAATGCTAACAAGACAAGCTAATTTATGTACATGCTACTGAAAAAAAGAGATAAATAAATACAAATAAAACAAAGATTATAACCGGCTCCCTACAATCCAGTCTCTTTCATCATAGCTAAATAAGAAATATACAAATATATTTAAATTAAAATAAATTTAGACATGATGTAGGCAACCAAAGATACATTATTTCATTAATGTAAAAACGCCTACATTTCATGTCTTATATTGGCACGTTTTGGCCTGTAATAGAACGCAATAAGACAGTCTTAAAGCAAATGACAATTTCCAATTGTTCACTTATAGATTTGTCTTATATTGCTCAAACACCAATATTCTGAAATTATTTCATATGGAAAATATAAAAAAAACAATAAATTAAATTGACCATCCAAATTAAGAAAAAAAAGTTATTTAGACGTCTAGTTATTAAACCTAATTATGTAACGTGTTGTGTACAATATTTTATCTACGTTAAAAGTATTTTATCCGTGTGCAGTTGCCAGTCTCCCATCGGACGCCTCCCCAGGTGGCGGATAGGGGAATGCTCACGAGATATGGCGGGTACTGGGGAAATAAAATACCCAGGGCGGACCAAAACTAGCGCTGCTGCCTTTCAGTAAGATACTGGACTATCAAAGGCTAGAGGAAGAAAACCTTGAACAAAAATTACCCGTCCCCCAGGTTGGGGGTTGATGCATCGGGCTACCTCCTCGTTCATCATAAAAAGAAAAAAAAAATGCTAAAAAACCAAACATCATGCCTCGGAAAAACTGGATGTTTTAAGAAGATCAGCTGGAATATCTAGAATGGATAGAATACGAAATAAGAGAAATTATGGGTGTACAAGAGGAGCCGGACATCATAGACATTATAGAAAAGAAAAGATTGCAGTGGTATGGTCATGTCAAAAGAATGCCAGAGCAAAGATTGCCAAAAATTGTTATGGAATGGATCCCAATAGAAAGGAGGAAGAGAGGAAGACCGAAGAAAACTTGGATATAAGGGGTACAAGCAGCTATGAATATCAGAGGAATGGAGGAAGATCGATGGATGGACAGAGAGGAATGGTGTTTGGTTTCCGGAAGACGGCAGCTACCATGATACCGGATGATGATGATAATGATGATGATAAAAGTATTTTAATACGTGTTGTACATTTAGTACAAAAAATGCCAACACTAACTTACGGGATAGAAATAATCGGATAACATTTAACAGTGTCTGAACTAGAAACACTAGAAAAAATAAAAGCCACTTACTTATAGAAGGCGATTGAAGTCTCCAAGACCACGCGATCGAGAATTGAACATTTGCTCGCAAGGGAGAGATTTCTCATTGAAGACCTAAGGACAAAATTGATCTTGCTTAGTACAAAGCTTCGGACCAACTTTTAAGAAGACTTAGGAAGAAAAGAGGAGAAACTCCAACAGAATTCTTCGGCACAGGAGCAATGATATACCGAGAATGCACAAGAGAAAACTTCGAATTGCGACACGTAATAACAAGACTGGCAGTCCATGGGTTTCACCATCTCATCTGCAAGACCACAACATACCACGAACCAAACCAATCGTGCGAGTGTACATTGTGTAACAAAACATGTGAACGCTACCATATCGAATTATGCACAAAGAGGACAAAATCATTAAACCAGTATGCAAAGCACAGATAGTAAAATCTCACGTTAATCTTAATGACATTTGGCTGCTATTAGAATAATAATAATATTTAGTACATTTAATGAAAATTATTTATTGCGGAAACGATATATTTAGAGAAAGAGTTATGTGGGCTTTAAAAAGAAAAAGAAAAAAAAAAGTGAGACAAGATAAATCAACAAACATTGCAATTTTGGATGCTAGTTTCATATGTGAATTGAAAGTAAAAATGAGCGGAGAAGGTGATTTTCACGGTTCACCAGGAAACATTTTAAAAGCAGTCCAAGATGCAACTATTAATATACTTCCAGAAAAGTCAAGGAAAGTTTATGTAAATAATTATATGAAATCATAATTAAAGTGTATTTTACGTTTTGTTGAACCTGTATTTTATGTTTTGATAGCGGACTAAAGGACTTCCAGATAAAGTGAGACCAAAATTAAGATGGACTGACCAACCACATTTTGAGATCTCAGAGGAACAGGCTCAAATGACCTAAATCTAAAAAAAAATGTTGATGATGGTGATAATAAATAATAATTATAATAATAATATTGTTTTTTTTCTGAGTTTTGTGCTCCTAAGCAAATAAAAAAATGTATTAAGTCTAGGTAATCATATAAAGTAAAGTGATCCCACAACAGGCCCGGAGGTCCTTGGGGTAGTAGGAGGTTAAGGCTCCCACTTTTTCTAGACAATCGGCACTTTATGTCAGCCGGGTTGTCCGCCCTGCGTGACGGCCGCCTTTACCCCCAGAACAAGCGTCTGGTACTCATTTACGTTAGAGGCTGAGTCGACCCCAGGGCCATGGTGCCGCCAGAGGGTTTGGGTCAGTTTAAAAATCCTGACCCCAACGGGACTTGAACCCTCGACCCTCTGGCTTGTAGCTCAGTGCCTTAACCACTACGCTACGGCGTGCCCCAATAATATTTAGTAGGCCTACATTTAATGAAAATTATTTATTGCGGAAACGATATATGTAGAGAAAGAGTTATGTGGGCTTTAAAAAAAAAAAGAGACAAGATAAATCAACAAACATTGCAATTTTGGTGCTAGTTTCATATGTGAATTGAAAGTAAAAATGAGCGGAGAAGGCAATTTTCACGGTTCATCAGGAAACATTTTAAAAGCAGTCCAAGATGCAACTATTAATATACTTCCAGAAAAGTCAAGGAAAGTTTATGTAAATAATTATATGAAATCATAATTAAAGTGTATTTTACGTTTTGTTGAACCTGTATTTTATGTTTTGATAGCGGACTAAAGGACTTCCAGATAAAGTGAGACCAAAATTAAGATGAACTGACCAACCACATTTTGAGATCTCAGACGAACAGGCTCAAATAACCTAAATCTAAAAAAATTGTTGATGATGGTGATAATAAATAATAATTATTATAATAATATTGTTTTTTTTCTGAGTTTTGTGCTCCTAAGCAAATAAAAACATGTATTAAGTCTAGGTAATCATATCAGCTTAAAAATGTTATACTTGATAGATTCTAGCTTTAAGGGTAGAAAGTAGTTTTTGCATATCATTCTCTAGGTTTACTGATTATTGTAATTGGTCTATATTGCCCATTAGCGGAATAGTTCATAACTAGTTTAGTCCATTATTGAAAAATAAGATAAATTAACGACCGGATATTTATAAATAATAATGTATTTAGGCCTAATTCCTATGTAGCAGCCTAACAATTTATGGATAATATTCTAATTTGTAAAGAGTGTCAAATTTAAGAGTAATATGATGCTACACTCTTATAAATTTTAGAAATTTTACAAAAAAAGAAGGAAGCATTAAGGCAAAGAAAGAATAGGCCTTTTACTTTCTGATCACTTTCACCCTTTTTCTATCCTTAATTACTATATAGGCCCTACTTAAATTTTCCACATCTAGACCAAATTCTGTTGTAAGAGGCATTGGAATCCATACTCTATAGCATAAAAACGTAGGCCTATTGAAATATCCCTATTAGTTTCTTTCTACACAATTTTTTAGTTGTTTTTTCATAAGTAATGCCACGAGTGATTTTCAAATTAATCGATAAATTCACGATGTTACGAAGTGAGGAGTGAATTTATGTAGAGAATTTGGAAATCAAGAGTGGCATTTGTTAGGACTATTTAACGAATAAAATTAAGCTGTTTACTCACAAATCTTTATTAATGTCACGAAGTGAGGAGTGAATTTATGTAGAGAATTTGGAAATCAAGAGTGGCATTTGTTAGGACTATTTAACGAATAAAATTAAGCTGTTTACTGACAAATCATTATTTAATTATAGTTATTTTAAAATATTTATATATTTAATGTAAACGGCGATGTTTGAAAACAAAAGAGACGTTATGTTTCACTTATTCATCACTGCAACCAGATCATATTATTTATTGTAAGAATGCACCCTAGTGGATAAAACATGAAACACATCAAGCTGTATATTAATTAATTTGTGATGTCCTATGATGTAAATATGACAATTATGTTTTTCTGGAACGTTATTACCTGGGAATAAATGTGTTTAAGAAAGTGCAAACAGTGGTTTCTTTTTTTTTTTGTGGCCTAATCAGTTGCTACAAATGTTTTTATATTATCTCCCGCAATCACGATAAGGATACATACGTGCACTATATATACAATCTGGTAGCCACATGCGGTCACTGCAAAATAATGCTAGGGCCTATTCAGAATGTTAAAAAGGAGGAGCTTGATTTTACAGTGATAAAATTAGACTCATAAAATCCAGGCGAAAAAGACTGTAGTTGGTTGTAAGTAAAAAATCATTGAAATGTGATTGGTCATTGACTCCCATTTGGGGCATGAGTTAAATAGTCAGATAAATTATTCTGGTATTTTTGTACTTCTGAACTCTACGACATTAATGATTATCATATAGAAATGCTATGCCAGTGTAATATAAAAGAAAAATATTAATATACATTTGT
This sequence comes from Diploptera punctata, assembly GCA_030220185.1. NCBI lineage: Eukaryota > Metazoa > Arthropoda > Insecta > Blattodea > Blaberidae > Diploptera > Diploptera punctata. Next base: position 1,983,238 of record JASPKZ010010287.1, on the reverse strand, counting down.
TTGATCACAGATAACTTAAGGGTAATTAAAAATATAAACACATTTGAACTAAACAAAAAGAAAGGGCAAGGAAGAGGCTGATTCAAAAGAAAAAAATAATATAAGGTACTAAAAGGTGTTGTCTAGACTACTTAATATACTGTATACAATAAATAAGCCCGGAGGTTCGGACGTCAAAATATTACACAGAGACGGTGTCGGGTTACAAATACAACTGGCTGACATTATCTGCCAGTGAGTGGCATACTGTCATGTACCTATTCGACGTTATCAGATAGATTGGATTTTTTTATTGACTTCTCTCTGGGATGGTATGACATAATATCTTTATTTTATTTTCACTTTTTTTCTAAAAACTGCATGGCGCGACAGGCCTAGAAGGTCCTTGGCCTATCCAGCTGCTGGCCTCACATCCACATGTGTTAATCACAGATGATCATCCAGCCAGTGTAAAGGTGGCATGTGGTCAGCATGTCGGGTCCCCAGCCGCTATAGCTGGTTTTCTTAACCTGGAGTCGCTATTTTACTGTAGTTACCAAAATGCATCACGATGCTGGTCCCATACTGGTCGAAATACCATGAGAAAATTCCCTCCTCCATGCTGAACCGAGCCAGCGCAAGTCCCGTAGCTCTGCGCCGAGGTATCTTGCCTAAACCACTCGACTACAGTGCGGGACGAAGGTAAAGTGATCCCATTACAGACCTAGAAGGCCCTTGGTAGAAGGAGGGAGGTTAAGGCTCCCATTATTATTGACAATCGACACTTGTTGTCAGTATGTGACGGCCGCCTTTACCCCATATCAAGCGTCTGATACTCATTTCTGCTAGAGGCTGAGTCACCTCCAGGGACATAGTGTCGCCAGTAGGTTTGGGTTAGTTTAAAAATCCTGACCCCCACCGGGACTCGACCCTCAACCTTCCGGCTTGTAGCGCATTAGGGGAGCATTACGTCATTTAATTCTAGCGCATGGGCAGTACGACTGCATTTAGTTCGCTATCAAGGTAAAAGTTAACTAGCCTATACTGTCCAATGTGTTGATTTCGATGAAGCGTGCATTTTCGCCTAATCCATTTATCCGATGCAAAAGTTCGCTTTATGTGTTTCACAATGCAGTTTATTTTCTACATTCGATGTCCTAACCTCCATTTCTGATCGTTAAGTCTCCGAATTGGCATTTGCTACATAATTAATAATTATTTATTGTAGGCTAATACTATCTTCAAAAAAGGAAGTCGCCAAATCCAAGATAACTATCGTGGAATTAGCTTGTTGAACTCTGGATATAAAATTTTTGCTAATATAGTTGAGAATAAATTGAAAAAAAAATGAAAATATAATTGGAGAAGAGCAGAATGGATTCAGAAAGGGTAGATCTTGTACAGATGGATTCTTCACTGTAAAACTACTATTAGAAAAACACAAGGAATTCAATATAGAAACTCATATCGCCTTTGTTGACTTCATAAAGGTTTTTGACAAAGTAGACAGAAATATATTATTAAAAATTTTAGCTGACGATAACGTTCCACAACAATATATTACTAATATCTTCAACTTCTATAAAGATAATGAAATCTCTGTTAAACAAGATGGCAAACTATCTTCTTGGAAAAAGATCAACACTAGAGTAAGACAGGGATCTGGACTTTCACCGGTGCTTTTCATTATATATATATGAATAGAATAATAAACGAATGAAGGAAAACACAACGAGGATATATACCCATCAATAGGAACCTCAAACTCGATGTTATTCTTCTTGCAGACGATTTAGCTCTTCTGGCACTTTCCGAAAATGATTTGCAACGATCAATTTATAATTTACAAAAAAATAGCTGGAAATTTAATATGGAAATATCAATTAACAAAACTGAAATTATGGCATTTCATGGGAAGGACCCCATACAAAGTAAAATCTGTCTCCAGAAAAAAATTTTAGAGAGATCTAATCAATTTAAATATCTTGGATATTATCTCTCTATCTGGGATGAAAAGGATATCCCTGAAAAAATTACTAGTTATAATAAAAGTTTAGGAATTATTAATCAAGTTATAAAACCATCCCTTATACAAAAAAAACACCAGATTACGTTTATATAACACTTTGGCTAGACCAGTGTTGACCTATGGTAGTGAAGCATGGACACTAAAAAGACAAGATGAAAGCAGAATAACGGCTTGTGAAATGAGATTCATGCGCAGAACAGCTGGTTACACCAAATGGAATCGGAAAAGGAACACCGATATCTTAAAATAATTGAAAACTACGCCAATTTTGGAGTATATTAAACAGTACCAACTAAATTGGAAACACCATCTTGAAAGAATGAGATCAAATCGGTTCCCCAAAGCTGTTTATAATTATATACCAAGAGGACGAAGATCACTGGGCCGTCCTATGAAACGCTGAAGGGAAAATTTTCTATAGGATCGTAACATGCCTTGGCCTAATACTTGGAAGGAAGAAGAAGGAATTAAAAGTTGATCCCAAATTTGAGAGTTTGATTAGTAGCAAGTCCAAATTCGGAGACTTGTTAATTATCACATTGCACAGATAACACATTATGTTCATTTGAGAGATAGTATTGAAAACAAGAGAAAGTGCTGTGAAGGAAATACCTTAATTACAAATAAAACATTTAAATTCTTAACTGGAATTGTTAATGCAACGAAAATCAATTGTGAAGCAATAAATTAAATTTTTTATCAATAACTATAAACAGATTTGAACTTAAATGAGATGTAAATAGTATTTAATTTATTTTATCAATTCTATTGTAATGGGTTAATTTAGTAAGCTTTGAAATACTTAATATTAATTATATATATTAATATACAGGGCTTCCAGTATAAAACCGGACACGCCTCACGGGGTTTCACCCGTCAGGCTGCGCTCTCTCCTCGTCAGCATTTCACTCTGCCAGCCGCAGAGTGTCCGGTTTTATACTGGAAACTCTATAGTATGGGGAAGGTATTATGAAGACTTCTGATGTAATATAACTAAAAATTACCATTGACTTGTGTACACATTTAATTGCTTATAAATGGCGATAACTATTAATTAAGAAAGAGGAAACAAGTGATTAACTGTTAAAATGGCCGAGTTATACATACATATATATATATATATATATATATATATATAGGCCTATATATATATAAGAAAAATAAGTGTTTGGATTGGATTCGCCTGGTGGTGTAATGGATAACACGCTGAGGTACAGACTCAGAGTTCCGGGTTCGAATCCCGTCCAGGCATTTATTTTTCTTATCATTCCATATATATGTAAGTATGTATATAGGCCTATATATGATATGAAAAGAAAAAATGAATGCTTGAGTCGGGATTTGAACACGAGTCTCTAAACTCTGTATGTTTAGCGCTCTAACCAACTGAGCTACTCAAGTATTCAAACACAAACATACATTTTTCTTATATGTGTAAAAAAAAAAGTAAAGTGATCCCACGACAGGCCTCAGGAGGCCCTTGGGGTAGTAGGAGGTTAAGGCTCCCACTTTTTTCTAGACAATCGGCACTTTACGTCAGCCGGGTTGTCAGCCCTGCGTGACGGCCGCCTTTACCCCCAGAACAAGCGTCTGGTACTCATTTCCGTTAGAGGCTGAGTCGACCCCAGGGCCATAGTGCCGCCAGAGGGTTTGGGTCAGTTTAAAAATCCTGACCCCAACGGGACTTGAACCCTCGACCCTCCGGCTTGTAGCTCAGTGCCTTAACCACCACGCTACGGCGTGCCCCCTTATATATATATATATATATATATATATATATATATATAATAATAAAAAAAATAAGTGTTTGGATTGGATTCGCCTGGTGGTGTAATGGATAACACGCTGAGGTACAGACTCAGAGTTCCGGGTTCGAATCCCGTCCAGGCATTTATTTTTCTTATCATTCCATATATATGTATATATATATATGATATGAAAAGAAAAAATGAATGCTTGAGTCGGGATTTGAACACGAGTCTCTAAACTCTGTACGTTTAGCGCTCTAACCAACTGAGCTACTCAAGTATTCCAACACAAACATACATTTTTCTTATATGTGTAGTATTCACAATGCACACATGAGGTAGCGGGAAGACGTTCCAACTACCATCTAGCGGCCACCATAACAGGTAAGCAAATTTTTAAAGAGAGTATTTACTTTATAGCAGTAACACTTGTATATTTAGATGTTATAACTAGGCCTATATATATATAGTTTTAACATCTAAGTATATATGCCTATATGAGGGGTTATGAGCAAAAGTGGACCAAGTCTAAATATTGAAAATCCTTGGTTTATGTGAATTTGGCTTCAAACTTTTAATATTTTTTCAGAGCAATAGTGAACCAAGTATTGTATCTTTTTTTTTTTTCATTGTAAAAGTAATGTTTTATTCTTAATCTGCAATTAAATGCATTACTTTAACGTTATATCAGTTTTTTTTATCAAAAGAGTAAAATTTGGACTTTGTCCCCTTATATACAGGCCTATGGCCTATATTTTTAAACATTTTAGCTTTTGAAGCAAATGATTACAGCTAATTAAATGTAATGTAAAAATGATAATTCTACTAGCAGTTATATCATATAATCGTCAGTTTTCACAAATTTATTTTCTGTTCTTTAGGCCCTTGAGAAATTAAGCTGCTGAATTTGAATGACCAGTATTCATGGAAGTACAGTAGCCTATAACAAAATTAACCCGTGAATTGGCAAAACACTAATTTATCGTACTAGATAGGCCTATTTACATGTTTTTATGATTCGTTTTTAAAACATCTTAATGATGGAAAAATTATATTTCAAAAGAAAAATATACGCCTAGGCTGGAGTTTGAACCCAGGACCTTTGACTCTCTACGTCAATGCTCTTTCCAAGTGCGCTACCCAGGCTTCTAACCTGAAAGTATATTTTTCTCTCATACATAGTTAATTGCCTAACCCCATATGCTACGAGCCGTTGCTACGACTTTTGAAAATGGCGGCTTCTTTATTAAGAATACTTTTTTTTCCGTAGCATTTGGAGTTACGGAATTAACTATGTATAAGAGAGAGAAATACACGTTTAGATTGGAGGCCTAGGTAGCTCACTTGGAAAGAGCATTTACATAGAGAGTCACAGGTCCTGGGTTCAAACCCCAATCTAGGCGTATATTTTTCTTTTCAAATACTATTTAAATGTATCGGACCGCATTGTAAACCAAATCATAACTTACTAGTTATTAATATTATGTAATTCGACATACATTATGTATAGCCTAATACCTTTTCGTTTTTTTTTCTATTGTTTTACTAAGGGTGGTTTCACCAACATAGGTAACTGTATTACGCCAGTTTAAGCTATGCATTATACATGGGGAAAACTGGCGTAATACAGTAACCTCTGTTGGTGAAACTGACCCTAAAAATGTTAAGTAAACCGACATAAACATTTAGCACATGATAAATTAAAGAATAAAACATTTCAAATATAATAAATTCTAAACAAGAAATAAAATAAAGCCCTACATAATTATTTAGCATTACAGGTATTAATATAAGATCCACAGATAAAATATTTATCATTTTCATTAATAAATACAACTGAAGGAAGACGGCTATAAACAATCATATTAGCATTATGCCAATCTTTTAGTATTTAACTTTTAAAATAGTAAATCTACAATCGTATTTTACAAGAATAGTAAAAATTAATGAGTAAACACATCGCAAATATAAAACCATTTTATTACAGATAAAATCTCCACTTTCCAGATGCCCCAACATATGAAATGGATTACAATTCCGCCAGAGCCTGGGGAGAAAGCCAGAAATGAAATAAAAGACAAGCTGGTAGCATTTTAAAAAAAAGGCAGGCTAAAGTGAAGGTAACTAATTGTTTTTACATATCACCAATGTTTAGTGAATATTAAGAGCTACTTAAATCGTCTTAGAGTAAGAACCGATATTAATAATTACTCTACGATAATTTCACTCACACAGTTCCTAAAGTTAGACTTACTATATATATAAGGGTTATAATTTTTTGGACTTTTGTGAAATCAAATATTTCTTGTACAATGAATGGGTGAACTTTTGCTTAGAAACATTGAAAAAGACCTTCATTTCATTGAACTTCAAGAAAAGGTCACCCCCAAATTAATATTAAATATTGATATATAAATATATTTGGGGGGTGACCTTCTCTTGAAACTCAGCGAAATGAAGGCCTTTTTCAATGGTTTTAAGTAAAAGTTCACCCAATCATTGCACAGGAAATATTTTACACCCATTCATTGTACAGGAAATATTCTTTTGGACTTTTGTGAAATAAATTATTTCCTGTACAGTGAATGGGTGGACTTTTACTTAAAACCACTGAAAAATGTCTTCATTTCATTGAGCTTCAAGAAAAGGTCACCCCCAAATCAATTTTAAATATTGATATATAAATATATTTGGGGGTGAACTTTTCTTGAAGCTCAGTAAAATGAAGGCCTTTTTCAATGGTTTTAAGTTAAAAGTTCATCCATTCATTGCACAGGAAATATTTTATTTCACAAAAGTTCAAAAACATATATCCCTTATATATATATCGCTTTAAATCCATTAATAAGTTTCCTCCTGAAGCCCACTGTCTAAGTTAAGATAATTTTGTATTCAGGAAGTTGTTAGAATGTAATTCATTCTATGTAATTAACGAGTTTTTAAACGATTCAATTAATTTTATATTTTAATTTTAAATTAGATATAAATTATGTATCTTATTGTTCTTTTATGACGTCATATGTTATGGTTGCTTCTGACATGAATGATAAATTAATATTACACCTAGAAGATCACTGCCACAAGTCAAAAAAGTGATTCTTTTTGATCCTTTAAACATTGCTATCAAAATGAACGTAAAAATGTAAATTATAGTTAAATGTCAACAAAAACTTGAGCATTCTAAAAGCTTATAGTGACTTCACAATTTAAAAACAATCTTTATCCTATATAAACATGAACGTCTGTGAGTCTGTCTTTTGTGGACTCAAAACTACTTGCCAGATCTGAATCGGGTTTTTACCATCACCTGGAGAAACTCGCAATAAACATTTTTATCTTTCAAAATTAGATTAAAAGTACGGATTTAATTAAAAAAACTTTTCCAACAACACAATGTTAGTGCTGTAATATTATTAAATGTTTAACAATTGAGGAGTCTAATGAGAGAGGGAGCTATCCCACATTGAGAAAAAATGGAAGTAAATTGCGTTTTGTACAATAAAGCATTATATTACAACTTTATTTGTACTATAAAGGGGGTAACTTTTTCTTAACGTATTGTTACGTAAACTATGCAAAAGGAAAAATATAGGCCTAATGTATATTATACTTTTTTTTAATTATTTTTCACTGACAGTAATTAATATTAATTACAAAGAAATAAATTTTAAATTTATTCATTTAAATTTGTATATATATTTAAAAAAATAAAAATTGTCTTGGAGATGGTAACTATGTAGCCTATAATAAATGTATAAACAACCATGTCTTGAAAATGATCTGACATAAGGTGATTGAAACGTCGACGTAATAAATTTATGCTTTGACTGAGATAACGTTCATTTCTTTGTAATTATAATAAGGAAAAATATAAATTTTAATATAAATAGCGTCCCGCGCCGTAGCCGAGTGGTTAAGGCAGGATGCCTTGGCGCAGAGCTACGGGACTTACGCTGGTTCGAGTCTGCATGGGGAAGATATTTCCTCATTGTATTTCGGCCAGTATAGGACCGGTGCCCACCCAGGATCGTGAGGCATTTGGGTAGCTACAATAATTAGCGGCTCCAGGTTGAGGAAATCAGCTATAACGGCTGGGGGACCACATGTCACCTCTACACTGGCTGATGATCATCTATCTCTGTGATTGACACATGTGGATGTGTGAGGCCAGCAGCCGGCTGGTAGGCTAAGGGCCTTGTAGGCCTGTCGCGCCAGGAGTAATAAAATATAAATACCACTGATCATAAAGTGGCATAGTTCCCTCTCTCACTAAACCCCTCAATTGCAGTAAATATATATTTTAATTGCCATTTCTTTGTGTGGGCCTACATTTTAATAAACTGTTTAAATTATTTTGTCTACCCGAACAACATTACGGGTTCCGCTAGTAGTAAACAAAAATGTGTTTTTTGCCTTTCCGGCAAATGAGCATTTTTTTGAGTTGTGATAGTATTCTTCTAGGTGTGTGATATTGAGGAAGACGATACAAAATCGTTTTCTTGGAAAATTTGACTGTGATCATTTTCGCTGTCACCCTTCATTTGAAAATGAAAACATTCTGGCCTACTGAATCTTCAATCCAAATTCATTTTATATATTTGTGTGTATTTGTTATAATTATAGTTGTTTTGTCAGTATTAGTAATTTTACGAATTGAGATAAAAATAGTTTTCTTTTGGCTGAAATAGCCCTACTATAAAATTGTTGTCTACATTTTTTAATTACAATCGTTATCATTCAATAAAAATTCAATAATTTACTATATAATGGCACTTTCAATAAAAATAATAAACATTCGTTAAATCAGTCTAAATTATCTACAGACCTATAATGTAGGCTATGTAGAACACAAACCTTGACATTTTGTACTTGAATCACGCGATTTCTCTAACCTCTCATTGGCTAGATTTTCATTTATTTCATTAGACATGTCCACATCATCTTCTAAAGAATGTAATCCGCCATCTTGCACTTGCATCGTTACTCCAGAAGTCACCATCAGTTCTTCCAATACGTTCCAGTACTGATTAAGATTTATTCTAGCTGAACTGGTTAACTTTCTAGGTAGCATTGGTTTCATAGGCTGTAACAAAACCACATTTTAGCATGCCTATCAGTGTTGACAACGCCAGTAACATATGCATTGATTCTTGATTGTAGTAACTAACTCACTGGCACTATGAAACCCATAGGTTCATGGCCGAGCGGACATAAGTTCTCTATACATCCCTATCCTGAGCTAATGTTTTCCAATCATTCCTTGTGTAATCTACTTCACTCAAATCATAGTTAATGTTATTCTCCCACCTCATTCTTGGTCTACCAACTGAGCGTTTTCCCTCTAGTTTTCCTACAAGAAGCTTCCATGCACGTCTTTCATTCCCCATTCGTGCCAAATGTCCTGCCATTACAGTCTACGAGACTTAACTGTTCTTATTATATCTGATTTACATTAGATTAATAATAATAATAATAATAATAATAATAATAATAATAACAATAATAATAATAATAATAATAATGTTTTATTTATTCTAGCAGAGTTAAGGCCATAAGGCCTTCTCTTCCACTCAACCAGCACAATTACAAAAAAAAAAAATGACAATATATAATTATATATATGGGGCACGCCGTAGCGTAGTGGTTAAGGCACTGAGCTACAAGCCGGAGGGTCGAGGGTTCAAATCCCGTTGGGGTCAGGATTTTTAAACTGACCGAAACCCTCTGGCGGCACTATGGCCCTGGGGTCGACTCAGCCTCTAACGGAAATGAGTACCAGACGCTTGTTCTGGGGGTAAAGGCGGCCGTCACGCAGGGCTGACAACCCGGCTGACATAAAAAGTGCCGATTGTCTAGAAAAAGTGGGAGCCCTAACCTCCTACTACTCCAAGGGCCTCCGGGCCTGTTGTGGGATCACTTTACTTTATATATATATATATATATATATATATATATATATATATATATATATATACTATACTAATTATAAAGAGTTAAAGATAAGTTATATTAAACGTAGCAATGTAAATTTCATGTACAAACAAATTTTGTACGATAATAACGATACTAATACTTATGGTAATGATAATAATAATAATAATAATAATAATATAATAATAATAATAATAGTATAAATATGATAAATTATACGATAAACACCAGTTAATATATGTACCTTACACTCGGTAATGATTAATGATGAAGTCGAGGTTAGAGAAAATATAAATTTAGAATTCTTTTAAAAGATGTCAATGCCCAAATGTTTAATTTGTACATAACATTTTATTCAGTTGTAATTTAAGTTAATTAATTTATATTTATAAAAATTATGATAATTTATTGTACTTTATTTTATAGCAAATTCATTTTCATTGAAATGTGGGAATGACAATTTTTTTTTTCAATGCTACCAGGTTGTCTTTAGGACATTTCTGGTATTTGCTCCTGACATGGCGGAATTGTAACCTACTTGTTAAGTTGGGGCGCCTGGAAGGCGGAATTACGTTACCTCGATGATATGATAGATTATGAATTATAAAGAAGCAACAGGATAGCCGTTAAACCTAAATTTGACCTAAATCCAGATCATGGGCGACCATAGGAATAATTCCCTTTAAAAAAACAATCTTGTGTTTTGACCGGGAATTGAACCCGAGACTCCATGAACTGTAGTCAGACAATCCATGAGGCAAGTCTGATAAAATATTTAGCCCATAGAAAAATAATTATTGTGGTGGTCAAATGACAAACAAATACGGCATGGTACATATTTCGTGACATTTTTATCCAAAATTAAGGGAAACTTGAAAATATTTAGAAGCAGCCCTATTCCCTCTGGAGAAGTTAGACATCTGCTTGCGACATCAGACACCAAGCTGATATTGTTTACAGTTGAAAAAATGTACAAGCTTCAACAATTAAAGCAAGTGAAATAAAGTTATTGTACAAATGTATTTAAAAAAAAATTTAAGTTACATTTTATTGGTCATATTTTAGTAAACACATGTCAACAACTAGCTAACTTATTGCACTATAGAAACTGGTGGTTGATGGCCGCGCGGATATGCTGTAAGCAGTCCAATATCTTTATCAAGAGCTAATATTTTCCAATATAACTAACCTCCTTAAGTTACGGTTGATGTTATTCTTCCACCTCATTCTTGTCCTAACTATTGGCACTTTCCCTCTGATTTTATAAAAAAAGTTTCTATAACCCATTAAATTTTTTCCCACACTCTTCAAAATAACATTTATTTATATACAAGGTCTATTAAAAGTTATTTGCCATTTATAAATATTAACATTTATGAGGCAATTAGGTGCTTCATTTAGGTTTTTATTTACAGAAATGTGTTAATAGATTATACACTAGTATATAGATTATACACTAGTATATTTGTTAATTAGAGTAGCCCAGAGGTAAATATTTTAGAATACAGTTTACTAAAGAAATAATTTAGCCAAACTTTATATTTTGCCGGGGTTCTACCTATTAAGGAGGACCAAAATGGATCGCTCACCGCCAACACTTAAGTGATGGCCGCAGAGCTTTCCATCTATCTATCTATCTAAACATTAGGCTTATACTCTTTGTTCTGCAAAACTGAGGAGCAAAAAATAAACTTGCATAAATGTTGAATATTAAAAATGTTTTTTATGTGATCGATGAATTCACATGTTAGCATGTATATAATAATAATAATAATAATAATAATAATAATAATAATAATAATAATAATAATAATAATAATAATAATAATAATAATAATAACAATAATAATAATAATGTTGGCTACAATGTGGAAAGAGATATTGACTCCAAAATAAATAAATTTCAGACGGTGTGTGGAACAATACAGAGAACATTCAAAAATAAAATTAGAAAAGAAACCAAGATAAAAATGTATAATGTTATGGCGGTTCCCACAATATTGTATGGATGTGAAACTTGGGCTCCAGTGAAAAGACAGAAGGATAGAATACATACGGCAGAGATGCGGTTCCTAAGACAAGTAAAAGGGTGTACAAGACTTGATAGAATAAGAAATGAGGATATAAGAGAAGAACTGAAAGTACAGCCTTTATTGGATAAAGTCACAAATTACAGACAGAAATGGATTGATCACATGGATGGAATGAGTAAGGAGAGATATCCATTGTTAGCCAGAAATTATCAAGCAAGAGGAAGACGTGATGTTGGAAGACCTAGAAGACGTTGGGCTGATGCAATATGAAGTCGGAACGGGCAATTGCCTAATCCCTGGAGTGATGATGATGATGATTATGAATAATAATAATAATACAATAATAATATTATTATTTAAATAAATAAAAATAAAACTTGGTTTATATGACTTTCATATTTAAGTAAAGTAAAGTGATCCCACAACAGGCCTCAGGAGGCCCTTGGGGTAGTAGGAGGTTAAGGCTCCCACTTTTTCTAGACAATCGGCACTTTATGTCAGCCGGGTTGTCAGCCCTGCGTGACGGCCGCCTTTACCCCAGAACAAGCGCCTGGTACTCATTTCCGTTAGAGGCTGAGTCGACCCCAGGGCCATAGTGCCGCCAGAGGGTTTGGGTCAGTTTAAAAATCCTGACCCCCAACGGGACTTGAACCCTTGACCCTCTGGCTTGTAGCTCAGTGCCTTAACCACTACGCTACGGCGTGCCCCACTTTCATATTTATTACAATATAAATTCGTAACAGCTGTTTCGGTACTTTGCACCTTCTCATACATGATTTCAAATGAATGAATTTTGCAATTATATATTAATAATAATAATAATAATAATAATAATAATAATAATAATAATAATAATAATAATAATAATAATAATAATAATAATAATAATAATAATAATAATAATAATAATAATGCTTTATTTTAGCTGGCAGAGTTAAGGCCATAAGGCCTTCTCTTCCACTCACCCAGCAATTAATAGAATTATACAAAAATTACATACATATTACAATTTTAAGATATTATTAAAATACAGACTAAACAAAATACAATGGTGATGTGATATAATACTAGCTAATAATTAAAATAATATAAAATAAAGTAAGTAGCTTCCTAAATGATTATTTATAGAATGCTATATGTAGTTGTTATGCAGTTAATGTTTTCATTGTGTCGAACTTAAGATATCAGTTAATTTGTATTTAAATAATGATAGCGAATGACAGTCCCTGACATGACTGGGAAGTGAGTTCCATGCTCCAGTCATAGATAAACTCCAGCACATAACAATTGTAACTATGCAACTGAATGTAAACAAACATTTTTTTAAATAAACAATCTCTATTACATATTTAAAAGAGATGATTCCTTTTAATATAGTTGGGAATTTTACTGCCTATTGCTATTCTTAATTTTATTTATCATAAGTAATGCCACGAGTGATTTCCAAATTATCGATAAATTCACGACTCACGAAGTGAGGAGTGAATTTATCTAGAGAATTTGGAAATCAAGAGTGGCATTTGTTAGGACTATTTAACGAATAAAATTAAGCTGTTTACTCACAAATCATTATTTAACCATAGTTATTTTAAAATATTTATATATTTAATGTAAACGGCGATGTTTGAAAACAAATGAGAAACGATAGGTACGCTTCTACTGCTTCATTTGTTTATCACTGCAACCAGATCATACTATTTATTGCCAAAGGAACGCAATATTGTAAGGAGGAGCTTTCTTTAATATGGTAATTATAACACTGATAAATATTTGGTGAAACACGACTCTGATTGGTTGTAAAACAGAAATCATTGAAACGTGATTGGTCATTGACTCCCATTTGGGGCATGAGTTAAATAGTCTCTACAATTTGTAAAAAATCTAAATTTTCTCCCTTTGTTATGAACATGTATATAAAACTATAAAACCTGAATCAAAACAATGATCGTATTGGAGTAGACGGTTAGCATACTTTGAAGTACCTAAATTTATGTTACGAATTTATATTGTAATAAATATGAAAAAAGTTTTATTTTTATTTAATTACATAAATATGGATTTTCATCAGGCAAACGCCAAATCAATTGATTATACAATAATAATAATAATAATAATAATAATAATAATAATAATAATAATAATAATAATAATAATAATAATACTTGTACAATAACAATATAATAATAATAATAACAGGTTAATGGGGACAACAACATAACAGTGAGCAATAATGTTCTTTTTAGGAAATCAGATACCGGAGATATAATAAGAAGAGCTAAGTCTGGTAGACTAACATGGGTAGGACATGTGGCACAAATGGGGAAGAAAGAGGGGCATGGAATCTTGTAGGAAAACCAGAGGGAAAGCGTCCAGTAGGTTGGACAAAAATGAGGTGGTACAATAACATTAACCAAGATTGGAAGGAAGTAAATTATACAGGGGATGATTGGAAAATATTCGTTCAGGTTTGAGATGTAATGAGAGGGTATGTCTGCGCGGCCATGAACCTACGGGTTCGATAGTACCAGTATTTAGTTTTTTTAATCTTTATTGTTATGAATAATTTTCCATTATTTAAGAAATTCAATTGGAATTTTTATTTTTCTAAATGTTGTACCAGTTTAGATGTTTATACAGTAATTATTGGCGGATGATCTTCTATCTTCAAATTCTAATTATTGTTTATTGGGAGCATTAAGACTAAATAATAATATTAATAATAATAATAATAATAATAATAATAATAATAATAATAATAATAATAATATATTAAAAATAAATTTTGCAATTGATGAGAGAATAATGAAAAATTAGTCAATTTCATTAAAAAAACTTAAATATGGTAGGGAATTAAAAAAAAAGTTGACACTTACCTGTCTAAAACTTCTGGTCCACGATATCGATGACGTCACCTCCAAGTGGGCGTGGTTCAATGATCTCTCAAAATCTGCGAGGGACGAACGAGTTTCGGTCACCAAACTTCGCCCAATGCACATGACTTTCCCCAAAAATGGATTTTGGAACTTCTTTTTTTTTAATTATTTTTTTTTTCAGATAGCTTAAAAAAACTGGTAGCTGCTTGGACATGTATGCTTAAGCGATGCTTAGCTGCATGTGATTGATGTGAAGTGGTGTGTGTGTCTGTAGGTAGCTTTACCAAGGTCTGTACATGCCTTGGGCAGAGCAACTTGCCTTTTATAGATGTACGCGTGCTGCGCTCGCGCGCTTCCCGCCTAGGCAGGTGTCAGGTGTGTGCCGGGCACCCTCCCGCCTTGTCCACTAACCGTGGGAACCTCACTGCAGAGCTTTCCCAGGAAGAAGTTTCAAAAACCACCTGCCTTCTCATTTATACTGCCCTTATTTTCTTGGTCTCAGGGGTTTAAATAAGAAAAAGAAATGGAAGGTCGCTTATGTAGGGTAATGAGGGAGCATTTCGCGGTGCGAAGGCTTCCACGTGACCATCACGCACACAGACGTGCGTTTCTCGCACAGTAGGTCTAATCATTACTTTGGGGTAGAGGGAAATGAGGTTAGGGAAAAGTTTAAGATCTTTAAAAAAAGAGGGAAAGGTTTATTTTATAACAATGGGCGACTTTAACCATTTTTCGGAAGAGGAAAGATTTTAACAAACAAAGGACACACGACTGGCGCATGTAGATCTACCGGTACTTTAAGGGCGGATTTCTCAACCGAAGTGCAAACCACAACGACTACTACCGTTATTCAAATGTTTCGGACCGCAAAGGAAACAAAATCATGTAAAACTCTCTAAGTTACTATTGTATACCTTATTGTATTTGACACAAACTTAGGTAATTTATAATAATTTGTTTTTTATTGTTTCATAAACAATAATAAACAAATGAAATCAATGTATCTTTTAAGACACTAGTTTTTGAAGACTTTCAGCTGGAATTTCTAGAAGAGATAAAGAAATAAACAGTGTAATTAAACAAAAGATGAATGTTCTAACTTCAATTGTTAATTTCATTTAAAAATATTGAAATGTAAAAAAATTGACAAAAGATAGATTCCCAAGAAAAAATGCTATATATATTGTTTCGCTAATTTAAGGGTTAATTATAATTAATTAATTTTTTTCTGCACTGTATCGTATGTCATTTTATTACTTATTATTGTCAATGCTAATAAAGATTTTGGTAATTTCGATTGAGAGTTATATCGACATCAAAGATTGCGACCTCGATGTTGGATTAATAATATTATTACAGTAGGCTTAGGTAGTTTAGATTTTAGTCAGAGAGTATAAAAAATCAAATATATTTAACCTATAGGCCCTATATATAATTCTTTTGTACGTGTGTTTGTTGGTCTACTCCTCCTAAACAACTGGACCGATTTTGATGAAATTGTGTGTGTGTGTATGGTTGGGTCCCTCAATGGTTTAGATTCACAATTTGATCCTCTACAACCATTACGTTTAGGAGTTCACCTAAAGTGAACATTTAAAAATCGTTCCAGCGGTTACAATTTTCGATGTTTGACACCGAAACTCAGTATATCGAATTAAAATAAACCGAGGTAGGTATTACCAAAAAATGAGCGAAATCCGACAATTAGAAATGGAGGTTTACCTGAAACCCGAAATTAAAAACTCCCTAAGCGACTGGACCGATTTTGATGGAATTTTGCGTGTGTTTGAGTGGGTCCCTGGATGGTTTAGATTCATAATTGGAACCTCAAAAACCATTAGGTATATGAGTTCACCAGAAGTGAATATTTAAAAATCGCTCTAGCGGTCACAATTTTCAATGTTTCACAACGAAATTCAATATATCCTATTAAAACAAACAGAGGTAGGTATTATCAATAGATGAGCGAAATCCGACAATTGGAAGTGGAGGTTTACCGAGAATCCAAAATTAAAAATAGAGAAGCAAACGCCATGTTTGGTTCGTCTCAGCGTATAGGCGTACAATTTAGTTAACCTTCAATATTTCTTTTATTTAAGCGCAACAACGCACGCCGAGTATTGGCTAGTAAAATTATAAAATTTACCTTGTTTCGCAGTCTCCTAAACAAATGTGGCAAAAAATGTAATATCAACAAAACAACAAGACAAGACAAGACTAGACTATGTGTTAGAAGAGTAGGACCACCTTCATGTGCCCATACACGCCAAATGATCTCCGCCCGACCAGCCAAGCGAGCACTCAGTTCGACCCGTGCGCCCACTCGGCAGCCGAGAAGGAATCAACATGGCGGGTTATCCCGTGGCCTGTCCCTTCCGGCTGCTTTACGGACTTATATGCCCTCTTCAGCCCATTACTTACTTAGTCACTGGCACTATCGAACCCGTAGGTTCATGGCCGCGCGGACATAAGCTCTCCATACATCCCTATCCTGAGCTAATGCCTTCCAATCATTCCCTGTATAATCTACTTCCCTCAAATCATAGTTAATGTTGTTCTCCACCTCATTCTTGGTCTACCAACTGGGTGTTTTCCCTCTGCCTTTCCTACAAGAAGCTTCCATACACGTCTTTCATTCCCCATACGCGCAACATGTCCTGCCCAACGCAGTCTACGAGGCTTAATTGTTCTTATTACATCTGGCTTCCTATAAAGACCATGTAGTTCATTGTTATGAAGTCTTCTCCATTCACCTGTCTGTTCATCTCTCTTTGGTCCAAACATTTTTCCTAAGAACTTTATTCTCAAAAACTCGTAATCTCATGTCCTCCCTTAAAGTAAGAGCCCATTGGTATAGATATATCGACGATTGAGTGATTATTTACTACCGGTCGCAACTAGCCGCAGGTTAGGAGACAAAGGACCAGTGGTCGGACATTAACAAGCCTTAAAAGCTGGTCGTTACTGATGGTCTTAAATTGATGTTCTAGTTTGTTCTTCTTAATCATCTAGAGAAAGACAGCAACCCCTACGATAGCCACCACACCCCAAGAGAAAAGAACGGGAGGACTAAAACTCCTGGCGCGACAGGCCTAGAAGGCTCTTAGCCTACCATCCGGCTGCTGGCCTCACATTCACATGTATCAATCCAAGAGGTAGATGGTCATCAGGCAGTGTAGGAGTGACATGTGGTCAGCATATCGGGTCCCCCAGCCGTTATAGCTGGGTTTCTCAACCTGGAGCCGCTACTTATTGTAGCTACCCAAATGCCTCACGATGCTGGGTGGACACCGGTCCCATATTGGTCGAAATACCATGAGAAAATTTCTTCCCCCATGGAGAGCCGAACCAGTGCAAGTCCCGTAGCTCTGCTCGAAGGCTTCCTGCCTTAACCACTGGGCTACGGCGCGGGACAAAGGGAGGACTAACCGCAAGCCAAATCAGAAACGGCTCCTTTCAGGTTAAGCTGATCTGTTGCGGAATTTTGGAAATATTTTGGGAAGTCAAATTTAATGGTGGACTCTAGGGAACCAC
This sequence comes from Diploptera punctata, assembly GCA_030220185.1. NCBI lineage: Eukaryota > Metazoa > Arthropoda > Insecta > Blattodea > Blaberidae > Diploptera > Diploptera punctata. Next base: position 1,965,111 of record JASPKZ010010287.1, on the reverse strand, counting down.
TCCGACATTTGTCATTAAAGCTAAGGGAAACCAGTGATATATAATAAAATAATTTGGAAATACAATTAATAAAGGTACGTAATCATTCAAAATGATCAGCTTCTTCGGTTCTGTGGCGAATTAGCCGGCGGAATCACCTTTTGAAGTTGTACACTAATTTTTCGTGTGAGTTATTTAAAAGTGGCGGACCGCAGTGAAAACGGAATCATGCATAACTGTTATTATTAGATGTATTGTGTAATTCGACACACGTTTAAGTCATTTATATTAGTTTATTTTCTTCTGGTTTATTTAAAATATTAAATAACTTAAAAAAATGATTGTCTCCAGTAGGTTCCATTACGAATTTAAGCGTTAATCAACTCATGCAAGTCGTCAATATTAAGAAAACTGAAACGAGTTTAATTAATTTTTCTGAATATAAGAAATATTTCAGGACAATAGTAGTTTTAGCATCTAAAGATATTTGATTACGTCATAGATTACCCTGATCCCGTTACCGAGGATTACTTTCTCACGAGCCCCCATGTACCCGCAGCATTCCACAAGTCAGGTGCATTCCTGCGGGTGCAATACCTTGCTTAGTAAAATCCATTCACATTAAGCATTGGTATGCTGTGTCAGCCTTGAATATGACAAAATAATAATATAAGTTACAGATTTCAATTATGAATTCCTTATGGCAAATATTATCATCATCATCATCATCACTCCAGGGATTAGGCAATTGCCCGTTCCGACTTCATAATGCATCAGCCCAACGTCTTCTAGGTCTTCCAACATCACGTCTTCCTCTTGCTTGATAATTTCTTGCTAAGAATGGATATCTCTCCTTACTCATTCCATCCATATGATCAATCCATTTCTGTCTGTAATTCGTGACCTTATTCAATAAAGGCTGTACTTTCAATTCTTCTCTTATATCCTAATTTCTTATTCTATCAAGTCTTGTACACCCTTTAACTTGTCTTAGGAACCTCATCTCTGCCGTCTGTATTCTATCCTTCTGTTTTTTCATCGGTGCCCAAGTTTCACATCCATACAATATTGTGGGAACCGCCATAACATTATACATTTTTATCTTTGTTTCTTTTCTAATTTTATTTTTTGAATGTTCTCTGTATTGTTCCACACACCGTCTGAAATTTATTTATTTTGGGGTCAATATCTCTTTCCACATTGTAGCCAACATCACGGCCCAAATATTTGAAACTAGACACCTGTTCTATACTTTGATTTTCTAAAATAATCTTGGATCTCACTGGATCTCTTCCTCTAAAAGCCATGGTCTTCGTTTTCCTTACAGAAATCTTTAGATCATATAATTTACATATTTCATTTAATGCATGCATAGATTTCTGTAAGTCGTCTTCATTTTTCTGTATTATGATTACACCGTCAGCAAATAGAAGATTATTTATGCACATTTTATTATCTATTCTTATTCCTGGATTCACTAAAACTTTCCATTTATTTAAAATATCGTCTATATATATATATATATATATATATATATATATCTTATGGGAAATAAATATCCGAAATTACTTAGGCCTATGCTGTATAGGCCTACACTTAGTGTCGCAATTGCAGGTCCTATGGATTTCTCACAGCAATTTTTGAACTACCTCACTGGCACCATCAAACACATAGGTTCATGGAAGCGCGGATGAGCTCACCATACATCCCTATCCTGAGCTAATGTTTTCCAATCATCCCCTCTCCTTCCCTCAAATCATTGTTAATGTTATTATCCCACCTGATTCTTGGTCTACCAACTGGGCGTTTTCCTCTGGTTTTCCTACAAGAAGCTTTCGTGCCACTATTCCATTCCCCATTCATGCCACATGTCCTGCCCATCGCAGTCTATGAGACATAATTCTTCTTATTATATCTGGGTTCCTATAAATATCACATAGCTCACTGTTATGTAGTCTTCTCCTTTTGTCGTCTGTTCGTCTCTCTTTGGTCCAAAAATTTCCCTAAGAACTTCATTTCCAAATAGGCCTACTTGATATTTTTTTCTCCTCCCTTAAAGTAAGTGTCCATGTTTCTCATCCATATAATATAACTGCGAGTATAACAGTTTTATATATTTTCAGTTTAACGTTTTTTGAAAGGAGTTGGGACATCAAGAGTCTCTGCAATGCATAATCTGCACGCATTTCCAGAATTGAGCCTATGTCTAATTTCTTTGTGCATCTCATTCCTATTTGTGATTCTTGTTCCTAGGTATTTGAATTCAGCCACTTCCTCAAAATTTCCCTCATTTGTCATTAGCTGTCCATTTCCATTATATAATGTATTTTTATGTTTGACCATATGCTAATTAGTTTTATTGCTATTTACTTCCAGTCCTAATTTCTTAGTGTTACTCAATAGTGTGTGCGTGTTGGCCTTTAGTATCTCCTCGCTATCGGCCATTAGTACTACATCATCAGCATAAAGTAACAGTTTATTAATACCATTCTTCATCCTCTAAAGATTTGATGGAATACTCCAGTACAAAATAAAATAGTAGAGGAGATAGTGCATCTCCTTGCATCAATCCATTCTGGATTTCAAAAGTATCCGAAAACTCTTTCTGCCATTTAGACACATTCGTCTAAGT